>JAGWCC010001005.1:0-76495 GCA_022651775.1 Drusus annulatus
GTCCTAAAGCTTGGAATGGACTACCACATGATCTGAGAGTAATAAAAGACTCAACAGAGTTCAGAGCCAAACTCAAAACTCATTTTTTCAGAAAATCATATCCATAATCAAGATGTAACAAGCCCAATAGAACCAAGAAAACTTTTCAGACTCTCATTCCTTAAATTCATTAGAAGATTATCACCATTATCTGTTCTTCACTACGAACAATTAAAAATACCTCCGATATACTTTATTTTAAATTTGCCCTCATGCCCTAAAAATGAAAAATAATAATAAAGAAATATAAAAAAAAGAAACAAAATAAAAAATAAATAAAAATTTAAGTTATTCTAAATTTTAAGTTATTATGATATAGTGATTGTGTCCTGCCAGAAGTGACCTGTCAGGTAAGTATGATGCTGTATATTTATATAAACTAAGAATTAATATTAAATAGATATTAAGATTTGTACAGCGCCCTTGAGGTGATTTCTCACAAAAACGGCGCCATACAAATTATCCAAATATTATTATTATTATTATTAGAGGGATACCACAATATAAAATCAAATACTAGAACGGTGAGATATCAATAGAATAACATTCACTGTTCTCTTATTTTATTTTGCGTTCTCTCTCTGTATGTATATATAACCGCACACTATATATTTTTTGTTTAGTTTAATTTTGTACCTTGATGTTGCTTAGGCTTAGCAAAATCGGTCGGTCATAAAAAATAAAATAAAATCTGTGGTTTTATACAAATTTATTGTTTCATTTCACTACTTATTTTAGAACTTAACTTGAACCCTTGGAGTAACAATGTATGGAGAGAGAACTGATTATTTTTACCCAGCCTATACAAACTTGCGATAAATCACTTTCTCCGGGTTTTTACGTCGTACACCATGAGAGAGAAAGAGACAACAAATATAATACACCGCTTCCATGTACTGTCACAGTGATCTTGGGCTCCTGGGTCACCGCGGGACTCCGCCCACAATTTGTATTATGCCACTAAACTTGACACAACTAAACGGTTTTTTAGATTACATGCTATATTTTTGTTGAAAAAGTGGTTATACGAATAAAAAAAAAGATTATGTCCGCCGAGTCCAGTAAAAATCATCAAAAACTGACTACACTGCCTTGGATAGATACCACTCTATATACTCTAAGCTTGAACCAGCCTCATAGCCCAGTCTTGGCAAAAGAAAGTGCAATTTCATGATAAGCATTATGTATTGTTCTAGATTTTGGGAGTGGTAGTTTATCTAATTTGGATATTTTGGTATATTTATGGCAGAGGCCACATTTAAACACCGGTTTATGTATGAGGTCATTGCTGTGAAATATAATTATAATGAATCCATCAATCACGTCTATGTTTTTATATTATCCTAACGTAGGATAATATGATTGGGGTTTTTTAAATTGGTTAAACAGATTTTTTTCTTAAAATTCAAATAAATTTAATAAGTTATTTCTAATTTTGAAACTGTTAATTCGTGGTGGAATTCCATTTTAATGATTTAATAAAACAAATATATAACTTATAAAAGTGGAATAAAGTTATATATTTGTTTTATTAAATCATTAAATTTAATAAGATTCCCACTTACTTCTTACAAAAATATTAAGCAGAAATCTGTTTGTTCGTCTGAAGCATAAGTAGCGCTCTGGCGTCATGTTTGTAATTTATATGTCAACATAACTATTTTCAGATAGCAACGTAATTTCCATGACGAGCTATAGAGCTTTGAATTGTCCAAACTACTGTAAAAAAGGCAAGACGCCATATTGTTTTTTTCTCCATATTTATCGTAAAGAAAAAAATGATTCGAAAAAGGGTTATAGGTTGAGCAATTAGAGTTGACTCAAACAACGTACACTTAGAATTGTGTGTATTGGTGCATATATATAAATTTATATATATATACACTTCCGACAGTGATGTCCCTGCGAAACGTCACCGAGTAACAGCATTTAGTTCTACTTACGCCTACTTATTATTTGTAGCGAAAAAGAGACAACAAGTGTTGTTACTCATTGTTCGAATTTGAATATTCGAAAAGTTTTACAGTGTGTTCTTTTTATTATATTAAAAATGTTTATTTTTTCAATTTCATTAGAATATCTTTTAAACATGCTGTATGCAAGCAATACATCTGTGCGAGTACTATTTTCGTGTTTACTTTGGCTGCGATACCTATACCGCCTAAGGACTATTGAAAAATAATGGCATGCATATTCTTCGTATAAACTTTGTGAAGTGTTAATTCCGATAGTATGAACTATAACGAATAGTTTTTCCCGGAAAATTTTCCGTGAAGTGAGTGGTTAGCTTGTGTGGAAACATGTTTTATTTAATACGTGATTCGTTGTAGCATGCTATCCGCTACAGGTTGAAAAGAATCAAACGCGATGTCACGAATATAAACGGAGAAAGAAAATCAATACGCAAAATTTACGAAAAAATAATAGGTCGAAACCAGCCGCCGTAAGGTAGGAACTATCTACTCACGGTTTCATTAATCACATTCCCACCCCTATTATTCGGGGTTTGAAAAAGTATTGCCATGACAACCGTTAAATAAATTCAAAATAAATCGCATGAGAAGATTTAATAGGTGTAAAACGAGTGAATTTTGCAGTTAGTTTGTCAAAAAATAGACAATATTGTTTCTAAAACTAACAAGATGTCACTTGAAATATCATTTAATGCAAATAATTCCAAAGAGGCGGTAAGCGTGATTTTATTTATTTGTTGTGCATGTGGTGTTCGAATTTCAACACGTTTATTTTTACGTCAGAGCTATTTTTTAATATAAATATTCTAGGCTGTCACAAAGTGTCATTGTGTTAGGCAGGTACTTACCTACCCAGTTCCTACTTCAAACCCGCTTTTGTGCAATATCTCTTTGGAACTAACACCTACCCACTTACCCTTTGGGCAAGTCAAGTAGTGTAGTGTTGGAGACAGAAAAAAACGTGAGAGGTCTTAGCTCGATGAGTTTTGCGTTTAATCTTCAACGAGTAAAGTTGCTGGCGATTCTAGTAGGTTGATTAAATATTTAGTAGGTATCTTTCTGAACTTTTAGGTAGGTGTAAGTAGAGACTTGTAATTGTCGGTGTTATTTATGGTGAAAAGCGATGTTATTGTAAAAGTCAATCGTCTTTACCAAGATCTGGGGTATTTAAAAAATATTTGTGGGAGGGTTAGGAGAGGAGGTTGTCAGTGAAAATTTAAGTTTAAATGAGTTTTACGAGCCGGTTCCTAATTTTTTTTAAATTTTGACACTCACACTTAGTATCTATGTTTAAAATTGGGGAATTCAAAATATTTAAAGGGTCAAAATTATAATTCAACACGATTTGCATGAGGCCATAATATTTTTTAAAGTCCTTTGTTACTAAAAAAATAGTTTAAAATTCCGGAATACCGCGTGAAAATGAAAAAATTAGCGTTATCGCAAACGCGAAAATTGCAGGAAAATAAATATATTTGGGTATTGGAAAAAGATGACGTATCAGCAAAACTTACAAAAATAATAAATATTCTACGCAATTCTATTTTTTTTTTAATTATTGTGTTATGATTATGTTGTGAAAACGTCTAGAATTTACCATACGCGAATAACAAATGATTACAATTTATTTTGAATGCTTAACGGCGTAAGTAAGTACTGAAGTACGTTATTTGTTATTTTGTTATGAAAATGAATTATTCGTACACCCGAATATTATTGAACGAGATTGTGAAAAGATTTTTCGATAAACACGCTACAGGCATTTAAATATAATCACAGAATCTAGTGTCGGAAAAAAAGCAGCGTTGGAAAAAACACAATGACTAATAACAATTACCCTTTGTTCTCATGTCGCAGAAAGAGAATTCTACTAAAACAAGACGACGAAATATATTATACTTGATTAGTAATTATTTAAAGGACGAAGGGCTTTTTGAAACAGCTGACCATCTAACAGCAGAAGCACATCTTACAAATGAATACCAAGTGTGTGATAATATTGATTTGGACATAATATTGCAAGATTACGCCAATTATTACTTCATCAAATTTAACAAGAATCCTTTGATTTGTAAAAGAATTAAAGATGGGGAAGCGCAGAAAATAAGTGGAAATGCAGATGCAAAAAGGAGCAATGCAAAGTCTCGCAAAAGTGGCAAAAATAATAATGAAATCAAAAGTGAAGATGATCCGAAAAAATCCCCAGAAGCATTAATCGTTACACAGCTTAAAGACAGGGTAGGTACCTACTTAAATATTAATAAAAATAAATAAATATAACTAGCAGTACCTACTTATGTTGGTAGGTAGGTACTTACTTTTAGCGAAACTTTCTTACAAGAGTTCTTACTAGGGATGGGCATGTGGGTATTGCAATCAGAGTTGACACAGTACTCACACAGATGCATTGCTAGAATGCAGCATGTTTCAAACTTGTTGTTTAATACGTTCTCATTTTGGATGCCTATAAATAAGGCGACGGTGGTGCTTAAGGTGTATCGTATCCGAGCGATTATCTAATTCGAAATTTGAATAATTTATTATTCCAGCATATTTCCATTCTAATGAATAACTTTTATACTAGATATTTTTGTAGATGTTAGAGCCCCACACGGCAATCGATCTAACCATGTACGACGCACGCTTATCGTATTAATACTATCAGATAACATGTCAAAACTCTGAGGAAAAAATGAATCATCGTTAATCATAATTAGAAATCATTTTCATTTCTTTGAAACATATTGACAGAAAAGATTAAAATAACTTTGATATCTAGTCTAGTTGGATTCTATCTAGAAAATATATACTAGTTAGTTAATGATAATTACCTCCCTAATAGAGAAAGTTCTCGTGCTTAGGGAGGGAGTACTATCATGGATTTCTTGAAATTATTTTTGTATGATTAAAAATGAATATCATATGAAAATAATAAATTCTATATCATTATATTGAAAAGTGAATTTTGAGTTCAAAAAAATAAATATTATATAGTTGTTTTCGTCTATTATATCATTAGGAAGTTTGTTGGATATCTTAATTGCTGAGTAGGAATAGTGATGTTGTGCTGTTGTTGTATTGAGTTTCGGGGTAACTATTTGGCCTAACGTTCTTGGTCTGGTGTTCACTGACTCAAAGTTGCTTTTTTCTTTGTGGATTTTAAGTAATGCATTTTTATGTATATTTTTTTCAAATGTAAAACTTTGAATTCTTTAAATTGTTCATCAGTTGATTAATCTAATTGCTTTTATAAGATTATTTTTATTAGTCTTCTTTGGACTATTTCGAGTGGGGCTTAGTTAGTTTTATACGCACCTCCCCAGCCTATTATTACGTATTGCAGAATTGATTGGGCCAGGGCGTAGTAAGTCTTTAGTAATAAAGATTTTTGTAAAATGTTTCTTATTTTTAGGAAAATGTAATATGGTTTACGCATTCTTTTTACAGTTTGTGCATTCTCATACATACATACATTCTTTCTATTTCAGGGTGACGTCAATGCGGTGACGATAACCGATGGATTTTTTGAGTCTCAAATAGAAACAAAACCCTTAACCAAATTCACATCCGAGCTATCGCCGGAATTAAAAGATATTGCGGAATTGATCTACCAAACGACCAGATGCAAAAATTCCGCAGTATCTTGGAGCGATATCAAGGGACTGGAGAGTGCCCAATTATCTCTGAGGGAGGCTGCGATTTATCCCCTGAGATATCCGACCTTGTTCCAGGGGTTGGTTTCTCCGTGGAAAGGGATTCTGCTCTATGGGCCCCCGGGGAGCGGGAAAACTTTACTGGCCAAGGCTTTGGCTAGCGAGTTCAGCAGAACCTTTTTCAATGTCTCGGCGAGTCTCATATTGAGCAAATGGAGAGGAGAGTCGGAAAAGAATATCAAAGTAAGAACAATGCTTTTACAAACCCGTGTGCGTATGCCAAACTTACATAACATTTATTACGTAATTTATTTTGTGACATCACACAATAATGCACTGAGCCGGCGGATTATAACAACCTTGTTTGGGAATGTTGAAGGCAGTAGGGATGATAAGGGGAAAGTTAGGTTAATCTTAATATTCAGATCTGCTTACTAAACTGCCTGCATGGTCGAGTGGTAAGACGCTCGACTATGAATCCAAAGGTCGCGGGTTCGAACCCGGCGTGCGCAAATAAATTTTATTTAATTAATATGTGTCAAAACACATTTAATTGATATAAAATAAAATATAGTATATTTGCGGCACGTTCCAGAGTGGTAGATACTTTAAGTATCGCCCTGGTGAAAGACCACCATTCAGAATTGAAACGTTGCTTGAAATGGCTTTGGCCGTGTTTGGTGACCAGATCTGAATAGCCAGGTACTTCCCAACCTTCCCCTTCCCCATCTCCTTCCTCTCCCACGACCTTCAGCCTCACAACATACCCTTATTGGGTATGCCATAGTCTCACTGGCTCTAGACGGTTGGGAGCAGTTGAGACTCTTGTGCGGTATTCACGTAAAAAAAAAAAAAAAAAACCAAGCGTAGGCTCGATTTTTAATCTAGATTTATTTCACTGCCGGCAACCCGGGTGTTTATAATCTTAGTTTTTCCATCTACGTTACCCGCCTCACTAGACAATGTCAATTCTGGGGCCCTAGCACGAAGCATCGATACAGATTTTATCGATAATGTCGATAATTTGGAATCGTTCCCGAGCCCGAGTGCAGATCGCCAACGAACAAACGACAGTTCACATCAACTTAATTAAGCGTGTTTAGTCGACGATTCGAAAGATTCTAAATTACCGACATTGTCGATAAAAAATCTATATCGGTGTTTCGTGCTAAGGCCCCTGAGATATTTACTATGTTTGCATTGCATGCTGAAGGAGTAGATGATCTGCCTACAGTGCCAAGGATGATTAATAGTAAAAATAAATTTATATAATATATGTAAATTAAAATACATTTACAGGTGTTATTCGATTTGGCCAGATATTTCGCACCATCTATAATATTTATAGATGAATTTGAAACTCTCGCTTCAAAGCGAGATAACTCGACAGAGCATGAAGCATCGAGACGTTTAAAGAGCGAAATTCTTATAGAACTGGATGGACTTGGGAAGGACAGCGAAAATATATTATTTCTGGCAACATCGAATCTGCCATGGTAAGAAAACATACAATCTTAACATTCTATCTGTATTTTTTTTCTTTCTTAAAATTAACTATAAATCATTTATTTTGTGAGTGTACCTACTTAATACGAACAACTATGATTTTCTCAAATTTGGAACTGATGTTAATTGAAATTATTAAATTTAAAAAATAATCTTTTCAAATCTCCACCTATGTACCTATACCTAATAAAGTACCTAACTTTAATGTAAATTAGCAGACATTTGAGAGCTAATATTGTTCTTAGCATATCAAGTTACCGTGGTTTTTTACGGGTAACAACGAGCTTAAAATATGATTAAGGTTAATAAACAAGGATTATATGCACGGAAAATGCCGAAATACGCACTAACAGTTACATTTTTTTAATTTCGTGTAAAGTTTCGTTTCATTTCAAGAGGATTTAGCAAAGTGATGGTATAGATTACGCTTCATTCCACGAATAGAATCAAATACCCCCAAACTTGTTGCCAGATCCCAGATCATGTATCCTATTAGTTAGTTAGTTAGCTAGCGAGTGTAACTGATAGTTGGTTGTGTACTTGGATTAACAATATATGGAGAGAGAGCTAATTCTTTTTACCCAACCTATACAAACTTGGGATAAATCACTTTCTCCGGGTTTTTACGTCGTTCACCATGAGAAAGAAAGAGACAACAAAATTTCTCAAATTATCACACCGCTTTAAAGTATTGTAAGAGTGTTCTTTGTGTCCCGCGTCTCCGTTGACTCTGCCCACACGTTGTGATATTCGACATAAATTGAGATAACTCATCGGGTTTTAGGTTATATGCTATATTTTTGTTTATAACATTACTGTGAAAAAGTGGCTTTACGAATAAACAAAAGCATTGTGTCGAAATGGGCTATGAATAAATGTATAAATACCCTAGCCACCAGGTCTAGCCGAGTCCGGCAAAGCTCATCGAAACTGACTACAGCAGCGCTCTCTCTTGTATATATTGCTCTGAGGTGTGTACTTGTTGCAGAAAACTGTAATATTTTGTATCGTTTCTCGTCGGCACATGAACTTTGATAGTGGCGACGATGGTAGGGCTGTCAATTAGGTGGTTAATGACAATGACGTTACATATATACACGTTATAGCCTTAGAATATTAACATAAAATGTGGCAAGCAAAACACACACGTTACCAGTAAATTCATCATTCAAATATCGGTCATGTATGACAAAGATAGACATTCATAGAATATATGTATGAACGAAACAGATCCGAAGTTCGGACCGCGTTCCATACTTGCTTGAAACGACCTCAAGCGACGCGTGACCGTTTAGTACTAAATCGGCCTAAACACCGATCACACCAACTAGCGTGATTTTTGCTTGCCACTTTGAGAGTGCTACAACGTGTCTATATATATGTTACTTCATTGGTTAATGACTCTATACAATACAACCAGGTCTGAAATAATTCTCCTGTCAGACAGCGTAACTAGACAAACTAACGTAATTAATGGAATTTTGAGCTTAAAATTTGTGAACCTAACAAATTTGTGTTGAATCCGTTCAACATTGTATAAATAATGTTACTTACGTGTATTAACGTAATTATGTTTGTTTTTAGGGAGATAGACCCTGCCATTTTACGAAGACTAGAAAAAAGAATTTACATTCCTTTACCTGACGCCGATTCCAGACAAAGCATGTTTCAAATGTTCCTGGAGAGCTCGTCTATATGAAATGAACTTAGGTAATTATTATTGATTTTAAATTACGAACAAATAAAAAAACAGTTACAGCTTGACACGAATAACTTAATTAGAGTAAATTGAATTTAAATTTTTGAAAGAATTATGGAAAAAACATTAAATTGTGTAAATTTATTCATTGCACACCATAAGTTGACCACAAAAATGAATTAAAATACAGTAACCAATCAAAAATAATACATTTTTTCATGCGTTATTCTTTTCTGCAAAGCTGACAAAACAACTTGAACTGCCAGCAGCTCGTCCCAATTAGAGATGTTCGATATTCCTGTCCTTAAAAAAAGGAACCGCTTCCAAACCGGTCACTGGAACCGTCGATATTATTTGTCAGAGGAACCGCTTCTTTTTTTTGGCAAATAAAAATGGCGAATATTCACTAAATGCTTTTTTCCGGAAAGGTGCGGTTCCTTTTTACGAAGAACCGGTGCCACAGTTGGAGTGCTTTTCGTTTGCAAAATAATATTCAAATCTTTTTCGTGGAACTTTTCTGGCACCGGGAACCGGTTCCAAAAATAACTTGATAAATAACCAGTTCCTCACCAGTCATTGGAACCGCAGGTACACCCAATTTCCGATATCAACTGTCGAAACTTTGAAAACAATGTGCTGTGCACCACTTTTCATGGGTTTTCCCATTTGTCTTGCTTTATATACGAGTATCATAAAAACAAAAACAATTTTAGGTATCGAAACCAGAGTTGATGCGTGCACAGTACTCACACAGATGCATTGCTTGCATATATCACGTTTTAAACTTGTTATTGGACTTCAGAAAATAAAATCCCGGTGAAAATGTTTTTTATTTTTTAATATAATAATAAGAGTATGCTGGAAAACTTTTTGAATAATCGTAAAAACTTTTCGAATATTCAAATTCGATGATTGTATACACTTGTTGTCCCTTTCTCACTAGTAACAATACGTAGGCTTAAGCAAGACAAAATGATGTTTCTCAGTGACGTTTGACAAGGACATCACTGCCACAAGTATATAGATATGCACCAATACACACAATCATAAGTTTATGTTGTTTGGATCATCTCTATTTGGGCGACCTATACATCTAACATGTTATTAATATTTTAATTATTTATTTTTAAAAGTACATACATAAATAATAACATAATGCGTTCTAATAAAACCCTTAAATTAATATTTCTTATCATAAATTTACAACATATTTTCTTTAGTTATTTTTTAATTTCTTCTGATTTAACAACATTAGGTAATTAGTCGAATATCTTTATAACCCCGCACGTTAAGGGCCAGCACCCAAAAATGGACACTTTTTTGATTTCTAGTACAAGCAATACTACAAATGATTCATCTGTCAATTCTATGTGGGTATTTAGAAAAATGTCTGAGGTTTCCAGTGAATACAATTATTAAACAGTAATCTTTTAAATTCTTTATGAAAAGCATACTAGAATTTTAGGTAAAAAGTTCATAAATGCCTTTTCTGGTTTCTAAACTGCACCTTATAATGACATATAAGTATGTTTTTCATATCATTTAAAGCAGTCGTTATTCCCAAAGTGGTCTATTCGACCCCCAGGGGTCGATTCCGACCTGCAAGGGATCCACGCCAATGAAAAATAAAATTGGGTTGCATGAGACGTAAAATTCCATTTAGGCAGGCCGCCACCAAAATGTTGGCTTCCCGCAAATGTAATAATCCACCTCACAGATAGTACCTATGTAGGTACTTACGTAATACTCTCTTAAAATAAACATTTATTCCCTAATTATATTGATTATAATATATTTTTGGGGAGGATATTTTATCGATTTGCTAGTACTTTTCGATGTTAAATCTCTACCGACTAGTGCTTTTTTTCGGAGAGGAATTTTTGTTGATTTGCTAGCACTTTTCGATTTGATATCTCTACCAACTAGTACTATTTTTTTGGCGAGTACGACTTTAATTGAAGTGTTCACAACGAAGGGTTCATTTCAAAGAACTAGCACTTCCTGAAGCGTTCATAAAACTTTGAAGTTTTTCCCAGCGCTAAAAACATAACAATATTAGGAAAGGAGGGGGTCTATACAAAACAGAAATAATCAGCAAGTGGTCTACGGGACAAAAAAGTTTGGGAACCTCTGATTTAAAGGATTATGGTAGATTCACACCTGGATCCGCGTCGGATATTGTCCAGATGAGCTTATTGGTCATGGCGCGGTATGAATATTGCTGTGTGGTAGCTCCCCCAGATATCTAATCGTTTTAAAGGGATTTTTGCCATTACATCGCAGATTTTTTTAACTATTTTTTCACTAAATAATATTTTTAATAATTAATAATTAATAAAAATATTATTTAGTGATAAAAAATGGTTTTTAATAAAAAAAATCTGCGATGTAAGTATTTTTACATTTTCTTCAAAATATTTTTTTAATAATTAAGTAGTTAAATACTAAGTGGTGGGTAGAAGGATATACTGCCACACAACTTTGTCTTGGCATGATACTCCTTGATTGATATTCATACCATATCAATAAGCTCTCTTGCGGAACAATATCGTCACCGAGCGGATCCGGACGTTGGTGTGAATCCAGCTTTACAGTTGTGAAATTGTATTCACTGAAAGCTAGAAAGTAATGTTAGTCTCATTTTTGAGTGCTGACCCTTCAATCGTTTTGACTTTTATTCTTTGTCTCATATTTGTGCCTGTGCTGTAATAAATAAATTTTGCAGGTACATCCCAAAATGCAAAGAACGTAATAAAACACTATGATTTGGAATCATCCATAGACAAAATAAAGCCGACAGCCAAGTTATTGGCGGAAAAATATTACCAGTGGTCAGACTCTATGGGGGCAGAGTGATTCTTCAAAAAGGCTGAATATTAATTAAAAAAAATTGAATAAAATTACAATCTTGGCATAAAATTATTTATTTAATATGACTAATTTGTCACACAATAACATTGACATTAACTATATCATAATTTATTTAGATCACAATCAAAGATAAATATATATGATTGAGCTAATTTTAAAATATCCTAAGGGAGGAGATCACATTGAGGGAGGGAGAGGCATCGAATTTTGATTTAAATGGATACATAATAATAAATGTTTTAACAGAACATAGATATTTCACATTACCTCCATAATGCAAAAGTATTAATGAACTTGTACTGACCATTACGCAGTTTTTCCGCAGGGGTAGGCGGAGAGGATGGACCGCTATACAGTTCTGTCTTGGCACACTATTTACTTCATTCACATAAATTGTCTCATACATACTCTTCTATTATTCTGACTTTTGACATGACCCGACTCAAGAACATGATTCACTTGATCATGCCATGTCTTCTTCGGGCGTCCCCGACTTCTTGTATCATTCACTTTTGCTTCATATATTCTCCTTACACTCCTTTCTTTATTCATCTGCTCCACACGTCCAAGCCATCTAAGCGTTCCTTTATTAAACTTAAACACTTACATCAGCCTTGCATTTTTTCCGGATGTCCACATTTATCACACATTTAAACATGGTTTTACCACACACACGCCTCAGAGATCTCATCTCTACAGCATTCAGCCTACTTTCATCCTTCCTCTTCTAGTTCCACGCCTCACTACCATACATCAGGGTTGGTATCAGCACACCAATGTGGATTGTTAGCCTTACTTTTTTGACATCTTCCTTTCAGATTGTTCATTTTCGGGCCCGAGCCTACACCTTTCAATTCTTGCATACACAATATAATTTATAAATATTGAAGTTAATGTATTATAGATAAATTAAGTCATGTAAAGCTCACGTAAAATATTTAATTGATTCATTAAATTAACTTGAGAGATTCATCAAAAATGCACCCTTAGTTAAAGACAATAAAATCTCGAGAATAATAATTTTCAGATAAATAACTATGTATTGTTATTATTATTATTGCTTCTAAAGTTTATAGTGATGCATTTTGAGTTGTCATAATTTTTTTTTGAAAAAATAGTAGATTTTGGAGATTTTCTGTATCATTAACTCAACAATCCACTTATTTGATTGTCATTGTCATTACTAGGGGTATGAAATGCGGTGAATGAACGGCGTATGAACATAAAATGTACTTGACACATTTGTGTGTACAATATTACTAAAATTAAAAACAGTAACAACTTATAAACAGTATACATTCATGCGCATCACCTTATAGGCTGCGTAGCACATTATAATAATAACCCGACATCATTTACTAAATATATAGTATATTAACTAAACATGCATTACAATGTTTATAATAATATTTAAATTAATTGAAATAAATAGTAATCAACATATCATAGAATTAATTTCGACATCTCAAAAACATGATTTAAAATATCATTCATTAATAATTTTACTTTATTTTTTCCATGTCATTTGTTTTACATGTCCATTGTATTACATAAATAGATATGACTCATCATTTTTGCAATATTTCTCTTTTAAAGATCCCACTAACGATTCCCCTTTCAAGTTCACCCTGTACTCTTTGAAATATACATTTCATAATAGAAACTTTACAAAACTAGACAATAATAAAGTTCTTTATATTGAACCAAAATAAACAAATATGTACATAAATCACACTCTTGCAACTAGATTGCCATAAGTAAATAATCGGGTGTTTAAGTTCAGTACTATGTTTGGTAGAACACCTTTGAAAGAATGCCCAGTAAAAATCTCAAACTTATCTTTTCTCACAAGCAAACTTGAGTCTTTTTTTTCTAGCATCAAAATCAGCTAAACTGTCACAGTTATTTAGAGCCTAAGCATTAGTGTACCTATATAAAAAAAATCTTGATTCACGTTAATACAGTGGAACTTCGGATTGTGAGCAACTTGGTTTGCGAGTGTTTCGCAAGATGAGCAAATTTTTTTAATAAATTTTAACTACACAAACGAGCGAGGTCTTGCTACATGCAATTTATCTGTAAAATATGGGAAATAGTGAAAACTTCATAGAAAAGCACCAGCCGAGTAAGGCTGTACTAGTGCGAGCTATGAATCTGTTCAACGACAATGGAATGTCACATTTTCGGAAAAACCGAAATAACATATATTTTTTTTAAAGTACATGATATATTTTGTATCAATGATTTTTATAAGTTTTGTAACAAATCATTCTAGCTTCCATTATTTTTTACGGGGAACTTTTCTTTGATATACGAGTGTTTTGGATTACAAACACGTTTCTGCAATGAATTATGCTCGTAAACCGAGGTTCCACTGTATATCCATATAATTATAATGCAAAGCTTCAGTCTATTATGCCAGTTTGGCATATTTTGACATATGGCAGTTTGGCTGCGGGGGTGCAAACTGATCAATCTCAAGAGTCTGATTTAGATACGGACAGTTGATATTTAAATACATATAATAAACTGCAGTCTTAGAGATCATTAAATTTCATCAATATTGGATTATTCAGTGTGGGACAGAACTTGGGTTAAAATAAATACATACGTATATTATCATCACATGAAAGCAATACTGTTATTTTGTACCTGTGCGGGAATCATCGTACTGCATCCTACCCAAACATCATTTTGAAATATTATTTGACGTTAACTAATAGTTAAAAATGGGTTAAAAAAGAAACCCTATGACATGCCAAAAAAAAAAACATTGGCGATGAAAAACCTCTAGGCGAGGTCGCGTTTGAGTCTGATGTTTAAGTAGGATGTAGTACATTGATCCCTACAGAAGTAAAAAACACGACTTTATTTAGGATATTTTTGCGAGCCAATGTGTTTTCTAAGAACACTATTACCATTGGTTTAAAAGAAATTTTTTTCTAAATTCTAGTTACCGTAGTTTTGCTTTCTTATGACAATATAATAATAATAAATGGATTGTACTTCTATAGCGCCGTTTTCGTGGGAAAATCAGCCCAAGTGCGTTTGATCTGAACAACAATAATACATATTGATAAATTGATTTACCCATTATAATAATAGAGGATTACAAAAAAACTTAATTCAACTTATTCAAATAAAAATAAATGAAAAAGTCCATCACAGTAAGTAAATGTATGTTTTACTTTAGTTGGGGTTTCCTTATTCTCATTTCTTGAACAAAGATCTGTATCCAGACTAGGGAAATATATATTTCTGAAGCAATGATTTTAGCTCTGAATATAGTGGCATTTTTGGGGCTCACCTTGCTTAGTGTGAGTAACGGAACATATCCTGAATAGTCACCGCCCATCTGAGCTGCTGCCCAATCGGCCTGTAACATCGATTAATACGCCGAGCCGATGAGTGCATTACACAAAGTAAAATCCTCCTATCACTAACACTAAGCCAATTGCATTCTTACATGCAAACAGTTTTATTATGTTATACAAGGCTAAAAGCAATAATATAAGATAAATATCTAAAATTTTGGCTCACCACTTTTCAGTTAAAACGTTCCCATATTACTGTCATTGTTCACAGATCTGTTCAGTAAGTATAAGAGAATTTCGAAACATATTAAATATGTATTCAACATCAATACATTAAAAGCATAATCACCAACGGTTTGTTTACGTGTAGAATATAATGGCGGGTATTTGGCCATCGTCAGCTGATGTCCCATTGTTATTTCCGGCCGCGTAAGAAAACTGGAAGACCACCATTTCTCCGTTGCGACACTCCGCCACAACTCGGCGCTGGCCCCTCGTACCGTAGTAAGAGTCTGAACCCTGAAACGAACTTGTGGTTTAGATTACACGCAACAGAAAAAGGTATAAACAAAACATTCAACAAGATAATCAGTCAGGGATGAATTTATGATATTAAAAAAATACACCGTCTTAATAAAAATATTTAATGTTAATAATTTTAAAAAAAAAACACGTGTATTGGAGAAACACAGCAGGTCTTAAAGTTGTCTCAATGTATAGTCAGCATATATTGTCAATAGTTAAAGGACACACCCAGATATGACCCAAGTTCAAATACCAATTGATAAAATAAAATATGAAATCATATGTATTGTTTCAATATTTAGTATATTTATTAACAGGTATTTAAATACTACATAACTGGAGTTTCAGTTTCTGAATATGTATACAGATATTCGTATGACTTGTGAATCTATTGCTGAAAACAACAAGCGTTTTGGGATATTATGTAATACATGGTTTTTCAGTGAACATACATTTCTTGATGTGTATAAATGACACTTGTGATAAGTGATTAGTTAATTAGTAAAAATACTACTACATGAAAAGCCACAGATTACACAATCTCCCGACCACATTAAGGTTTGCGGAGATGTAGTGTTTAGAGATGTTTGTTAGTCGGCTTGTGTCACCCAACCTTATAGAAGAAGAAAATGAATATGATTTATGTAATAAGTATGTTGGTACCTTTAGTGTGGCACTGGCAACATAAGACGTGTTGGGAGATATCTCGATAGGATCCTTGAACATGGCTCGGAAGGTGTCATCTGTCCCATCGCAGCTGAATGAAGTGTTGTTTGATCCGCAGACTTTCTTTGATACAGTGTGGATAATCTAAAAAACAAAGCATTATCATTATTAGCAGGCGAAAAAAAAATAGAATAACTTGTTTTATAACAATTGATCTTCTTAGAAAGGGTAGAAAGGATTTTTTTTTAAAGAAAGACAAACATTTTCGAACTACGGATAAGTCAGATAACTTGTCATTTTTAAAAAAGCTTTAAAATTGTTGTTTCTGCTATGATAGATGATTTAAATTGCAGAGGATTGAAGCCGTAATGCCTGGTGTGAACCCTTTGCTTTGGGCTGCTCTGCTACAAACTGATTGATTATGTATATCTGTACTTGGGTGTTGTTTTATTCATAAATACTTATTAATAAAATCACCTGAATTTGAACTTCGTATTCTGAGGAGCCGAAGAATGATCCATACAATCCAAATCCAACAACAAAGATCCTTTGATCGACAGTGAATCGTATTCTGTCAGAGCTCCCACTATAGCCCCAGCGGGATTCTGTATGAATGAACCTGGTAGGGAAAATTAACCTTACATAAATTTGGATTGGAATTCTTACCTTCTTTCTATCATATAAATATCAACAAAAAAAAAGCAATAGACAATTGATATCATAAAACTATTATAGCATTAGTGGATGAATATTTAAAAATATTCAAAATATGTCAAACTGGGATGGTGAACTATAATGTTTTGAATCCAAACTATGTATATTATATAAACATGAATCAAGATTTTGTAATGTGTACAGATTCCAATTTGAAAGAATGTATAATAATGTTATACAGTGTCTAAACACAGCTTAAAGAAAAGCTTAAAAGAGCTTTAACAGAGCTCTAAAGCTGTAAATATCTGTGCACTATGACAGTTTAGCACGTCTAAAAGTCTCCATTATCGCAGATTTGAAATATTTTAACTTCGGGCAGTAGAGTTGGAGGAGTGAGAAATGTGGTGCAAGTGTGAGTATTGATAAAACATAAATTCTTATGGTTCATTTTATTATTAGATATATTTATTTGAATTACCTGTGTACCGTCTGTTCCTTTCCTGTCATACAGCACCGTGGCAGATCCAAGAAATCCACTGCCGGCTTCGGATTGACGATGTAGTACAGAAATAGCTGGACACACTCCCGGTCAGACAGGATCCCGCTCTGAGCTGGTCCTGTGGCGAACTCTTCCACGGACATGATGGGGAACCTGATCTTGGTGAAAGCCCGGCCGATGACAGTCCGCTGGTTGGCTGGGGTCAGCGGCAGCTGGCGCCGGGCGCACTCTGCCTCGGACCAGCGGATCACCGCCGTGAATATTTTCGCCTCTCTTATGCGCAGGGTGTCCCTGGAAGCAAATTACTGATACGGGACTCTGCGTGGTGGAAAAGGGCAAACATTAACATTCAGGATTAAATAAAAATAAAAGAAATCGAGGTAAGACAAAATTATTACAAATAAGTGGTATTTATTGAATAGATAAAACTGATAAAAGTGTATTGTAGGCATGCCTGAAGTACGCTCAATTTTTCCTTACTTTTTGTGAGATTTATCAAATATTGAAGTTGTATTAGATAATCAATTTTATTAGCCTGTCTAAGGCAGAGGAGTTGAAAGGTCTTATGCAAAGTGGCTACACTACTTTTCTTTCGAGTCAGTATAAATCGCACTTCTAGGGATTATCTGTTCAGTAGTGGTATGGAAGCAATAACAGCAATCTTGAGCAACCTCAATTATTATTATACAGTGTTTTATTAATTAATGCAAATAAATGTTACCTTTCCAAAACCGCATTCAATGTGGCTGGGTCAATGTCCGTAAAGCCATCCGCATTAAATGCATCTGCTGTGTACTTGTCTATCATATCCAGGCAAAGTGCAGCCAATTGCGGTTCATCAAACAATTTAGCTTGCGTTAACAACAGGAATGCATTATCACTACCGAGATTGCTCTTCAGGAAGTCAACACAATGCTCTTCAAGGGCGGAAACTGCATACTTCTTGGCAGTATACAATGTTGTCATTACTGTTTCTGGTCCAATTTGCACCTCGTCGGTATACAGAAACTTTAGAAGATGCAGGAATGCCGATGGCTCAACATCTGGTAATTCTATTTCATCGGAAGTTGCAGCTAAAGTTCCGTTGAACATGGCATCAAACACAGCACTACCTACTGAGAGGACAAACTTATGCGCAGGGATACGCTGCTGTTGGGTGTCTTTACCCACAAGGAAGTGGACATCACATAAGATGTCACTGTTGAAGAGGAACCCCATCCTTTCCTTTAGCGTCGCCTTAGTCGCCTGCCAGTTGTAAGCAGGCGGCTCGTGAGAGTTAGAAGGAAGGGAGAGATCGTCTGGTCCATTTTCTGAATCCTCGCGTTCTGCTCCTCCCAGTCTTCCCTGGCGATTCGAGGGCTGCATATTTTGCGGCGCATCTTTAAGAGATTGATTGCCTTCCTGTCTTGAATTCATATTATCGCGGGGCACTCTTTGAAAATCACTATTCTTTGAAGGATTCGCCATTGTGGATATATGGGATTATTTCGTTGATTCTTACAGATATACAAACCGTACTTGCATTCAATGTATTTATTACATTGACTGCTCACACATTAAAACTATATTGAAGATTGCATCTGGTGAACCACAGATGCTTTTATAATTAAATAATAATAATATTATTTGACAGTCACCTACCGAAAATTGAACTTACGAAATTACTGACATAAAAAATATGTAAACTACTCTGGCAGTTCTGGCACTATGAAATATGACAGAGATTCCAGTGTCCACTCGTGATGGTATTTTTGTCTGTGGCAAAGTGAATTTGCAAAACTGGACACTGCGGCAGGTGTTAGACATTGATTAAATATTAGGTAGAATGCAGAGTATAATTCAATAAAACTTTATAAAAACAACACCACACATATTCTACCCACTAAATAGTAATTCTTGAAGACGCGATGTCAGCATCGAAACAAACTTGAATTTGTACTAAATATGAACTGATAAGGGTTTTTCAAAATACAAAATTCATTGACTTTTTCAATTGGAATTGAAAGGTAACAAATAAAACAATCAATTTTCTGAAACTTGTATTTCTCACACAAAATCGAAGTTTTGTGTTTTATTTACACAACGAATTGACCTAAACGGCAGTTTTTGCAAATAATAGAAAATAAATAAACATAAACTATTAAAAAAAGGTTTCCCAGAAAAAAAAAACCTCAAGAAACATAAGTTGATAGAGAAAAACAAGTTTCTATTTTAGAAGTCACAAAAATAATTTTGTATCATTTACATAAAGACCCTCCACACAGCATCCCCAAAGATGACAAAAGCCCTTATTTATAAATTATTTCCCTCAGCGCCTATAAATTTAGTTTATTGTAAAAATAATATATGTTTGTCTATTTGCTCATCGCTTTGTAAAAAATGCAATCATTCCACTTCCAATACCTCGTGAATGATATTTGTATCCAAATTTGAACACGGATTAAGACAAACAGAAAAATGATTGTGCTTTTCTGAGCGCCAAGTCACTGTAGAATTTTCAAAAACAAGAAGGTAGATTCCTACAAATTCAGGTAACCATCGAATCTAAGAAATCACTGAATGAACTTGTCTCAGTTCCAAGTCTTTTTTCTCCCCTTAAAGAAAATATTACTCAGACGAACAAAATTAATGGGATCAATCGAGTCAATTTAAAGGGAAGAAATATAATGAGCGTTTTCATGAACTAGAAGAAACCGGGAGACTTTTGATTTGAAAATGTGGACAAGTTGTCTATTGTCTATTGATAGAAAGAGTAGTCTATTAAAATTAAAAATGGCCGCTTCTTTCCGAGCTGTTTAGCTGGTGTTTTTTGGTGTGGAGCGCGAACGCGTGATTTATACGTTTTTATTTTGTCACTTGATATAGTTTCCTTGTTTCAAATAGATTTTGAGCGTTAATTCGCTGTGGCTAATGTTGTTTAATTTCATTGTCGATATTTAATGAACATAATGAGTGTCGATGCCTACGGTCCCAGCTCGCAGACCCTCACGTTTCTTGAGACGGAAGAAGGTGATCTTATCGGAGCTGACACTCAAGGATCCGAGTTCGAGTTCACGGACTTTACCTTACCGTCCCAGAGCCAGACGCAGGCTTCCCAGCACGATCATGGATCGCACGGTATTTCCAATCAGGTGAGTAACTGCGTCAAATGTCTCGCAAAGTTATGTACATGACGTTGTCAATAATATGTGCTCTTATGATTGTATGGGATTTATTATTTTAAAAAGCAGTTCGTCAGGTCATAAAAATATTTTTGCAGTTAATGTGATGACACTTTCAAATAATGGCACCGTGTCATTTCCATTTCAGTGACTTAATGTATGCAAATCATTAACCTTACATCTTTTCTGTTTTTCTTCTACATATATAAATTACGGAATACTCTGTGTAAAATTGTTTTCAATTTCGTATCAAAGATAGCTTGAGCTCATTCCGATAGTAGTATGTTATCTGTTAATAAATGTGATAATACTGTACACTCTGTACTCGCCGATTGACAACTACCTGCTTATTGCACAATTATTACATATCGAACTCAGTAATATCTTACGAATGGGTTTTGTAATGGGACTCCCATATTTATGAAATATTTGTCCTTTCCTGAGAAACTTTGATTGAACTACTAAGAAATAGGTATATACTATGTTTTATTTTGTTACCAAGTCGTATACAAACAAAAGTATTTCTTGGGAAAACAAACTTTAATAATTCTATAAATTTTCCACAACAATGGGAAACAGTCCTGCGGCCTGTCTTATTGACCTCCCTTATTAAAAACAGCCTACATTATGTTATTATACCCTGTCATAGTGCGGAAACATAAAAAAATCAATTTAAATTATAGTTGTATGTTAAAAACAACTGTAACAAACAGGGAGTGAAACATACATGAATCCTATTTTATACTCTTTGATCGTCTTAATATATTACTGCTGTCCTAACCAAAAACATTCCACGCTGTCTTATCAATTATCTTCTGTCATCGAGTGGATTGGAAAGCATTAAAACATTTTTTTGTAGTGCTTGTGTATTCTTTTGAGACGACTTCTCAAGGTGGAAGTGAACCATACAAGAACTGATATTTATTTATCTAACTCTGTTTTCCCCGTTTTTGTTCACTGTATTATAATATCCGCTAAAAGAGATGTTGAGAAAAATGTTATATTACAAATGCAAAATAATGGCATCAGGTATGGTGATGAGTTTAGTTCTTTTCCAACAAATTTAAATAATTAGACATGAATTTATGACTGCAATAATTTGTTTTTAAAGACGTTTCACATAAAACTATGAACTAAGCTATTTATACCATTTTTTAACTGTCAGCACAAAGCAATGTAATTTTATCATCAAAGATTCAAAGGCAATGAAAGACAAGCAAATGGAAGCAATAATATTTGTTATCTCGATTTTCATGGTCAGCACTTAACGCAAATTCAAATAAAAATAAATTCTTGTTGTTTTCGACAAGGAAAACTAATATTATTGAGGCTGTGTGATCCTTGATATTAACTGTTGTAGCCAGGTCTGATATCAAAATAGACGAAACTTGCCTAACAGTGCTTGGAAAATTAACATTATATAGCAAGTTTTAAGAAATAAAAAAAAGTGTTCATTCCACGCTTCTTTGACGAAAGATTGTTTACAATTTTATATTAATATCAAATTTTATTTAATAGTCTTAGGGTTAACAATAAATTGTAACATTTATTTATTAATTTCACCATCCCTCTTTTCAAACCTAGGTGATTAAACATGTTAAATACTTTTACAAACCATTTAAAATTCTTTAATTCATTTTGATTACACTTTAAAATGTTGTTAAGATTATTATAATTATTAATTAGATCAAAAATTCCGATTTCACTACTTCAACAAAACGGTAATATAAATAATTTGAACCTGTTACAGGTGAATGGTTTAGGAAAGTCGGTGGACATCAGCTCCAAGATAGCTAGTGCTTCCCAGGCGCTAACGGAGCTCCAGTTCGAGGAGGAAGATGAGCTGCTCTTCAGCAACCGGGAGTTGCCCGACCACGCCTGCAAGTACTGCGGCATCCACGAGCCCAGCACCGTGGTCATGTGCAATGTCTGCAAGAAGTGGTGAGTTCTACAAAGATATCTGCAAATTTACTCAAGTAAATATTGAATAAACTCTCGAGAAAATAACTTGTTTTCATTATGAAGTAGAAATCTGTTTTCAAAAATTCACGAACAGAGAGCTCAGTGGTAATGAAATTTGTAAATGGAATTTCTAGGTAACACAATATTTTCAGCTCGCAACGTCATTTCCATCTTGAGCTATGAAGCTTTGAAATTTCCATTTAACTGTCAAAAAGTTTTTTGAAACTCTGGATAGCAATGCTGCCCTGCCAGTTTTTAATAAAAGCATCACAATTCGTTACCCGCAGCGCAAACAGGTGTATCTCATTTAACAACTTTCCAGGAGAGCCAAAACTGTTTTTTTTTTGCCAGATTATACATTTTATTACACGTTTCGCTATGATCTCAAAAGAAAAAAACGAGGTTATGAAATGTGCCATTTTTAAGATTTTCTGAGATATGCCTGTTTGTGTTATGGGTGATGAATTCCGATTTCACATTTAAACTTTTAGATATTGTATCATTCAAAAATGAATCTTGTCTTTTTCTTTCTAAAATAATATTTAAAAAAAATTTTTGGTATCATTTCTTGACTTGTTTCTGTAAAACTTTCATGGATGAATTTTTTAAAAATTTCAAACAGATAATTATGTGCATTACCAACGGTTTCGCAGCAGCTGCTAATCCCATCACTTCTGTATCATAATTAATTCAATTGTTGAATGAATTAAGCTACGCCAAACGATGCACGCGACGGCTCATGACAGATCTATCATGAATTCTAATATAATAACCAAATCTGTGTTTCATGACGGATCTATCATGAATTCAAATATAGTATGATAACCGTATCTGTGTTTCAGGTTCTGTAACGGGCGCGGTAGCACTTCCGGGTCGCACATCATCAACCACCTGGTGCGCGCCAAGCACAAGGAGGTCACCCTGCACTGCGACGGCCCCCTGGGGGAGACCCTGCTCGAGTGTTACTCCTGCGGGGTGAGGAACGTCTTTGTGCTCGGTTTCATCCCGGCCAAGGCAGATTCTGTCGTCGTGCTGCTGTGTAGGTTGGTAACATTGATTATGATAATGTATATATTCTATTAAACCTGTTTTTCTTTATTTGTATAAGTAAAAGATGGTCTGGGTGGCAATTTTTTCAAAATATTATCACCGTATAGCCGTAATTGGACGTAGTTATTCAGAAAGCGTCCAACCCTAAAAAGTACAATCTGAGAAAAAGGCGTTTGAAAATATGACGATAAAAATGCATGCATAATCTGCATTTGTAAACCAATTATCAGTGTTTTTTTTCATTATGAGCATTATTATAAATAGGTAATTTATAATCTATCAATGTGTTTATTAACAAAAAATGTATTTCTTATGTTATCCTACATTTTATAATGTTTATAAACTTTAATTTAAGTCAAATATCTGCATTGTGCGTTAGTAAAAAAATGAATTACCAAAAATCTTTTGCATTTGGATGATTTGAGCATATATAAATTTTGTATTTATCTATAGGAAAACATGTAAAACTCGATTTTGGCAAATTGTGGATTGGACGCTTTCTGCATAACTTTGTCCAATTTACACACTTAAAGCCGCATATAAAAAGTAAAAAAAAAACAACTGAAAAATGACCTAGATTGTAACTCGAAAAAAAGTTTTCTTTCCTATGAAAACCTTTATAAGTAAGCTTCACTGTAATGTAAAAAAATGAAAAATGTTTAACTTCATTTTTAATGACCTAACACACGTTTGTTAAATGTGACTGATTATATTAGCTGACCAAAGTTAGGTATTCTGTATTTAACTTTTGTTTTGAACTAATTGCTTAAAAACTAGCAAAATACATTCTTGTTTATAACTTATAATTTGGTAGGTATTCAGTTCTGAATGTATTGGAATAATATACATTATTATATTGTAAACTGAAGGTTAAACAATCTCTATTCATGCAGTATAACTTTAGTCCAGTGATTTACTTTTAAAATTTTTCTTTATTCATTATATTAGAAATTACAGGTGTTTTTTTTAGGTTTTTATACCACCGGACTAGGCCCGTGTTGTGGCGGTCAGGTTATTGTACAATGCAATAAAAATAACATGGAAGTTAAGGATGTATATGTATACGTACATAAATGAAATAACACTATCGTTAAATAATAATTATAGATTTACTTGCTACTAAGTACTTACGTGTTAGGAAACAGAGATAAGGAATTAAATACTAAGGTAAAACATTATATATAGTATATAGATATTAGACCATCATTCAGAATTGAAACCTTGCTTGAAATGGCTTTAGCCGTGTTTGGTGACCAGATCTGAATAGCCAGGTACTTCCCAACCTTCCCCTTCCTCATCTCCTTCCTCTCCCTACTACCTTCAGCCTCACAACATACCCCCATTGGGGATGCCATAGTCTCACTGGCTCTAGACGGTTGGGAGCAGTTGAGACTCCTGTGCGGTATTCATGTAAAAAAAATAGACAGTAAAGTATATCGTTGCCTAAGCAAGTATTGTCACATAAAATTTTCATCAAATAATACTAGAGCGCCTCTGAGATAGATAATTAATTTGATAGATACCTAAATATTCTATTCCAGGCAACCATGTGCAGCCCAAAGTTCCCTGAAGGACATGAACTGGGACCAGGAGCAGTGGAAGCCCCTGATAGCGGACCGCTGCTTCCTGCCGTGGCTGGTGAAGGTGCCTCTAGAGGCGGAGCAGGTGCGCGCCCGTCAGATCACCCCGCAGCAGATGGGGCGCCTCGAGGAGCTGTGGAGGGACAACGTGGATGCCACCTTCCAGGATCTGGAGAAACCCGGAGTGGACGAGGAGCCGCATCAGGTCTTGCTGAGGTAATCTTCATTCCTAAATCTCACCCATTCAACTATGGATGATTTATTTTAACATTTTCCAAGAGTTACAACATTTCTGTGCTACAAAGTATGTATAAATGAGGACAAACATTTTTTCCCAAATGTGTGTCATTAATTGGATTTACCAAGTAATTAGCTTTATTAAAAAATATTTATCAACTTTAGTGACTAGGAAATATCATGGATCACATCTGACAGCCTCCGTGGTCGAGTGGTAAGACGCTCGACTACAAAATTAGAGGTTGATGGCTCAAACCCGGCATGCGCAAATTAATTTTATTTAATTAATATGTGTTTAACATTTAATTCTTATAAAATAAAATCAGGTATACTTGCGGCATGTTCCAGAGTGGTAAATACTCTCAGTATCGCCCTGGTGAAAAACTACCATTCAGAATCGAAATGTTGCTTGAAGTGGCTTTAGCCGTGTTTGGTGACCAGATCTGAATAGCCGGGTACTTCCCAACCTTACTCTTCCAGTCATGGGGTATACTGTTAAAATCTCATATGATACAGCCACATCAATCAGGTTAAAAATGAAATTACAATATGACTCGATTGTTTGTTTGTAGGTATGAGGATGGATTCCAGTACCAGAATGTATTTGGCCCGCTGGTCAAGCTGGAGGCGGACTACGACAAGCGGCTGAAGGAATCCCAGACGCAGGAGAACATCGAGGTGCGTTGGGACGTGGGCCTGAACAAGAAGACCATTGCCTACTTCACACTGGCCAAGACCGACGGAGACATGAAGCTGATGCACGGAGATGAGTTGAGATTGAGGTGAGCCAATATATCTAAATCCTTCATCACTAACATCCTTTTTTGCTTGCTGGGTAAGACCCCAGTGTATGAAAACCCCTCCTTTTTAATTATATTAGTTAAAGGCGTGCCGCTGCTCTGTTGTAATCTCTCCCTCTTTCTCAAAAACATCATGTGTCAAAAAGAGAGGTTACAATGGTGCTCTCAGTGGCAGGATCATACAGCCTGGCTTCCTCAGAGTTTTAACACTCTTTTTCTTATAACAATATTGAAAAATATGGACAAAATGCTATGGCCTCATGTCATAATTTTTGACAGTTGAATGGATATCTCAAAGCTCCATACCTCGTGAAAATGACGTTGCGAGATGAAAATAGTTGCATTCATCTAAAAATTCGCATCTGAAAACACTGCATAAATTTCTACATTCAGATCTTACCTTTTTAGAGTTTTTGCAGCTTTAGCACACAGATTTGAATGAATATTTAAATGTCGAATAGCACATGATGGAAAAGCCATTGTGGGCTGAAAATAGATGAACTAGAAAGTTACAGAGAAAAAACTGCAAATTTGCACTGATTGATAGTTTTGCAACATATTTTCTTCTCTGTAGTAAAAATACAACAATGGCATAATATTTAAGATTATAAATGTTGCTTTTAATAATTTTGAAGGCAGAAGTGAAAGTGATTTCATTATTATACTACATATTTATTTATTATTCAATTACATTGTTGTGATTAATTTGCAGGTACGTTGGAGAGCTGCACAAGCCGTGGGCGGGCGTGGGCCACGTCATCAAGGTGCCCGACAACTTTGGGGACGACATTGGCTTAGAGCTGAAGAGCAACAGCGGAGCACCCAGCGACTGCACCAACAACTTCGTAGTGGACTTCATCTGGAAGAGCACATCCTTTGACAGGTATGTTGATCATTCAAATGTGTTTTATATTAAAACGTTATTGATTAGTTAATATTGTAAGATTCACTGAACTTGATAATCATGGTGGAATGGAATCCGCAACCTTGATTTTTGACTTAAAAGTCATAAACATAGTCTGTTTTGTTATAGATTTGCGATATAATGGAATGTACTAGTCGTTTTTTTTAACGCAGTGAAACCTGTAAGTAAGGTTCCCATGCAAGAAGTTTAATGTCTATGATATTTTCTATTTTAGGTCCATTGAAAAATGTTTGCGTAATTCGGAACACCTTTTTTTCAGTCTCTTAAAAACCTTGAAAGGTGTAATAAAATGCTAAACCCTTTTTAAACCCAATTTTTGTCAAATTAACTTTGAATTAGTGGCGGATATACAGTGAAACTCGGTTTTTAAAGGTACTGGAAAACCTCATGTGGGATAAATTAAATAAATATTTTTATTTCAGTCCTCAAAGGACCGAAAAAATTTCTTATGTTAAAATCTTATGTGTGGGTTTTACTGTATAGACAAAGATTTGTCACATGTTTTTGAGCGTGGTTTACATTTTCATAAAGTGTTTGAAAGCACTTGAATAGTTGCAATAGAGCTAGAAGTGTATGTTTGAATTCCTCACAACTTGTACTGGTTTTGTGTGTAAATCAAATCAAAATGATAATGTTTGTAGGATGCAGCTTGCCCTGAAGAAGTTTGCAGTGGACGACAACTCGGTGTCGGGGTACATCTACCGCCGCCTGCTAGGCCACGAGGTGGAGGAGGTTCTGTTCCGCTGTCAGCTTCCCAAGCACTTCAGCGCACCCAACCTGCCAGATCTCAACAGGTCGCAGGTAATGAAACAACGAGCGGGTCTATTCCCACTGAGTTTGTATGCACTGTTATCACGACAACTGTAAGAAATAACACAATACGGTTCTTTCTTACATACAATGTATATTTATGAAGTAATAATTCCAGGTGTACGCGGTGAAGCACGCCCTGCAGCGGCCCCTGTCCCTGATCCAAGGTCCTCCGGGCACTGGCAAGACCGTCACCTCGGCCACCATCGTGTTCCAGCTGGTGCGGCGGGGGGGCGGCCCCGTACTGGTCTGCGCCCCCTCCAATACTGCCGTGGACCAACTCACTGAGAAGATTCACAGGACGGGGCTCAAGGTAACGCCACGGTGACTAGTTATATGGTGAATGTTGTGCACTACCGTGTGAAGAAGTCCTGAATTAGGTACATGTCCAAATTTATAAAGAACTGCAGACTCAAACATTTAGATACTTTTATGTTGAACCTGGATACTAAACCAAGCATTAACATGGAAGATAAAAATATATGTATACAGCAAAATCCACTTAAGAAGTTTTGTATTTTTTAGTCCCTTGAAGACTGAAGTTGAAACTGGAACCCAGTGTTAAGAAGTTTTGGTAACCGCTAATGGCTCCATTGTAATCTCTCCCAATCTCTCCCTGAGCTCTCAGCGACAGGACCAAAATATAATTAAATTCTATACTGTACTGATAATACAGTAAACCTAACGCTTCTACATTTTAATTAGACGTGCATGAATAATTTGTTAATTTTTATAATGTATAATTCTGTTTAGGTTATGCGTCTGTGTGCCAAGTCTCGAGAGGCCATGGAGTCCAACGTGGCGTTCCTGGCTCTACATCGTCAGGCGAGCGCCTTGGAGCCGTGCTCCGGGGAACTTCGCAAGCTGCAGCAACTCAAGGAGGAAGCCGGAGAGCTGGCTGCGGGAGATGAGCGCAGGTATGTCTCGTACTCGTACTTGATTCTTTTTTCATATTAAAATAAATAGTTAAAATTTGTTTTTAAAGTATATCTTTACTTTTTTCCCTCCCTCCAAAGGCAAAATTCAGAATCGAAAGGTCACTTGAAATGACTTTGGCTATGTTAAGTGACTAGATCTGAATAGACAGGTATTTCCCAACCTTTCTCTCCTGTTTACCCATTTCCCTAAGTTTCACAACAATCCAAATGGGGGATGTCATAGTTGCACCAGGTTTGGCCAGTTGGAATTCCTTTGCTGTCACATAATACACTAAAAATAGACTAAATAATAATAACATTGTACAGCGCCGTTTTTGTGAAATATCACCTTAAGGGTGTACTGTTTCATTCTCATAACCTAAAGAAAACACAAGAAAATGATTGTGTGACAGGCGAGGGCGCAAGCTATGCAAACTGTTTGAAGAAGGATAAATAATAGGATTTATTAAACTGGGATGGCTTCTATTGACAGGGCCAGGACAGTAGCAAGGATGGAAGATAGCCCACAACCAACAAGGAATCTAAAGGCTATCGAGCCTACAGGATGACTAGATTATGTGGCCGGACATTGTGGAGGTCAATTAAGGTTCCTTAGGCGACTAGACTGGAAAGACCTGGAAGGAGACAGCAGGAGTGAAAGTGCACATTTTCAGTTGAGTGTGTGAAAACATGTACAGGTTAAAATAAAAGTTTGTAATTAAATCCTTATGGTTTCAGGTATCGCGCCTTACGTCGGGCAGCGGAGAGGCGTTTGCTGGAAGCAGCTGATGTGGTCTGCTGCACCTGTGTAGGAGCCGGAGACCCGAGGCTGGCTCGGCTGCGATTCCACTCCATACTGATTGACGAAGGTGATTATTGCTAAACATGGGGCCACATTATTCTGTCTGCTCTCCTCAACGTTTAAGACTGCTATATTAAATCATTAGCATACACTAAAGATCAGTAATGATAAAATCTTAAAATAACTAATTCAGATATATAATACTGACTAAAATGAAATGTTTTAGGCATGCAGTCAACTGAACCGGAGTGCATGGTTCCCGTGGTACTGGGAGCCCGCCAACTGATCTTGGTGGGAGACCACTGTCAGCTGGGGCCCGTAGTCATGTGCAAGAAAGCAGCCAAGGCCGGGCTCTCGCAGAGCTTGTTCGAGAGGCTGGTAGTCCTAGGAATCAAACCCTTCCGTTTGGAGGTGCAATACCGGATGCATCCCGAGCTCTCTCGCTTCCCTTCCAACTTCTTCTACGAGGGCTCTTTGCAGAACGGTGTCAGTTCCGATGAAAGAAAGTTGCATAAGATCGACTTCCCTTGGCCCATTCCAGAGAAGCCCATGTTCTTCTACGTCACCCAGGGACAGGAGGAAATTGCCGGGAGCGGAACTTCCTACCTTAACAGGACAGAAGCCGCCAATGTGGAGAAGATCACCACCCGCTTCTTAAAGGCAGGCGTCAAGCCGGAACAAATAGGTATCATCACTCCTTACGAAGGCCAGAGAGCTTACCTCGTGCAGCACATGCAGTACCAAGGAAGCTTGCACTCCAAGCTGTACCAAGAAATTGAGGTAGCTAGTGTGGATGCATTTCAAGGTCGAGAAAAGGACATCATTATCATGTCTTGCGTTCGATCTAACGAACATCAAGGTATAGGATTTCTAAACGATCCGCGGCGACTTAACGTTGCACTAACTAGGGCTAAATATGGAATCATAATAGTGGGAAATCCCAAGGTGCTGTCCAAGCAGCCCCTGTGGAACCACCTGTTGAGCTTCTATAAGGAACAGAAGGTTCTGGTAGAGGGACCTCTGACGAACCTCAAAGAGTCCATGATCCAATTTGCTAAACCTAAGAAGTTAGTGAATGCCTCCAACCCTGGGTCCCACTTCATGTCCACATCGACATATGATGCTGGCGAGGCAATGGCTCCTGGAGGAGCGTATTGTCGCGCAGCTCCTAGGCGCCCCCACGACCCCCTGGCCTACATCGGTCCCGAGAGAGCGCAGGCGGCCCTGCATGCCCCGGCCGTGCCTGTGGCTATGTTCATGAACATGGCGCATGTGCCCCCGCGTTTCTGCCAACAGCAGCGCCGTCGCCGCGCCCCCACGGCCCCTCGCCCCCTCTCACAGGAGCCACTGTCGCAGATGGGCCCCGGGCTGTCCTTGTCGCAGGGTCTGTCGCAGCCAGACCTGTCCCAGGAGTCTGTGATGCTGGAGTACCAGTCGCAGGCCGAGGGACTGCTCTCGCAGGACTCCACGTACCAGGGCAACTATCACCCGGCGGCGCGTTTCTCGCAGCCCTACTGAGGGCCCGGACAGGGCCAGGCCGGCCTGATGAAGCTCCCCGAGGGGCCCCCGGCAGTGCAGGACCCCGCGCCGCTCAGATGAATAGCTCCGCGGCCCGTGCGCCATCTCCGGTTGGCTCTTCAATTTTACTTTCTATTTGTCTAGTAATATTATTTTCTCAACCAACTTTTTTTTTTCTTCTTTTTTATTTGCGCATTAGACTTCTGTCGTGCTTGAATGAGAATGTCAACCCGAAGTAGCCGACACCGACACCGACACCGGGTAAATGTAGAAGAAGTAGAAGCTTGGGCCACTTGCCCGTCACCTCTCTGCGTGATGTTACCAACGAGGTTAGCTGGCTGTTGTGAAATAACAATGGCAGTTAATAAAATCATGTGAAGATTTTTTTTGAAAATCAAAATTCAATTATCGTAATGTTATTTTTTTTGGTGAGTGATCATGATACCTTCTCAGAACTGGAGATTTGATGTCGAGTCAACATAAGAATTCTCGTAAATTATGGATGAGGGTATTGTTGAGATGCCATTTATTTTATTTATTTTACCAGATATCAAATTTTATTAAAAATCTAATTGGTTGTACACATAAAAATATATTTTTGTTAAAAATTGAGGTGGAAGTATCGCGTACTTCTGGAAAAATGTTATATTTTCTCTAAAAGATGAAGTTAGATAATTCTTAGTAATCTTAAAAGCAATTTAAAAAATAGCAAATTGCATTTCTGTGATGTATTTGAGATCCATTTTATTTCAAAAGTATGATCAAACTTGAAACACAAGATATTTAATCGGAATAGCACAAAAACGTTCATAAATCAACCATTTCAACTTAGTTATTTGTCACTTCAGAAACAGGCTAATTAATTGCAAATCAGTTTTAGTTAACGTGGGTAATGAAAATCACTCTCTTCTGTTTAAGAAAGAGTATGATAAATATATATGTTGTTATTATAAAAGTTCAGAGTTATAATAAATCAACTTCTGAAGTATCATTGACTTTTATTCGTCGAATCCTCCCACCTTCATTCGCCCTGCTAAAAGGTAAGATGTGTAATGAAGGAGTGTTACAATACAATCAAAATATATGTTTTGAAAAATTGAGTTTATTTTCAAATATTACAATGCTTTCTTTATATGTATAAATCACTTGTTGAATAGAAAATATTTGTTGAATAAAATTTTATTAGGAAATCAGTTCTTTATAACTGAGACTGAAAAGCCAGTGACCTGTGCAGGTTGAGATGGATTTAGATGCCTTAAAATAAGATTTGGTACTTTACTGCAGCTTCCCTAGAATCTGTATACATACTGGATTTTTATATTTAACTCCCATTTCAGTTAAAAGTACATATTCTTCTTTCAACCAATTATCATTTCAAATTACCTTTTACTTCTAAAAAAAGGTGTAAAATAAATTGTTGCATCAAAAAAAAAAATTGTAAGTAAAAAAATGGGAGAGTATAAAAAGTGAATCTAGAAAAATAATTACATATCCTAAAAGCCATATTTAGGAATATATATTTTTTAATCTTACCGGCAGTGAGTTAATGTCAAATTTACCATCAATAGGATATGGTTCTTATGTACCAACCAACTTTACATATAATATGCCAATGGCAAAAACGCACAAGTCAACCATGAGTGTTAATAATTAAAAATTGTAACATGTCTGAATCTAATAATAATGAACTAGGTGTGACAAAAATAGTCACTGAGAATCATTGTTGTTTACTATGCAATACCAAAAGTGACATTTTCACCAAAATTAATGTTGACATGCATTTTTATCCTAAATCTGCAGTTCTGTGTATGGAACATTAGAATAGAATTCGTTTTTTTTTGTATAATATGAATATATCCAAAATGGCCAGAAAGGAAAATCAGAAATTTAAAGGCAAAAAAATATAAAATGTGGTATTCATGCTAAACTACAATACAAGAATGAATGCAATCACATAATTTTATTTTCATGATCCGACTGAGAAGATGGATGCAATAGAATAATCCAAATGATCATCAATGATTATGGAGAAGGATGGAACGTTGAGAAAAAAGGCAAATTACTCCAGAATGTTCAAGGATTCAGTTAGTTGTACAGATAGAATAAGTGTAAAGCATGTTATGCAGAATGTCTTGTATGAAGACATTGGGGCAAAAAGGCATACGAAAGGGACATTGGACAATGACGCATTAAAGTTCAATTATTGATTATTGAAGGATGGGAGGCAATTCTATGATTAAAGTTCATTGTTGTATCACTATTATCACTTTCAACGCTATTTGGTAATACAATTTTTTTGATAACCTTGTACTTGAAGATATTGTACGCTAAAATCTTGAGTGTAAGATGGGTGTTGTTTTACGGGCAATGGTTGATACAGCAGCATATATCAACTATTGACAGGGTTGCGTCTGAAAGGTTAATATAACTCCTAACTTCGATATATTGAACCACAAATAATTCTCGATGGATGATGCCTTTATCGCCGAATTGGTTCTAAATGTGTTTTTTTTCAATGGATCAGCGAAATAATAAAACTCAATGAAAAGTTGTTAAAGTGAAAGCACGTACATAGGTTATATCATCAATAATAATTTGATTAAAAATATGTGTTTTTATTGAGGATTTGAATGGTAAATTCAAGATATGGGGGATTTGATTGATGACAGTGAAATTACTGAATAATGAAGTAAAACGGAGAGAAAACATGCACAATAATCAAAAGAAATTTAAAGATTCGTTTCAATAATCATTTTACAGGATTGCGAACAAGAGGTTGAGGAATGTTATTGATAATTTTCTTTTTTCACCTCAGCAATTTACAAAGATTGTAATCGACATTGAAGAAACAGAACACCTTAAAAATTGTTAGTGGAAATTAAAAAATACTAAAATTTCTTACCAATTTATGAAGTCTTCTGACAGAATTCCTTTCCAATATTATATCGACAATTTTGTTGATGAGATAAAAATCTCACAACTACCAAGCTTTTAGACTGGTTATTTGTGAGTACTGTAATATATGTGAAGTGGTTTTCAATGTAATCGATGCCTCAATATTGGTAAAAGTCAAAGAGGTTCCGTTTCTTCACTGTCAATTGAATATACACAGATGGAATACACATACAAAAATATATATGAAACTCTTCTATGGAAGAATATGAACGGAAAAAATAATATTTATTAAAGATCAATGTTTATATTACGACAATAGTATTTTAATTATACACAAATATGTTATTACGTTCTGCCTCTATCTAAATTTAATGAGAATTTGATTTTTATTGCACGTTTTTATTTTTTTATGTTACGAAATATAGCAGCATAAGATTCCTTTTTTACAGATATATAAATAATTATTAACGGTAACATTCATACTTTTAGTTTGATTCACATTACAATATAACATAGGAATGTGTATAAGATTAATTCTAAATTAAATATCAGTTCTGATTCTAAGTAAACCAGAAAATAAATATTAATAATTAGCTTGGCTTTACTTTGTAATAAAATTCTAATGACTGATTGTAAAATTATTGCGGCGCGACTTATTGCTTTTTGGTTTAACATGATTTCAGTCCAAACGTTTCACAGTTGTTTCTTGATAATTACATTATTATTAATTCAAATACATATTATGAAGAAAATAAACTTTGACATTTATAGCTAATGAGTGCATAAAGTTCCTGTCCACAATAATTATTACAGTTTTAAGTTTTATTAGCCAATAAGAAACGTAATGTGACCGCAATAAATAAATCTATAAACAGTTGCAACAATAATAAACTTTCCTAAAACTAAATATTATACATTCCTCTTTACCGAGTAACCAGAACAAAAAATAAATCAAATTACCACAAAGTGGTGTCCCGCATGAATAATGGATGATTGTTAAATAGTAAAAATCATGCACAATATTTTATTGGATATATTTGAAATATCTCTATTCCTTTGGAACGGGTATTATGTAGGTTGGTTGAATCACAATGGAAAGGAAGACTGATGTTCTACATTATCACAACACAGGTCTTATGACGGGCAGCAACTTTATTAACCAGGAAACACGAAATTATGAAAAAACGTCTAGAGTAGTAGATTTTCCGAAAATAATTCAATCTCTGAGAGGAGTGCTATCTTTCAGATTCTTGAAATAATTTCAAAAGTATAGTAGAAAATTACTAATTCGGATTTAAAACTTGACTTCAGCAATACAACATCATCAGGCTTTATATAGTGGCAGATTAGTGTGATTCTCCTGGACTACATTCTAAGATTGTTTTTTCCTAATTTCACGTGACTTTAGTAAAATCGCTACCGGGTAACCATAATATTTACTCTATAGTAAGAACAAGAAATATTCCTGTGTAAATATCATTAGATAACATTATAAACCACTAAGAAATGTTAGCATTTTTATATTAAACGTTTTATAATATTCAGGCACATAATATATTTGGTTTATAATATAATAACATCAATAATGCTAAACTGGCACTCAGTAATGAACACATTTTTTCAAATAATTTGCAATACATAAAAAATACCACTTTTACAATCACACTGTTATTTAAGTGCCTACCTACCTACACCTCGACTGGTATTTTTTATTTATGGCCAGGTATATAAACATTAATATTACAAATACACCGGCAAAAATGATATAAATCTTTGTACTAATTGACCGCTCCTTTGAAGGGTGTCAAGGAAATTTTGATAGAGTTTACAATGATTGTATGTATTTATAAAAAAATGAGCAAAGCTGTATAAGGCGGTGATATCCCCACTGTACATTATTAAGGAAAGCCCAGCAAGATGACTATAAAAACATAACATTAAAAATACAGTCAAAAATCACAGCCGCTTTCTTTGTTAACAATATTTCCTTGCTACATTATTATTATCTGCATTGTTTGATTGAGACTAGAGATAAGATCATGGGACGTATGGTTATTTCTGTAGTACTAATTAATTGTTTATGTATTTTGTGCTTATTTTAGTGAAACAATAACGTGGAAGTAGATTCTCCCAATTGTGACGACAAGTAACAGGAGCGAGGTTTGAGATTATACTTTGAATTTTCTCCAAGATTCCTCATTGCCCATTGAATGACATAAGTACAATTTGAGTATACATTAATAATAATACCTTATTGAGAGACAGCGGAGGGGGAGAGTGTTTATTTTCACGGAGGCAGCAGGGAGGTGATGGAGAGGCGCTGCTCCAAGGCTTGGCTCGTCTTCTCAAACACTTTCAGGACGTGAGAGAACACATCTGGGTCGTAGACCGATCGAGCCGTGTTGCTCATGTCAAAGGGTTCTGAAATTAAACAAATTGAATATTTGTAAAATTATCCAAAACATCTCTAGTTGGGTTGATCCAAATAATCATTGCACCTTCCAGAGCATCTGTTTTTTAAGATCATATGTTGTATAAAAAATGATTATTTACAATAGCATTCATTCCGGACGTAGACGTTATATATACCATAGATTTACTTTATATTTTATCTGTCTGAAGATGCCCGTTGCAAAGTGAAATCGCCCGGTTGAAAATAAATAAATGGAAATAACTTACAAAGGATTCATATAAAAAAAAAATGCCTACCTTCAACACAGAGCAGTTTCCACTGATGAGGTTCATTACGCCGGGAAGCCCTACAGTTTTCCACGCTGAGGCAGGATCCGGTGCGAACTGATATTGTATTCTGGGCGTAACTGAAACAAAAAGTTTTGTCAGAAAAAAAAAACCAAAACAATTTAATTTAAACTATAATTACTGTGCAAGGCTGGACTTAGCAACAAGTGTCCATTTGAGCAAATCTATAAACACATACAGCATATTTGCGCACCACGACACAGGGGGTAACCTTGGTGTGGCTGATGAAAAATATACAAAAAATATACACCACAAAGTAAACATTAAATTTAATAACAAAAGATGAAGTGTACTTACTTAAATTCAGTAAAGTATTTGAGGAATCCAAACAACAGTTCGCCGAGGGGCTGTTCATTCTCGGAGTGGTAGCTCAGCATTGGTTCAAACATATCGATGTGGTGAATGTCCTGCAACGGGTTGAACTTATCCGGAAACATATCCTGTAGGCACGGCAGCACTGGAGGGGATACGCCACCTGGAATACACACATATATAAAACATTGGTTGTATCGACTAGTTGGTCGAGCGGTCCAGAGCATCAGGTTCCCACCCAGACGTCACGGGTTCAATCCTCTGCCAGCTAATTTCTTCATCATTGTACAATCAATAATTTTCCGCTTATAATGATGGTAGAATTAAAATACTGTTAGGTTATTCGTAACCTGGTAATGTTTCTTTCTTTGAAAAAATCTAAATTAAATGTCGGTAATTAGACCTTCAGAGGAGTGATAACTCTTGACGTAAGTTGAAAGTTCTAAAGTGTGAGCGGATTCAGCCAATTAACACCTTCAACGGTCATATTTTTTACAGTTGTAGAGCTATAGGTTATTTACGCATTGAAAGGGGAAATAAAATCAGGTGAATATTCAATTTGAAAGGTTAATCATACTGCCCCAAATGACACGGTTGTCAATTCCCTGCAGCGATCTGGGTATAACCTTGATGACCTCTTGTTGAGAGGTTGCTAACCTAACCTACCTTGCTACTTAACGAAAATGGATCATAAAGCATTAAATATTACTATCAGTTTTTACTGAAAATAAAAATTAAACGGCTACGTTTCATTGATAAGATGAAATCTGCAATAGCAACTATTTTTTTTCCTATGTGGAGATGTCTTTTTTTTATTGTTACCTCCTCAAATATGAAGGCAATACAAATTAGTAGCGTTGGGAAAAACTTCAATGTTTTGTGAATGCTTCACGAATTGTTAGTTCTTTAAAATGAACCCTTCGAAGTGAACCCTTCAATTGAAGTCGAACTCGCGAAAAAGGAGACTTGGATTTATCCGCTTGTTCAGTTCTTACTAGTCGGTAGGGATTTAAAAACCAAAAGAACTGGAACTGGTTCCTCGTCGAAAAGCACATGCTAGTCGGTAGAGATTTCAAAGTGAAAAGCACTGGAACCGGTTCCTCGCCACAAAAATCACGTACTAGTCGGTAGACATTTCAAAACGAAAGGAACTGGTTCCTTCATTTTGAAATGTCAATGCCTTCACAACGATACTGCTTCAAATTGAAATACTTCTTTCAATCGAATGAAGTTAATCAATAATGAACTACTGACTTCAATTGAAGTATTTGTTCAATGAACAATGAATGAAGTACGAACTGTTGCCAAAAGAAGTAGTTCTTTGAAGCAGTTCTTTCAAAGCGGTCGCAACGCTACAAATTAGTGTTATTGAAAAAGTATTTTGGCAGACAGGCGGTAATTGCTGTCATGTTTTGCTATTCAGATTTTGAGTACATACCATAATAAATTAAAGAAACAATAAAAAAATCTATCACTTGGTATGTTGCAGTACTTACATTGTAAATAGTGTAATACCATAAGCACCAGAGAGTAGCTTGATACAGTTTTGTTCTTGGGATCGTTGATATCATTATACTGCGCCCAGAGTTTGATTATTAACACCAGAGGACGAACGCGCCAATCCACTGAAAAGATAAAAAATCTCATATATCAATTAATTATTCATAAAACCAAAATGTTACGCAAAACTGCATTAATTGAATATTTAGAAAATTATAATTAGGCTTTATTTTGACTAATTTATTATCATCTTAAATTTAACTTTAATTTAAAGATTTAAAATGCACAAATTTATCAATTGTACAACACCAGTACAAATATGAAAGGTAATTAAAATACAATAACCAATCATGAATGAATTAAAACAGTAAACACTTTTCAAGGAGAATTATTTACCACTTCGAGGTAAATACTGTTTTTTTATGGCTTATCAAAGTCTATGAATGACAGAACCTAGCAAGTTTCTCATTTTATCGCTTTAGAACATAAAAAACACAAAAATTTAAAGAAACCGAAAAGAAAATATTTTGGTAACTGAATAATGATAAACATGGCATATTTAGTTTCTCTTTTGGACGCCAGCAGATATAAGTGTGTCAAGCTGTAACATCATTTGATTACAAACAATGGCGGTTCGTGGACTATCTCATTAGGAGTTCAATCAGAGATATTTAACCAGATTGTCACTGAAACCAGAAAACATTGCCACTAATAAGTGTAATTTATATTTTTTTGCATCCTAAAAAATGTTTTTCAAATATTTTTTTCCTTAGATCAAAAGGAAATTTTTCAAAACACATCAGTGATTAGTGATCTAGCAACTAAATATAATTAGGCGATTCATAAAAAAAATATCTACGGCTGAAGAATATAATGTCGTAAGTTAAAAAAAGAGTTTTAAATTCGACGGCGCAAACGCTTTTTAGAGAGAACTGCCACTAATTACAAAAAGTGTTTATGTTTAGTTTTAACTTACACTGAGAATAGCAATATAAAAGATGTGTGTTACGAATTCCAACCACATTATTGCAATTGAGGTCCACCTCCAACCCATACATGTTATCTCGGAACTTCAGGATCGGTACTTTGGCCTTAATCATCTCTGGATGCACAAACATATCTGAAAAAAAAAAAATTCTATGTCTAATTAATGAGGATATTATTGCGATTAACAAATTGTAGATATTTTTTTTTTCTAGGGTTCTAAAGGTAGTTTTTACTAATAGGAAAAAAGCATGTTCCTAAATTAAAAAATGCACAGTATTATTAAATGGTACCCTTGGACAACATCAATAGAATTTTTCGTTCCACTGGGAGACGCCCTACGAAAAATCTACTTGACATCATTCAATTTCATAATGTTTTTGATGATTACAAATCCCAAGACGCTTGAGAAGGCTAACATAATTAATTTTTTTATAAATTTACTACGTAGTTCACTTCACAGATGATTGATTTAAAAAAATGATGAAGTTAGAAAATTTGGTTTTGGGAATGCATAAAGTAATGATTTTCAACTGGTCAATAAATATTTTATAGGTAGTTTGATAACGTTAAGCCATAAATTAAAAAAAAAAGTAATGCAATAAAAGAGCAAAACAAAACATAAAAAAGTACTGAAAAATTATAGAGCTAGCTTGTAACCTTGAGAAATCAATTGAAAACTATTACTCATCAAAAGCCAAGAATAATAGTTTCATATTGGTCATGTGATCTCCAAGAAATTGGTACAATTTTGCTATAGGCATAAATGGTAAAAAATAATCATGTTTTTCTTCAGCAGTCAAAATTTTTTGTAGGGTTTCAGTTTCCGCTCCAAAGTCCTGCTTTTAACAATATTCAAAGCAATACATATATGTACATACACAAATAAGTACAATGTAACCCTTTGGGATTTTCAAATAAAAAAAGTTCCACTCATTTCTAATGCAATGCCAATACTAAACAAAGTGTATAGACATATCGCAGGGATGTTTTAACCACTCGCACAATCAATGTGAACTGGCCAGCGGACCCGATACTTACATTGTCCAGAGCCAGTAAAGTGGCTAGTGTATTTTTCAAGAGGCGCAAGTCATTTATTGTAATTGCCCTCATCTACGATACAATTTTTGTCTATATTTAACAGAGGGCTTGGTTTTGAAATGATCTTTCAAATAAAAAATTGCGGTAATCGAACTATTTATTAGTGTTCTACAGCTGATGAAGTTGAAGACTGAATGATTCCGAAGTCAATGTTCGAGGATGTTTCTCGGCACATGTATTTTTAGACTGGACATGCGAGTGGTCAAGTGTTGGGTGAATTCAGTAAATTTACGCATTCCAACGGTAATGTTTTTATAAACCGTGAACAATAATAGATTTAAGTATTTAAGGAAGAAATAAAATTGGGCAACATTAGTAGATTCACATGCCAAAAGACTAAGAAATGCAGAAAGTTCTGTTAAATGGTAATGGGTCCAAAATGGATTGACTTACCGCAAGTCTTGATAATATACTCCAGGATGGTATCAAGATGCCCAAGAGCCTGGGCCCTGCTGTCCACCGAGTCCTGGGGCCTCACCAACAGGCAGAGGTCCATGTCGGAAATGTTGGAGCCGAACCCTGAGGCGGTGGACCCCACCAGGTAGAGGCTGTATCTGGGAAACTGGGTTTTTATCGCCAAGTACAGGAATTTCCATAAGCTCATCTTGTTGGCGAAGGTCTCTTCCATTTGTTGGCACACCATGAATTTATTCCAGACTTCTTTTGACAATGTGTCCCACTTTGAACCTGAAAAATTGTTATGTCATTTTCAACATAAATATGGCTTAACCTTTGTGATGGCTTGGGAAGTGTAGTCGTCATCTGTTTCTATAAATTTTTCCAACATCAGAAACAGCTTATCCGATATATATTTTCACATAGACAAAACAATACATAAGTTTTCTTATCTTATTGTTAATGCCTTTTATTACAAAACTGTTTTTGTAAACTGTATAACAAACCTGAATTAATAAACCGTGTAACTAAATTGTATTATGCACTAAACTGAAATTCTAAACTGTATTTTAAAACTGTGTTCTAAACCGTTTTGCAAATTACATAAATATTATATTATTATAGATAATAAGACTGACCGTTGAGTAGCTTCCTGGGAGTCTCCCTCACCTGAGTGAGGTGTTTCTTCGACAGGTACCTATCCGGGGCTATGAGCGGCGAGTAGCGCTGCTGCAGGAGCGGGGGCCCTGGGCGGTGCCCTCGCAGTGAGGTGCGGCTGCCGTCGTAGCGCCGTTTGTTGTGGAAGAACACCGTGGTGTGTGGGATAGCCATCTCATTGGTGTTATGGTAGTGCGGGAAGTGGTTGGGGTTGACCCTAATGGGACTGGGCTCACACTGACGCCACAATCCTACAAAGATAGCTTTTGAAGAGACACATATTATAAGCTAGGCTCAACTATGCTTTTTAATCTATAGATATAATATATTCATAAATTGACGGCTCCTAATAACGGCGAAATAGTAATTTTACAGGAGAGCTTTTTCAATTGAGGAAACTAAATAATTTTCTTTATTTTACTACATATAATCCAACTGAATTATAGTAAGGATATAATATGGTTTCCCTATAAAATTGCTATTTTGCCAATCGATATCTTAGTACACGCACAGGCATCAACCAAGTATATCTGGACATAGCGTATCAATCTGAAAAATAACCCCAAAGTTTCTGCGTCATCAATGAGGTTTTCAAAAACAAAATGTATTTTATCGCAGTCAGAAGATCAACATAAGTTTCGTAACAAACTTCACGTACAACGATGCCTTTCTTAAAGCTTTAGAAGCTTACGGTTAGCGAGGCAACACAATTTTACATAAAATTGTGTTGTTAAGTTTCATCTACAAATTTTGTAACATGCGCTTTTTTGGCTTCAAACAACCATAATTGGTTATACAAAAAATTCAACACGTGACTAATAAAAAAGAAGTTATTACATTCTAAGCTAGTAATAGCAAACTCTTCTTAAATTTTTATTTTTAAGTAAACATATATTTTTGAATGTTCTCATAAAACTGTTGTAATTTGGTTTGGCATGTTAGTTTAAATATCTAATGTTAATGCTTAAATTATTAAAAGCCCTTCCGTTTTATAATTTTTTGGTGATGTGTTTAAAAAGTTTTTTTTTAATACATGCGTAACAATATTTGTCTAAAATATTAAAGATTATTGCTACCCATTTAAAAAACAAAATAATAAACGGCCGGGTTGCCAGCAATGAAATGAATTAATAATAATAGTTAGTATGGTTTTTATTGCAGGGTGGGCGTGTGGGGTTTGCAATACACACAATCCGCATTAAGCCATACATACATCCTGTTATCTGGACTCATATCTCTGCCAGCTCGAATATAGAGATAAATCATTGCGAAAACAATAAAATATAATAACTATGGGGAATTCCTTTTAATTACACATATTATAACCCAAACTAATAACCTCAATTATCTTGGTTAGTTATTAGACGTTTTAGTGTTGAGTTTTTTCTTCAATGTTTCTTAAATTGCTAAACCGAAAGGGTTACTTTTATTATTATTTAAAAAAAATCACATCTCACTCATATATTTCCAGATTTTCGAAATTCTTTCTTTGTTTAAAACAGTTAAATTTGTTGTTGTTGTTTTTAAAAACCTTACAATACAATGTAAAAAAATAAATATGTAGTAAAAAAAAACAAACAAACATAAATTATGTATTACACAAATGTTTTGTAGCACAAACTCTTTGAAGCCCCTTTTTGTAAATTGCGCAAATAAAATTAGATTGTTTCACTGGGCCACCATCTTTCTTGCTACACATTATACATCGCCGAAAATTACGCCCCGACAATTGTTCTAAACAAAAACCTCTGGTTCAAAAAAGGCAAATTTTAAATATAAGGAAAAAAACACAATGTAAAACTTGATTGTTTACACACTTGTTCTCCCTTTCTTGTTAATAACAATAAGTAGGTGTAAGCAAGACAAAATGCTATTTCTCAGTGGCGTTTGGCAAGGACACCACTGTCAGAAGCGTATCTAAATGCACCGATACACACAATCTATGTTTGTGTTGTTTGGGTGAACTCTAATTGCGCAACCTATAAGCAACACTATCGCACTCCTTGCACTTTAGATAGATAGATTATGTACATAACATATTATATTTTGTTTATTTTTGTATTAATATGGTAAAGAAGTCTCCAGATAGTAGGAAAAAACTTAAATAATACATATTTGTAGTGTGAAAGCATGCACACTAAAAATAGATGAAAAAGAAATAAAGGGTAAAATTAAACAATGTACCATTAAATGTCTAAAACTTGTTTGACCCAAATCACAAATGCATTAGAGCAAGCCTGAATAATACTAACAGGAATAAGTACCTTTATCATACGTAGTCGTGGAGGAAGAAGTGGTGCTGGAGCGCCCAGAGTCGTCCGATTCGCACTCCGAGGGGGCCGGGGACATGTGCCTCTGGTCGCCCTGATGCACGGGGGCTCGAAAGGGCCGCCTCGACACCCAGTACTGGCTTTTCTTCTGCCCGTGCAGCCTGGTAGGAAGGGTCTGCGACTGGCAATACAAGGGCGGCCCCATCCTTTCCTTGGGGTGTAGAGTATCCCCCGAGTACTGGTTACCGTTCAGCTCTCCGAAGAACATCATATTTGCTGGCACGTTGGGATGATAGTACAAATAGTGATAATATGTCACATCCGAAGCCCCGCCATTTCCACACACTGACATTTGTGGGATTAAATCACCCCAATTTAGTTAGCCATCGTGGATTTAAAATAAACACTAATATTAAGAATGTTTTTATTTATGTAAATATCAAACACGACAAAAATAAAAAGGCCAAAACTGTAATAATGATTTGATGTTACTATCTTAACAGTTGACAATCAACTGGTGACAACCCGATCTGAAAAGAGAAGATAGATTAGTATTTATATTATTTAAACTAAAGTGGATGTTATATCAAAAACCAGGAATTTTAAACTTTGTAATACATATATTCACGCTTTTATAATAATAATTGCACAAGGAATGAATGGTGCCTAATTTACTCGCGTTACATCCATTAAAAGTATTACCCACATCTAGGTTTAACTTGACAACACAAGGATAACATACGTCATCCGACGACGTACATTGCATTAATTTATTAAGAAATGCTTAGTAAAAGTACTAACACAAAATAGTAAGGATTTATACGATAAAAATTAATCTTACCGAAAGCCGAGGAGATCCGCGATCACTTTGCGCACTTCGCGGCAGAAAATGCGAGATCGGCCCTGACAATGTGACAATAGTGACAATTGATAATCTGACAACTCGCTCTCACGTTGGTGGCTCTGACGGCTGACGGCTGGCGGCTAGCGGCTGACTGCGAGTGGCGAGTGTTGACAAAGAGAATTGTTATTATTGCAAATGGCAACTCTCGGATGTTGCTGTCATTTAGTATTGTCAGGTGGAATCGTGTATTGTAATGGTGTACAGCAAAAATAATGAGTTTAATTTACAAAAAAATCGACAAGGTAGCATTAATAATTCATGTAAATGGTCGTTGATAGTGAAAGTGGTTTACACCCAATAGTGAATACATCTAGATTTAAATAAATTAACGAATTTTTGCACCTTTTGTTTAGGATAAACATGTCGCAGAATCTTTCTGGAAATTATTTGGACTATATGGACGGTGTTCCCGTCAAAATATCAGAAAAATACAAGCCTCCTCCTATAATAACGCTACCCTACGGAATAATCGAAAGCACCACTAAGTCTTCAGAGGTGGTTGAATCGATAAATTATGATTTTAGTCTCGAAAATAATGTGCTCAAGAAATTAATTGAGTGGCAAAACGCGAGAAAAACTGAACGAAATGAAAGAAATCATCGGTTGCAACTATTTGAAGAAGCTAAACAGCGAGAGCAAGATCTAAAAGCTGCCACAGAAAATGAAGAGAGACTCAAACAGCTCAGCATTTCTGAAGTGTCATATCCCAGCACCGAGGAGATTAGTGAAATATCTCCCGATGATACGGAGGAAAGCAAGCCCCATGAGAACCAAACTGTGCCAGCGAGTCACGGCAGTGAGCAAACGCAGATGTGCCAGCAAGTCACTAATCCCGAAGGTCATTCGGAAAACACTCTTTCATACGGAAACTGTATGGTCAATATGTACTCGTCCAACCAATACCTAGAGAGTTCCAAGCCAGATATATTGCAGCCAACTCCTGTCTCTCCTCACAGGACTTGTGTCCCAACGAATCTCTTGGACGATCCCGATCCCATTCAACAATTCCAACAAAGCATTAGTAACAAAAGTCACCACAAACTGTCTTATATACGACCATTTTATATGAAAAATAACGTAGATAATCTCACTTTCTCCGATTTCGAGAATGACACGTCGAGTCCTTTCGACAATATGGAGCTGAAAACTATCAATGACTTGGAACTGCTCGCCCAGGTTCTAAACACCAATCAATCAATTGTGCATCATACCCATAAGGACGAAAGCTTCGCCAAACAACCCATGCTGAGTCAGTCTAGTAATGGCTTCACTCCCACACAGACATTTTCCGCCACACATTCCGCTAACAATGCTGACGTATATTCTCCCAAGTCAGCTTACGTTAATAACACGCAGGAGCTAAGTTCTACCATGGTACCTTACACATTTACTCCTGGATCTATGGCGATGAACAATGGTTACTATGATAGTAGTGGGAATAAACTTTCATCTTTTTCTAATACCGGGATGACCAACCCGGGGCAATATTATGCTCCTGATTACGGTTACACTGTCTCAAACACTATGTTTCAACAAATACCACATGTGAGTGGGTATAATCAGATTAATGATAAAGTGATCCCGCATAGCGGTCAAAGCGACGGAAACATTGATGTTGGCAATGAAGGTGGTAATCAATTCAATCAGTCCATGAATAATCCTTACGAGTATTATGGGAACTATGCATTTTACCCTGCGACGACATTTAATACTTATTCTCCGTCGGTGAATGTGAATACTGCCGTCATTCCTAATGAAGAGATTAAGGAAGAACCGAGGAAGACAATTGGGTTTAGATCGCGAGGCGTTCCGGATATTGTGAGGGAGTTGGATGAAGAAGTGGCGGAGGCTCGTCAGCGTGCGAGAGACAGATCCCACAACTGCAGTCCCGCACTGCAGTCTGTGCCAGCTAAACCCCAGCCCGAGAGGCTTAGCCCCCGGGAGGAGCTGCCAGACCTATTCCCCGATCTGGCCCCCAACCTCCAGGCGATGTGTGAGCACATCAGCGCTATGGGCTTCCCTCTGAATCGAGTGGCTCGAGTCTGTGATCAAATTTGGAGCTGATGATAAGAAGGTGATTAATTCTTAAATCTTTATCTTTTCATCTATTGTTTGAATTATGAGTCATGACTGAGCATTCACTATTTGCTTGTCAATTTCCTACAGTTTAAAGAATTACAATATTGACAGGAATGTATAACTCTGTATTTAATTATAAAAAAAATAAGTTTTTAGAAATTACTTTGTACTCTTTGTGCTGACATTTCGTTTTTTTCTCTGTAATTGTGATATGTGGCATTAGATTCTATTGATAAAAAACTGTACATACCTACTTTTTGTTTAGATACATTAATATTATATTTGTTTCCTAATTAATTTGACAAATTGGCAGTTTTAATTAGTCCTTATGGAAATACAAAACCACACATTTTCCGTAATCATTTGATCAGATTACAACAATAAATATTAATCATAATTTTTTTGTTTCCAGATTGTTGAATACCTCTTAGTCATGGGCCAACTGATGGATTTAGGATTTCCTGAAAGTAATGTGGCCGAGGCACTACTTAAAAATAACTGTAATAGAGATAAAGCACTAGACGATCTCATTTCCTAGCTGTTTGTCTCCTCACATTATTATGTATTTAGGTTTGGTTTACCCATAGAAACATATTATATTATATCTATATTGAATTATCCTGGATGATTAAGCGAAGATGCTTTTATTTTAACTATTCAACCATAAGTATTTTAAATGAAGATTATTTATATGTATTTGTAAATAAAGTGTAGTTTTGCTATTTTCCGAATTTGTATATAAATGCCCAAAAATTCAACGCAATAATAAATAATTATTCCACACAAGCCTTTTCTGTTTTACTTTTAACCTGATAGACGCGCCTGTTATCGTAGGCCTCCCGCAAACTATGTTTTAGTTCTTTGTAAAAAGTTAACATGTAATATACAAATGATGACAATGATTATTGTTTCATACTTCATACTCCTGACTTATCAAACTAGTTGTTACTCGTGAAAAATCACGGGATGTAACTTGACTTGCCAAGATGAAAGTTGAGGAATTTTGTTCCTACAGAGTCAAAAAATATTAGTTGCTTTAATTCACCTTAATTTCTAGATATGCGTTAACAGTGAAAATTCACAGAAGAGTCAAATATTTCCAGTCACTTAAATACATATTTTTTTGTAGCAAGGAGTTTCAGAGATTTCTCTACAAAAGGTAGTGCGGCCACTATCCGTGGCTCTACCTAACGAGTTTTTCCTGGCCATGCTCGAACTCCACTCCTTGCAGCTCAGAAGAGGAGGGGTATGTCGCCACTCACTTCTTCAGACTACTGTGATGACTATCTAAGACAGCATCATCATAGATTATTCTATCTTCCTGCCTGTAGAATCAACCTGCGAATGGTTCTGATGGGGCGAGGACTATATTGCTCCTGAACAAGATCTCTTCCGATATTGACATATTCTATGTCAGTAAGGAGAGATTCAAAAGTGAAATCCTATGATTCTTAAAGGAATTTCTCTTCGTTGACATGATCTTCACCACTGCCTGAAATTGTAAGAATGAAATTTTGTTTTGTCATTCTATACCTCAATTTGTAATTATTTTCTAAATATTATGTCAAATTTCTGTTTTAAATTAATAACAGTTGGTCATGTATAAGAAATAATATGAATCAATATTATGATATTATTCACATGAGTACCTACCTATTCAAATTAATTAAAATGCACAGAAAATGAACTGATGATTGTTAACACACCCAACATCCAATTAAAAAACGTCATGGGAAATCAGTAAAAACATTCCCATTTCATTATTATTTATATTGTGCTTAGTATTTTATCATCAGCTATTACGTTTATATTTTACTAATATTTTTAAACACTTTATTTTATTTTTTTGACAACCGGTTTTCTAAAAATAATTAATGAAAAACGTGGATATTGGGTGTTTTATTTATTTTTAACCAGAAGGATTTTATCAGATTTTTCAGAAGTTTTGAGAAGAAAATGATTGAATTTTGAAATACTGAAATCAGTTTTTTTCACTTCTAGCTTTTCGGTTCTTTTTTTCTAAAGAAATACTATTTTTTGTAATAAACGGTTAACCATTTTTTAAATTTTTGGATTCATTAACACAATGTACAGCTAGAGTCAGTTCAACGAGAAAGCAAAGTGAAATATGGGTTTATTTTAAGGAAGATGAGGTTTACCAGGCCAAATGCAACTTTTGTTCTGAAGTTATATCCATAAAGGGGGGAAATGCCTTTAATATGAATCGTCATTTGCGCAATATTCAGCCTATTGCTAACCAAACTGAGTACTGTACAGTAAGAATATTCAAATCGTATCTCAAGCCCTGAAAGAAGTTTATATCGCTCTTACAGAAACTGGAAATTTTGCTAGTACTTCATTTGCTTTTTGCAAGTTCCTTGTGCATACTCATTGTAAATCATCCCTTTTAAGTCATGCTACACTTAACAATTCAAACCTTGAATACTTTTAAGATTCAAACGATTTTGACAGCTGCATCCGTAAACCATAGAAGAGAAACCAATAATAGACAATTCATCATTGTTTTTCTACAAGCTATAATTTTGCCATAGAATAATGCACATACATCAATTTATGTTTGGGAAATCCCTGAAAATAGTTTTTTTTCACCCCCCTTGGTTCTGACGAGGAATGCTGAATTAATATGTTACTTCAATGAAGGGTTCATCGTGAAGGGTTCATTTTGAAGAAGCATCTTTGAATTCAAATGTAACTTTTCCAATGTACAGCTAGAGTGTTTCCTTCTGTCTTCGGGAGTTATTCCCTGGGAGAGGAGCTTTCGAAGATGTTTCACTATATTGTTGCAGAGCTCAAAATGAATCACAGCGAGTGTTAAAAGGTTAAAACCCCCAATATGCAGGATATAGGGGGTTTTTACACTCAACACATTTTTCATGATTTTATTTTTATATAAAGGGCTTGTTATTTTGATGCGTTTTTAGAGCCAGTGTGTGCGGCCTGGTGCCAAGAATGTAAAAAAAGTTTTTTTTGTTTTGTTCCTTATAGGGTGTTTTAAAAATCATCAATTCAAATGTTGTAATGGCTGCGTCTATCGGATTGAACAACTAGCAGGATCCAACTCAGAAATTAATACTGGAAAATTATTATATGTGAATGTAGGTTTGCACTTTGTAAGATGTTTTTAAATATAATATAATAATAGGTAGGTTCATACCTTCCTTTATCCAATATCAAAAAAAAAAGTGGGAACATCAAAAATATAATAATGATTACATCACTAACGATGATTGTTTTTATAGCTGAATTTATTTAAAAAAAAAAACTGTTTTAGTGAGTATTCTTAATTTGAAATAAAACTAAACATGTCATCTGATGTTTGATAGCTATCATATAATTTAATTGTATTATACAAAATCACTGTGATATACAATCTTTGAAATGCGTTTAACATAGAATAAGACATGATACAAATTTATTAAAAAAAAATCTCGATGAGCAGATTACATTTCTAATGGGAAAGGCCATATTTGAGTAATTTTCATAAATTTTAAATTTCATAAAAAAATTATTGTCAAATCACGTGAAACCACAAATGCTTCAAAATGCAACGATCTGAACCTTTTGGACAAGAAAAGAGATATTCTGTGGTGACTCCAGATGGGGTGACGAGGATTTACTCCCTGACATATGACGTTAGCCCTTCATCACGCGCAACCCCTGAGAGAGTGGCTTCAAGAAGCAGCAATCGTCTCCAGCCACTGAGTGCAGATAGTGGATATCAATCTCGGTCCAATATTAGCCAATCAAGAGCAAATAGTTCAGAAAAACCATCAGCTCCCACAGCAACATGTTTTGGATTTTCAAAAAAACCCAAGGCGATGGTAAATCCTAAGGACGCTTATGTGTACATAGACAATGTAGAAAACAAAGCAATAATATTAGACAACGGTAAACCATTTGTAATTCCTGTTGACATAAGTGGCAAGTATTCCATCATAAACACAAAGTCAAGATTGTCTATTACGGTTTTGAAAGAAAAATTTGGTAAGAGGGCTCGCTCTAACGCACCTCAATGTGAAGAAAGTCTGACTATCGAGAAGAGAGCCTGCGATAAGTCCACCTGCAGTGAAGGCGCGGAAATGAAATGTTGCAAAGATCAGAGTGATGCTTCAGGAAAATCTAACCAGAAGTGTAAGAGAGGCGGGCCAAATCCGCAATGTACTGGTAAAGTTCCATGTTACTGTAAAAAGTGCAAAATATGAGAGTACATACATATTACACATTAACTTTTGAACTAATATTATTTCTTCCGTGTTTGTATATTATATTTATAAAATATTACAAATTTTATCAATGGCAGATTTACTTTCACTTTGGCCTACAGGACACAACTTATTACAGAAAGGGCCCGCTTGCAAATATTATTTGTCTGAGATTCTCCGTGGGGTGAGGCTTATCAGCTTACTTTATCGTAAATTTGTCACTGCATTTTAACATTTTATTTAGGGAAACATACAGTTGTATACAAATTTTGATAAATAAAATGATTACCATGTTAATATGTATAAACTATATACATATTGTTAATAAAGATTATTGCAAGACAGAACGTAAAAAATCATATTTATTCGTTGGCAGTTGTACTTGGGCCTGATTGTTTAAACATGTTATAAGCTATTTCTGTTGGTAGTCAGTTCAGATTCCTACTATGAGGAAGGGTAGTCTCTCAATACAGTGGACATGTGCATAAATTATGCTGTTTTATGTATTTTTTAAATTTCTGTATACATACAATTGTTTCACATAAATGTACTTAATGTCCATCTTTGCATTATTTTTATATTCTGCCCGCTGTCGGATGAAGGCTTCCCCGAGCATGATCCACACTAGCATGCCCGGGTGGATTGCTCTGACAATAAATTCCAAGTACACGTAAGCAGGAATCGAAACCGCAATGTCTTTTAGCCCTTCCATGTGAGGAAAAGGACGTAATGTTGATTACATTGGGAACAAAATTCAATGAATAAAACAATTTGCTCGTATTTCTACAGTTTTATTGACCACATATTTTATTTATGATTAAATATGAATATTTTTGATAACACATGTGTTACACTGAAGTGTCGAGGTTTAAGAATATTAATAATTATATATGCTTGAAGAGATAGAGTGCTTGATATAACTTCTACAAAAACAATTCTTTAACCGTTTCCTTGACTTCTATGACAACAGTAATTCAAAACCTCAAACTACTTATTTCCATCTAAGATTAACAATACATTTATTACTTTATATTTAAAAAATAGACCTATTTCGCAAGGCATCAAATAAAATAATAATATGAGAACGGGTACATGCTTTCGTTCGAGAAATTTAATTCCATAAATCAAAAATAAAAACCATCTTCCATTAAGAAATATCAAAAGCATATAAAAAAAAACTTAAAATAAAAAGAACCTAATATACATATTATGTTGGGGGAGTCTTATACTTGCTAGTGCAAATATTATCACAATGAAAATAAAATAAGTCAACAAGTTTTTAGTTAAAACATATTATTCAAGTTGCCACTCTACAAGTAGGGTTCAAAGAAGTGTATTGTTTATGCTGTGGTGATCTCTTCTGTAGTATCCATCGTCTCCTGGCCTTCTGTTTTAACCATCTTTCCGTCCACTGGGAACAAAAATGCCAATATTATACATTACTACGTATTGTGCAAATAATATCTGCAATCAATTAGTAACTATAGAATTCGAAAATATATTAAAATTTTGTTACATTGATAATAGTGGGGATGCGTCTAATGTTACAGCAAAGCCAACATACTTCTTGGATTTTTACGCACCGGTTCAGCATTGGTCATTACAATTAGGCATATAAGCCGTGGTTATAAATTAAGTTTTTCACTATTGTGACCTTTGCTGCGTTTATAAGTAAGGGGGATAGTGTATAAAATTGAAATTATATTTAAATAAAGCAGAAGAATTACAAACCTTCCCCTCCCTCGGTCTGTGATCGCCTCCTCTTGCGAGATTGCCAGGGACGTGGGAGTGGCTCCATGTCCAATACCTGCAACAATCATTTCAATTTTAACATTCTACAATGGTGGCGAAGCGCATAGTTAAAAAAGGCACCAATGTATGTTGTTCACAAATTAGAATACTTTTATGTACTTGTAAAGAATGTAGAGAATAAAATGATTGAAAACTTGACCATTGTGGCAAACATTTGTTGATGAAAGATATTCTTACCTTGTGAATCTGTTTAAAAGCAATCTGCCTCAAGAACTGTTGTGCTGATGCAGTGAGATCCTCGCGCCTTTGTGGGGAAAGAGTTCCCACGGCATCCTGGAAAAGAAGGTAATGATTACCATAAATAAATTTCGGTTTTCATCATTATAAAGTTTATTTGTCAATTCTAAATCAGTACATGTGAAACCTTGTAAAAACAGCTGTAAGGCTTCTTCTAGGCTACTGAAAGCGGGTCTAAAGAAATTTATATAAAATGCTTTTGTTCGCGGATACTAAATGAGATGAGTTCATTTTAAATTGAAAACATTATAATTTAAACGAAAAAAGATTTTTAAAGTTCTGCAAGGTATAAAATTATTACACCCATGCCAGCCATTTTATCTTCTGCATTGTCAACTGTTGTAAAGTCACTGCCAGACAATGGTTAATGTTCACTTCAATATATTTGGTTTTAAAATTTTAGAATCTTCAATCCAGTGAATTGCAGATAATATTATGGGGATCATGTTTTACTAACCGGTAATTTTTATTTACACCAGAAGCATGTTTCTTAATACATGAGAAATATTTGAACAATTTATTTAAATAAAATATTAATACAAATTTAATTATAGAAAGAAATTTACAATGTGCTCCTTCTAGCAAGGATCCAGAATGCCTGGTCCGGATTCCAACAGAAGGCCGCCGGCCACCACTTCCATCACCCGGCGGAGGCACTCTCCCGGGGACAGAGGCGCCCCAGCGCTGCTCGTGGCCTTTTCCACCAGCAACTCCATGGCCTGGTTCACAATAAATACAGACAATTAGTGCATATTTTGGTGTTTTAGAGTGCATAATCAATATGAAGTTAGTTTGACTTACCCAAGCATTGAGCGGTGTCCAGGTGGGAATGCGACGGAGCAGATCTCTCAAGATGCGAATAGTCATGACACAAGACTGCAGGTTGGCCGCCCTAGCCTGCACACGAAAGAACATTAAAGCAGCTGAGCAACTTGCACACCTTCGCTCAAGTGTCTCCATTTTATTGCTGTGTCAACATGGACAGAGTTTCAATCCCAAAGACATTGGCATTCATTGGACCACATCAATTAAAAATGCAAAGTGTTTTTTTGTAAAAGTTAAAGATTGGATGAATGATGATTAAGCGTTCCGACCATCTTGGGTGGACCGGGAGCAATAAACATGGCAGTACGACTTGGTGAATAGTTGGAGGTGTTAAATGTCTGTACCTGGAACCACTTGGCGTGCCTTAGGGAAGCCAGAGCGTCGAGACACTTCTGTCTGGGAAGAACGTCCTTGTCGTCTCTCTTGGGTGTTTCTGCACTTCCGACACCGACATCTAACGGTAAAAGGGTGTTTGACCATTTATATGTAACGGGGCAAACATCAGGAGCAGCCAGATAGTAACCAGCCAATTTAATATTAATCAAACTTTATAAAAAATCTAAGTTAACCAAAAAAAAAAAAAACTAAATTGTGGTAAAAAGAAAAGTGTATATAAAATGGAAATGATAACTATCCCCCTAATATCAGCTTATCAGCTAATCAGCTAGAATCAGTGTAAGAGATTGAGACCCTACAACGGTGATGGATGTTTGCCCCACTACGGAAGTATATCACATGGTACACTGTGGCCAGCGGGAGAGCTGGCCCAGTAAGCGTGATATAGATGATCAAAAATCCTTTCTTCTCTGGGACACGATAAAATAACCTAAAACTATAATTGGAAACAGTGGCACATTAACAACAGGCTAAATGAAATCACGAACAAAGTATCTCGTCCAAAGTTGGCAAAATATCCATCACACCCTTGAGCGTGGAATCAGGAATGTGTTGTGCAGACAACTTCGAGGCATATTGACAAACTGACATCTCCCCTCAGATCTCTGCAGCGCTCGTGGCATGGTTTTACTCATTTGCGGATATTGCTGTCGAAGCGGGCATTAACAACTACCAGTAATATAGGTATCTATCACATCAAAAGACAATGAACATAACATAAAGTGAAATAATACAACAACAATATGGCAGAACGATGGTACTGCAATACATGGGTCAGCAAGTTGTAAGCAAAGCATGTTCAGAGCTAGCCACAGAGAAATCAGTCAGCTTGCACAATACAACACGAGATCGGAGAGGATATGGGCGCCCAGTCGGACCGAAGATTTCAACAGACCAATGAAGTTACAAACGAGTCAATTCCAGAAGACAGTTCTTGAGATGTCCGTCGTTCTAATACTTAACACCACTAGTGATTCCAATATGTAAAATAGCTTCGTCAGATAATTTGTTCTTTTTCGTGTAGCCTTCTCGCCTGTCCCAAAACATCTTGATAACCGATTTCGAATACCAATTTCAATCAGATCGCATCATAGTACTGAAACACAGTAACATGTGAATGGACATTATTTAGGAGACTAAATATAAATCACTTCCTTAATACTAGGTAACATGAAATTGGTGTATCGAAGATCGCTAGGATTGAGAAAAGGGGTTCCTTACCATTGGGCTCGCGCATTACGGGCGAAGTGAGGCTCACGAGCACCGTGATGTTACCGTCCGTGATGTTCACCGCTCCCTCGGCTGGGCACAGCTCCACCTTGTACTTGAACTCGTCCGTAACCTTGTAACCAACAAATACTTCATTAAAACACTGTGAGAGAATATATACATATATCATCTATAGCTATAAGCTAAAACACGTTGAAAGATGTGATTTGAAGTCAAACGTTAGCCTTGCCTATAATCCTACAAGCTTGACGTGATCAGTGGAGAAATGGTTTGTCATCAGATGCCATGTTGGTATTTGATGGCAAACCTTGGCCATGCCTGTATAATCTGCAGGGTAGTTGCAGAGAAAATATGAAATTATTCCCATATATTTACTACATACCTTGGCCAAATGTGCGGGCAGCTCCTGGGCCACGCGCTTTAGCAGCGTCATGGTGGGCTTGTCGGCGCACAGCACCACCAGACGCACGCTGCGGTCGCCCTTCAGCAGCAGTCCTTTGGCCAGCAGACCCACGCGCATCACACCCTTGAGCACGCGAACCACGCCGCCCTCGCCCTCCTGGAGGAAGGAGAACCTGGACATGGAAATAACACATTAGCATGGATTTATATAGTGAAACAGGACAGGCCCCAAATAAATAACTGAAACAAAAACCTATTAAAAATTATATAAACTTACTATATATTTATAGTTTTTGTGTTTAATTTGTAGAACTCCATTTTAATTTTTATATAATTCAATTGAATTAAATTTAATATTATTATTATTGAGTTCTGCTATTAAGTTTTTTATTTTAGTTTTTAGTGACAGCTGTTTCGGCGTTTAAGGCCATTGTCAAACTGTCAAAAACTGTCAAAAAAAAAAAAATATATATAAACTTACAGTTGATTATCGCGTCCGTCTTCTTTGGCTGCATTTTCTTTAGCTTCGGCTTCATCCTTCTTTTCTCCATTGAGATTCGCTGCTTTGTCTGTGACAGCTGCAGTGGCCGCCGCGGCCACCACAGGTTTTGGAGTTTCTGGTTTAGCAACAGTGGCAGGCTTCTGAAATAATAATAAATTTATTAAAAAATGCACAATCATTGCATTACTGGCTTGTATTCTTTTTCCTCTCCTAATTAACAGTAATAACCTTCACCACATTGATAAATAATATATCCCTCAAGGGAACAAATCATCATCAAATATCTGTAGGGGGCATACGGTGCTGTGAAGACAAGTGAGTTATTGGTTTCTTGGTTATACAGTAAAACCTACTTAAAGAACGGGGTATAATATGTACAAAGTCCCGCCACTTTACGGGTGGCATCGTGTATATGACAGGTAGTTAAGACGATTTTCAAACAGAAGGAGAAAAAAGCTGCCCCACACACTGAAGAGATGGGTTTGCATCACATGTCCAACACTAGCGTTAGCTGAATTCTCATTGCTCTAAGTAGTTTTAACCCCAGAATTCTAATTTTCCAGTGTCAATTTGCAAAATTAACACCGATAGACGGAGTATGTCTTGTAACCCATCTTTCTGTTAAGTGGGCAGTTTAAATGAAGAAGGTTACAATGTAGCTCTGTCGTAACCCATCTTCTGTTACAAGCGATGTTTAAGTGAAAGTGGTTACAATGTAACTCTGTTGTAATCCATCTTTCTGTTATCGACATCATTTAGGTGATAGATGTTAAAAGGTATGTAGCTCCATCGTAACTTGTCGTTGTAGTGATGAGCCTGTATAATGCATAGGGCTGAACAAACCTTGGCCGGAGTGTTGGGCGTCTTGCTGAGGGCCAGCTCCGTGAGGGTGTCGGACAGGGACTTGAGGGCGCTCTCCGTGTGGGACACCACCCGTTGGATGACCTGCAGCTCCTCTTCTGCAGGATAGATCTCGCCGTGGCGGGACACCATGTGACGGTCTTCGGCGGACTCAGGACGGCGACCTCCCATCATCTGTATAAAATATATTACGGTTAGAATTATTGTAGAATAAAATTGTTACGCTAATTTCCATTAATACAATATGACATTTTGAAAAACAGGAGGGGTTAAGAGATCAACACTTAGACTACTGTGCGGTTGATGGTTTCTCTTTTAGCAGCCTGCAGAGAAAAGGATTTGGGATTCGTAACATAATTATTTAGTTAATTGTGAATGGTTCAACAAATGGAATGTGTGACTCACGTGAGGTCCATTAGGGTGGTGCGGGCCGAAGGGATGCATGAGTGGGGGCGGGCGGGAGTGCGGCGGGGGAACCGGGGCAGCCCGCCTCCACCAGTCCATGTAGTCGCACTCCGAGTTGTAGCGGCGCCTCTCTTCCCAGTAGCGTTCCTCCTCCTCCAGTTCACACTGCATAAAGTCCTGCTGAAATAAATAAGATAAATGAATTGACTGGTCAGTAGCTAAGCGGACAAACGCGTCGGATTCTCATTCAGGCGTCGTGGGTTCAATTCTTCTGCTAGCTAAGTCCTCAATCATTGCACAAGCAACATCTTCCGTTATGATGGAAGTAGGATTTTTTTCAAATATTGTCACGGTCAAGTGAATAAAGCTGATTGTAATGGCTATTTTAGAAGAGGTAGAAGAAGAAATTATTGATATGAAAGTAAAACAAGTATGGATACGAAAATGGATTAATAGAAGAGATGAATTGGGAGCTACAAATTCTCTTAGTGAAATAGTATTTAGAAAACAGAAAAATGCTTTATAATAAAATTGAAATACCTGATAGTAACTTCATATCAAAGCAAATACGTAATATTTTAAATAATGGTGGTTTATAATAATAGTTAGGTTGAGGTAAAGATTTTTTTCTTACTTTATGCATACGCCTACGGGCCCAGAGTTCGTCGAGCATCCTCTGCATCTTTTGTCCGGGCATCTTTCTTTGGCGGAGAGAAGGTTTCACATCAACAACTAGATCTGGCTGAACCTAGAGACAAGAAACAAATAGTATTAATATAAAAATCACGCGTAAATAAAGGTTTAACAGTATGTTTAGAATGTTTCATACAAATTCAAATCACTTGAAAGATGGAGCTCTTGGCACTAGTGCCAGGCTCGACAAATTCCTCAAACCTTTTACTTCTAATCATTATGTTTTTGCAACAGGGCAAGAAATATTAAATTATTTTAAACTTAGACTTTTCGGCTACATATAGGTTGAAGAGTGATAAGATTTAATTTATAACCCACAAATGCATTTCATGGCCTTCTGATCATCAAAGCATCATCATACACAAACTCTTGATTTCACAAGTCACGTATTTTGTCAACGATTTTTTTTTTATTTCTTTCGAATAAACAATATTTTTGGAGAAAAAAATTGTTTTAAATGCTAGATGCATTGCGACACCATGCGAATATTAGTGCCGCCACGTCTAGAAAATGAACCACTTCTAGGGTAACATTTGGGTAAGATGCCTTAAGCCGTAATCAACTTGCAAAAATGAAAAACGTAAAAATTATTGACAGGGCACACTTAGCATGCAGATGATCTCAAGCTGAACTTTAGAAGCAAACTGAAAACTGAGCCTAAGGAAAATTAAAGATGCACTTAAAATGCATAAGGGTTAAAATCAATATAAAAGCTGACCTTTTTCTTATACTGGAGACGATGCCTGCGCCCCTTCATGTGCATTTCCTTGGCGTTGGGATCATTGAACCTGCAGTCGCACAGCTTGCAGTTGAAGCTCAGCACCTTGCCGTCATCTCCCTTGATCTCCTCAATGTAGTCCTGTCCCACGGGCTGCACTTCGGCCTCTGGCTCCGTGCCCGAGGTATCTCCGGTGCACTCCCCGTCCGCGTCCCCCATGGCCTCCGAGGCCGAGGTGTTGGCTGCTCCGCTGCCCACTGTGCTGAGCCCCCCTGAGGAGACAAAGTTGATCTTAGCTGTGCCGGTCACAGTAGCTTTTTCTGCAAGGTGAAGGAGAAATGAGGAGTTAAAGTTAATTTATCAGTTACAGGCATACCACTGATAGATCTGTTGTAACCTCTCCCTCTTTCTCATAAACAATCCATGTAGCAGAAAGAAAGGCTATAACAGAGCTCAGTGACCGGACCATAACCAATGCGGTGCTAAGGTTGCATTGTTGAGATTAAGGAGGCATGAGGTGTTAATTTATTACATGATTTGGTACCTTACCACTTAAAGCTTTGTCATTACCTCTCTTATAAATGTGTCATGGGGAGGGAGAGGTTAGAACAGAGCTATCAGCAGTATGCCTTTAACTGGGTGTTGTAAGGGAAAATTATGTTTAGAATCATTGTAATGTCCTTTTATAGCTCTGAAATATGAAATAAGTTAAGCCAAATGGATTTCTCTTACAAAAATTGATAGATATTTGTGCCAATATTTTATACACAAATAATAGGCCTCAATAATTTTAAGCTAAAGAATATCAAACAATTCGTGCATCAGATTGTCCAAACCAAAAAGGTTTCGGTTGATATTATATGCACCAACATATTATTGCTGCGATAAAGTACCAACAAAAAAAAAACTTTTTTATCTTGGAAAATCAAAAAAATATATTGGCACAACCCTGCCTCAAACGTGCATGCATCTACAGTAAACATCAAGTATATTTTTCCATAAACATTTTATCAGACCACACAACACTTTATTAAACTATGCAAAAAATATAACCGTCAAGTGATGGTTTGGCCACCGCAGGAGACTTGGAGACCTCTGGAGGTAGGCATTAAATCATCCAAAAGGTTAGTTCTTCCTCATAGCATAGTTTTAAGTCAAATTAAGGGGTTGGGTATCTGGGTATTCAAATCTAAACAGACAAGCTAAGATACTGAGGTCATATTTTAATACATTAAAAAGAACACTGATGTTACAATCTGAATAATTTATGAAAAAATGCTAAAAATTGTTGCAACCAAAAAAACAACCTGTTTTACATATCTATATTAATTTTATACAGTTTATGTAGCACAAAAATAATATAATACTACAATAAATTGATTTAAAAGCAATTTGAATTATGGTTACAAATGCAGTTTTTGATTTATTTAAAAATATACAAACTAAAGTCTATCAATTCTTCTTGAGCTACCCACATAATATGAAGGAAACTTTGCATTTTTGAATGCACAACTGTAAACATGATTTCTACAATATTTTAAGGTGCAGTCAATAAAAAAATATATATATTTCACAGCTGGTAGGAGCTGTAATGCCCCCGTTCGAGGAGCCCTGTTGTATTCAAGACTGTCTGATTGATCAAATAGTTTACGCAAGTCATCAGAATTTAGCTTCGCGCCGCAAATTAATGACATTAATACAGTACCTGTAGCGCCGACGACCTTAGGCTCCTGCGACGGTATCGGCTTGCCAAGTCGGGTGTGCAGTTTCACAACCTTCTGGTGCTTGATTCCGCGCACGTGTGCGGCGTACGCGTCGTTGCCGGTGCATGTGACATCACAGAGCTCGCAGCGGAGGGAGTTGGTGGCGCCCGGCGGCCGGTGGTGGAGGCGGCTGTTGCCGCGGACACCTTCATGCTGGCCTCCTTCTTCTTGTGCTTCTGGCCCTCCAGATGCTCGCGATATGTCTGCAAAAAGGGAAAGGAAAGAAGTAATAAAATACCGATTGTATAGAGGTTGTGTCATTGCGTACAATCTGTTTGGATTTATGATGTGGTTGGCTAGTGACTTTTGGCATTATAAGGTTTAGATAGAAATGGTTTTCTAATTTGGAATGTCATAACAGATTGCAAAAAAACTGGATACATAAAATGGACATTCCAAAAAAGAAATCTTATTTTTTCATCTTAGCCCTCTAGTATAAACAAACATAATCACTTTTTTATTATCGACTATTGTATGAATGCAAATACATCGTACATCAACTTTAAACATGGCCAGGACGGCATAATGTAATCTAAGAAGTTGTAAAAGTTTATTGCAATATAAAATCATAGTTGTTTTACACATTCAAAGATAAGAAACATTGGTTGATTTTTAAAGAATCAAATAATAATAATTATTTTATGACTTACACTTCATTATAGCCAAATAATTTGTATGTTCAGATTCAATGTCTGTTCTATCCGAATGGTGAAAAGAAAAGCTTTCAATTCTTACAGTTTTGAAACAAACTCGTTTCAGTGAATTATAAATTTGCTCAATACCACAATGCGAGTAAATACATAAAAAAACGAATAATGATAATTTAAATGACAGTATTGGCAACATTTGCAAGGGGTGCTAATTACAAAGAACTCCACATAGCATACAAGGCTGTTGGATTTTATACAATAAAAAATAAGAATAATTTACCTGTGGTCCAGCGCGGGAAATGCGGCACACATCGCAGTAGTGCAACTGCTGGGGCTTAGGGGTTGTTTGGGCCTCATGCGGGCTCCTCCCACTCCGCCACCTTTTTTGTACCCCTGCCAGCCACCACCACCGCTCCTGTAAAAAACAATATACATTTACCCCCATCTACCCTGAATTATAAAAAAAAATAAAAAACACCTAGCCATGGATTTAATTTTCTCCCCCAACCTTTGGAGGACATAGAGAGGTACCTTTGCGAAACAATGTAGTCAGGACGGTTGACTTTATACTGACTTCGATAGAAAGAGACAAAATTATATTAAAAGGATGTTGGATGGCCTATTAGTTACCACCCACGTGGAATTCGGACATTTTTAATAAATATATTTGAACAAATTAAACAATATCAATACACCATTAAAATGATTTATTAAGTTAAAATATCAGACAAACACTAATAACAAAATGATTTTTGTTAAAATATCCACAAACACTAATGATGGAATTTGACTTTGATGATTTTATGTCTCTATTTCATTAAAAAGGGGGAAATTCTAAAGTTCGGTCAAAAATATTTAAAACTGTTGAAATACCTCTGAAAAGTAATATTTTATATTCTTTGGTCTTATTTAAACATTCATGCATAGAACATATCACCATCATGTTTGATTTATTTGTATTACCACTGCAAGTTTTTTCATCAACACAAATATAGGAAATAACCTCAAAATCCGTTGACGTAAGTTATGACTCAATAATGAGAAGTTAGCGCGGACGGAGAACATTCTTAGATAATTAGAAGTGCTTCAATATTATGTGAAGACTTTTCTTGGCTCTTTCTCTCTCGTGGTATACGACGTAAAAACCCGGAGAAAGTGATTCATCGCAAATTTGTATTGGTTGGGTAAATATTTAGTTCTCTCTCTCTCTCCATGTATATTCTTACTCCAAGGTTACTACATTCATGGAGTATTGTTTGCAGTCTATCCATTGTGTTAAATGTCTAATTTTGCAGATATCGGTTTACAAAACTTAATTAGGTCAGCAAAATAAAGGAACATTTAGTTACAGATATGGGCAATTATTTAATAATTGTATATGGTAAAACCAGCATATGAGATTTCCAGATAAAAAAGGTATTCATGCTCAGAAAGTCAAATTAAAAGAAATGGCTTATTTTGGAATCCACATGCAAGGTTCTCCAAGGTTTTGTTTTGGTTTCTTGAAAAACCCCCATAACATTGACTCGAGGGCTCTCGTAGCAAAACCGCTCCTGGTTTTTCTCAAAGTATTGAGAAATCCTCAACTTTTTCGCTGTAAATATTTCTCAAAAAAGAACTGTAATATATTTAATGTTAAGTGTATAAAAAAACTATAATTTTCACTGTGTGGGGCTTAATTCAAGTTTTAAGAAAAAGTTTCAAAAGTTTAAAAATGTTTTAATTTCAAATCTGTTTCGTTGTTCGTAATAAGGCAAAGCATCGGTCAGCGGTCATAAGGTGCTTGCCACATGTGCAGGAGTGGAAGTCAGCGAAAAGTGTCAAGTGCGTGATTTACAACGGGTACTTTTTTGGGCTATGGTCGTGTTAGATCATATTGTATACAACCGGGGCCCATTACTTAGTTTCAAGTGAAAGTGTTTCTCTACACCCTTTAATAGCTGCCATCGTGGTTCAATCTTGAGCAGCGGTAATACTCGTAAATTAGTTGGCTGCCGAGCAGGGCGTAATAGTAAAAGCATTTGTGCATCAGAAAGGAACAAAACAATACGCAAATCCTCTCTGATTCTCAGAGAACATAAAAAATAGTCAACAACGCATACATGTTCGGCATGCCAACTATAAAAAGTCGACAGTTAGGTATAGGAAGTTGGAATGTTCGATCCCTCAACAATAAGGTCAGAGGAGGTAGGAGGTTTTTTTCAGGCATAATCTGCACATCCTGGCCTTAACTGAGACTTGGCATGAAAATGGTGACACTTTTGTCAATTAAAAAACTCCGAGCTCTAAGTGCGTGGTGCTGGAAGAAGCCCGACCTAAAGCAACGAATTCTCGGGATGAAAACACCCATCACGATTATAGCTTGCCAAGGCTTCGCTTGACAAAATTGTCTATTGGTGCGTACCTTACTTTTTGAGTACCTGGGATGCCGAGTTTCCTCTGCAGGGGCGTCTTTCACAGTTTGCCCTGTACCGGCCTGGTTCAAAAAAAATTACCGCGGACTTTTTTTTCAATGAGGTTTTCATGTTTTTTTTGGAGCGCATTGTAGGTCTTTCGACACTATCTTATAACTGGTGATATTAACATTCATCTAGAGCACTAGCGTCACTAACACTGTTCAATTTCTCGACATTAGACTGCTTGGGATGCCACCAATGGGTTGATGCCCAACTCACGATGCGGGCGAACTTTGGATATTTTGTTTCAAAAGTCAGCGGGACCGCCTCTGGTAGCGGATGTAGTGGATATAGGGAACTATCAGATCATCGGCTTATTCGCACTGAGGTCGATTTTAACCACCGAAAATTCCTTTCAAGAACTGTCACAACAAGAGCTTGGCGTAGTTTTAACTTTAACGACTTCCTGACAGTTTAAAAGCCTCTCTCCCATTATGCAAGACCTAGTGTTTGGGAGGCAGAATCACCAAACAAACTGAGGCGGGAAGAGTATAATACTGTACTTTCAATCTATTAAATAAATATGCACCAACCTCAACAAAAACCGGGCCGAATTCGAAAATCGGCGACTGGTTTGACGAAGAAATGTCGGAGTCAGAAGAGATTGGCGTAAACTAAAAGCAGGTCTTACAGACACTTGGCGTTGCCTCCGCGGGGACGATTGGATAAAGGCTCAAAAAGAGTATACAATCCTCATTAAGTCAAAAGGTCTGAATATTGGATTAAAAGGATTGACTTAGGCGCAAAACCGTCGTCTGTGGAATTCGGTCAAGACGGTCGTTTCTGATGTTCGTGCCGAAAAACAATCGACATCTGGTTTTTCTCCATCTGGCGCCCTGACAATCTCCGCCCCACCTCCATCTTTCACTAACAGCAATAAGCGAAACCTTTTTCAATTCAAATCTACATCCCTCGAAGAAGTGAAGAGGCTAATACTCAACTCACCAAACAAACAGTCTATTCTTGATCCTATTCCAACGTGGCTTCTGAAGAAGTGTTGCAACAATAGCTCCCTTTTCTAGTTTATCTTTTTTAATAAGTCACTTTTTAGCACAGGTGATTTTCCCAAATCACTAAAATCAGCTGTCGTAACTCCATTAATAAAACCGCAATTGAGGCTGAAGACTTATCAAATTACCGACCCGTTTCAAATCTTCCATTTATATCCAAGATTCTAGAAAAATTACTGCTTCACAGATAACCTATCATATAAAAATTCAAATAAATTGTTAACTAAATATCAATCTGCTTACAGAAGGTTCCACTCGACGGAAACTGGGTTACTACGTGTTTTTTGTCGGACATCACTCTTGCCATCGGTCAGGAAAGTTAGCACTTTCGGTCTTAGACATGAGCGCAGCTTTGCGACACGATCGACCACGGTTTTCTAATTACATGACTAGAAGAAACTTTTTGGTTTAAACTGTATGGCGTTAAGAATTGGCTGATATCGTACTTAAGTAACCGTTTACAAGCCGTGAAGGTGGGAATAAACCAATCAAATTTTACAACGCTTTCATCTGGAGTACCCCAGGGGTCCGTTCTGGGCCCACTGCTCTTCATCCTCTTCATAAATGATGTCGCTCAAATAATCAAATCATTCGGTCTTATATCACATTGCTACGCCGGCGACCAGCAAGTTTACTTTTTTACTGCTCACCGACAGAAATAGACAGTCTGAAAATCCGCATGACTGAGTGCCTAGAAGCGATCACTCTCTGGATGACCTCAAATAGACTGAAATTGAACCCTTCAAAGACAGAGTTTCTCTGGCCCGCCACAAGCAGACGTCAGCATAACATCAATAACTCCCCCAATAGCTGTCTCAGGAAGTGACATTATTCCAAAGACATCCATCAAACTTCTGGGCGTCAATTTGGATGCTGATTTCTCCCTTAAATCCCAAATTAACAAGACTGTGAGCACAGGGTTCTTTCAACTAAGACAAAAATAAAATCAGTGCGAAGAAACCTGCCAACAGAGGCAACCAAATTACTTGTAAACTCGTACGTCGTTTTCGTTTGAGTTTAGATTGCAACGGAATATACGGTCTTCCTAAATATCAAATTAACAAACTACAACTAGTCTTCAAGAAGACTTATGTATCAAAAATATTCCCATATCTCAGAGCACCTCAAAAATCTTCACTGGCTTAAATGTCCCGAAAGAATCCAGTTTAAGCTTTGCTGGATGGTTTTCAAATCAATTAACGGAATGGCTCCGGCTTATTTATCGGAATTGTGTATTCCTGAAGATTCCAATTGGCGACAGTCAACTCTTAGATCAGCAATGCCATCGGCCATCGGAAGGTTGAAAGAACCAAAAGCGCACACCAGACACTAAGTTTGAGCTAGCGCCTTCGAGTGTCAGGTCCTAAAACCTGGAATGGACTACCACATGATCTGAGAGTAATAAAAGACTTCGGCAGAGTTCAGAGCCAAACTCAAAACTCATTTTTTCAGAAAATCATATCCATAATCAAGATGTAACAAGCCCAATAGAACCAAGAAAACTTTTCAGACTCTCATTCCTAAATTCATTAGAAGATTATCACCATTATCTGTTCTTCACTACGAAAAGTTAAAAAATACCTCCGATATACTTTTTATCTTTTAAATTTGCCTTCATGCCCTAAAAAAGAAAAAAAAATAAAATAAAAAAAATAAATAAATAAACAAAATAAAATAAAATAAAAAATAAAAATTTAAGTAATTCTAAATTTTAGGTTATTATGATATGGTGATTGTGTCCTGCCAGAAGTGACCTGCCAGGTAAGTATGTTGCTGGTATATTTATATAAACTAAGAATTAATATTAAGTAGAAATTATTAGAAATTTTCATGTTTGTAGAGTTTCGTTTCTTCAGATTTTTTTAAATTAGAAAAAAATAGTCATGAAACCCACATACAGAAAAAAAATCCCATAAATTCAAAATCCACAGTACCACTTAAAAAAAACTAACTTTAAAAATTTTCAAAAAAAAAAAAAAACTTTCGTGGTCAATTACCGGCTGTCAAATTAAGGTTAAAGTAAATTCGTAATGATATGACATGTTCCTGCGTAAATCGAATTTTGCAATCAATTACTGGAGTGGCCGGCTTGTCAAATTCAGATTTATTCAATAATATACCTGTGTAAATCGAAAATTCGCAACATTTTACTGCCTTGCTATCAAATTTTTGATATGCATGGACAAATTTCCAAGTATAATTTTTTTCAGAGGACGTTTTTTGCAGCAAAATTTTTGAATTCTGCATTTTCTTCAAATTGACAGGGTTTTACTGAAGTTTTTATGCAGTTTCTTGAAAAACATATAAGAGCGTTTCACTGTGATCTTTCAAAATTGACTGTTTTGGTTATTTTTTATGAACTGTGTGAAACCTTTCGGTGATGAGGTGGTCAAACGCTTGACTAGCAGTCAGGTAGGCCGAGTCCAACACTCAAAGCGGTTTACCTACTTATTCCCTTTTAAAAAAACAAAAAAATAAAATACAAAAGTCTGTACTATAAATCTTATAGAAAAATGAAGAGGTACGTGAAGAAGATTGATGAATGAAGGGATAAGCATCACAGATGGAACTAATGGTTGGGTCACTACAGAGGTGATTGAGCGTAACAAAAGCATGAACATACCCTCCCACGGCCCCCTTATTTTGCTGAGCTACGTACATTGTTGCTGCGCTATAGAGGGCAGCATCGTAGCCCGAGTAGGTGGTGCTGCTGGCTGCTGTTGTTTCTGAAACAATAATCTGTTATAAATATCTGTACATTCAAATTCAACACGGAAATAAGCCATATACATGTACTATTGATGGATTCATTGCAATTACTTTCTCTTCTCATAGAACGGAATTCTCAAAGACTGTACGGACCATACAAATGTTATTGTTCTGGGAAAAATATTACAGATGATTCATCAGGAATTGAAGCAAATTTTGAAAGGAAATACCTTGTCAATTAGATGAAAGCCGAGCATCTGCGTCATATTCCAGATATGATATTGTAGTTTGCCCTTTACTCAGAATGATGAAACGGAGACGTAGATTTGGAATTAAATAGCTGTGATATACGACATGTACACTTATTTCTAACATTTACATTAGAGTATGCACGAATGTGAATGAAGCAAGGAGTATGTGCCAAGACAGAATAGTATTGCAGTCCATCCTTTCAGCCTACCTCCGCAGGAAAACGGCATGATGGTTAGCTATTTTTATACATCACAGGCACAGTAAATCCAAATTTAAAATTGACAAAGCAATCATTTCATGTTTAAAGAAGCCTGCAGAGTATTTTAATGAGGGCAATATGATGCTACAAGTACATCTTGTACTGCATTAAAATATTACTGGCAGCTGGTAGTTATTATACTTGACACCAGATTATGACAGCACGCAATGTGACAAAGAATTTGCTTTAGCTTATCCAATCGTTAGTGTTGTTAATTTTGCTTTACATGGTCTATGAATTTCACTATTAAGTCGTGAATGCGAGAGACTTACGTTTGTTGGGGGCGTGGTAGTGTTGTGCTGCGTGGCAGGCTGCGGGGGCGCTGCTGGGTAGGACTGCGAGGGTGGGTAGCTCACTGTGGCCACACTTCCTCCGCCAGCCCCGTAGGTGCTGCCGTATTGGGTGCCCTTGGCAGGCTACGCGGAGCGGGCCGCGTTACTCTGGAAATGTAACAGTATAAATATTGACAAAACTTGGTAGTGGCTGTTAATGTATGATTTTGGTGTTGATGCTTTTATTACAAGTATCGAGGCAAGAGGAAAACCAGGAAAATCACTGCTAGTAGTAGCCGGAGATAAAGCCAGTTCAAAAGGTTGGGTGAAATCATTAAAATAAAATTAGATAAAGCAGAGTCCTACTACGAAATTATAACAATTTGAATAGTTTTACCTGGGCGTACGAAGCGTTAGTGGTGTAGGCGGGCTTAGGCGCAGGCGCAGGTTCGTACTGAGGCGTCTGCTGCTGGGCCGCGGGGTATGCCGTGGCAGCCGCTGCGGCCGCCGCCTGCTGATAGTATGCGCTCTTGCTGGCGTCGTATGTCTGCTGGGCGGCAGTGCGACCATACGCTAGTTGGTATGTTCCCGCTTGGGCACCTATGGTTAATAAAATATGATTTTAAACAAATTACTAGGTGATTGGATTAAAGTGACCTTGGTGTTTAAAATGATTTTAAGGAGTATTATTACAATTTCAAAACTATAACAACTTCGAAATAAGCTTTGAATTAGCTTAAATGCTGACATTTCCGAATGCAAATATGGGTCTGATAACAACACAATGTTGCCAATCGATAAAAGAAACAAATATTTAAAAAAATCGACATTGTTCCAATATTGTCTGTCATTGAAATGTCTATAATTTTATTATAACTGCATTTTATTGAAGGCGCATATTTGTGAATTATTCTGTCATTCATAAAAAAAAAAAACATTTATGACTTGCTAAACTTTCATTTCAAGCAACATTGTGGCAAATATGGGTGCGGAAAATTCTTGAAAAGTATGGCAATTGATCAATAGAGAAGTAAAGAACGCCTAATTTGACATCTATTTGTTAACCTTGTAATTGACCCTGATAAAGTGATTGATTTGTCCTTTCGGCACTTCTTTTCAACAATGAGTTAAAAGTAGTTATTTAGTGATGCTTTAAACTTTTCACCACGTTCCTGATGTATTTATAATAAAGGGTGTGATCATCACTTTTTGCAAAATCCATACATTTTCTATGAAAATTAAAATATACGTGTATAGATTAAGGTATAAGTTTGGAAGATGCACCATTGCATTAGTTAAAAGAGCTAATGAAAAAATAGAGCTGAGTCATCTTTGGGGATGCTGTGAGGAGTCTTTTTAAGAAAGTAAGGACTGAACCTGGGACTTGAAGAAACCCATGTTGTAGGAGGGAGAAAAAATAGAAACCGGAAATTCATTCCACAGCTGGGCTGTTGAACATGAGAAAAAGTCGTAGAAGCAACCCGTTTTCATGTCAATCATGTAAAAATGTTGGGGGCGTGTTTGTCGGCTATGCATCGATGTTGAAGGGATCAATGACGCAAGATTCTCAAGGCATCTTCTATCGAAATACCAAAATACGAAAGAACAAGGAAGTGTGAGATGGATAACACACTAAAATAAATAAATCATTAAAAAAAAAACAATAACAGACATCTGTCAAACTCCCAATGTTGATTCAGTTGCGCATTTTTATTAGGAATGTTATTGAAAAATAATGTGACAAAATATAAAGAATATAATTATAGAATGCAGAAGTGAAAAATACTAAATAAAATGGCTAGTTGCTATTTTTGTATTTAAATTTTGATTCAACTTACAGGTTTTAAGAAAAAAAGAGAAAAAAATAGTACAAATTAATGGAACAATGGCAACGCCGCATCACACTTGCGCTAATAATGAATTAATCTTACTGTAAACAATCAATATTATGTTTTTGTAACAACAAAAAAGTGGGGGGGGGGGGATTTCACCTAGACTAGTAGACACTAGTTATGATTAGAAAAAGTGTCTGTGAAGTGACAAATATGACAAACATTAGGAAACTTTGGTGTAAATGCATCAAGGTGAGAAATTAAACGTAATCAGACCACAGATGATACGATGATTTGGAAGACAATATTTTCGGGAGTGGAAGTGGGCGGATCTGACATTTAACTCGATAAGAAGGTAAAAACAGTACCCGCGTAGGTTCCCTGAGTTGCAGCAGCCTGGTAGGCCGTGTCATAACCAGCGGCCGCAGCCCTTTGGGTTCCGTAAGTAGCTGCGGTTGCAGCGGGTGCTACTGCATAGCCTGTCTGTCCACCGGCATACGCGGCACCAGCTGTTGCAGTCCTGCAATAAAATAAAACTTTCGTAAACTAACCACTTCAAAAACACTCTTACCGGCGATTAAATGGTCACAATTAAAATATCTTTTAATGCAGACAAATCGATCGCCGATACTAACCGGCCACCATCTTGCTTTGCGGCGCTTCGTAAATCGACAGAAAACTGGTGCAAGATACCCTATGCAGTGGAAATTTAAACACTAATTAATCAGAAGCATGAAGAAACCGAATAAATAAAAGGTTAATCATACCCGTACTGCGTTCCACCATGAGTAAAACCGAAATAATTATTTGCGGCCATAATTCACATACGCTATAGGGCACTAAGCGCGTCAAACGGAAAGATGGCGCTGGAATTTTACCGGATACAATGGAGAAAATAGATTGGTGTGTCAACACAAAATAATCTAGAATGTTGGTCGATTGTGCAAATGTTGCCAGTCAAAAAAATAACTGGCGATAAATAATCACAAAAAATGGTAAATAATAAAGCATAGATGGTTTGTTTGGGCAATGCATACGGCAAATAATTGTATTATTTAATAACAAAAAGAGTTGAATTTCCGTTATTCTATTGTTGACTGAGAATAGAGCATTGTTGTGACAGTGCCAATTTAAAAAAAGCATTTAAAGACATGTGTGGCTGTTAATTCGACGAAAGTTCTGGATAATACTTTACTGTCGTAATAATTAAATATTACAATTAATATAATTACGTAATAAATAAAATATTTTGAAGGATTTGAAAACTATAAAAATTCTTATCTCCACTAATAAATAAAATCTAAGTTGTTCGTTAGTAAACTAGGTCACAGATAAAATATATTTTAATACTAATACTAAACTTCTATAAATAAACATAACACGGTTAGATCAATTCAAAATTGGATGGAACACTTCTGTGGGTTGTGAAGCCATGAGAAAAGAAAATAAGTAGCATTGAAAATAAATTCTTTTAATCCTGGACAATATTGATTACCTACAACGGATAAGTTATTGCAAAAAATGTGTTTATACTCAAATTGAAAATTGAAAAGGATGTACTTGGTGGGTGGTGAAAAATGACGTTATTATAAACCTTCGTCGATTCGATGACGCGCGTGCTTGAGCGCTTTTTTATTTACATAACCAGTAGAGCTATGGCAGCATGACATGGGGTATGTTGTGAAGCTGAAAGTAGTAAAAGTGGGAAGTATCAGGCTCTTCAGATTTGGTCACCGAACACAGCTAAAGCCATTTCAGGTAAAGTTTTGATTCTGAATGGTGGTCTTTCATCAACTCTGAACCAAAAGGCACCGAGCACAAGTAATATTTTGGCGCCTATTGTAAAACTTAAATTTAAACACCAGAATTTTCGTTTTTTTTGCGTCTATTAAAATAACTTATTGTGTAGTTACTAATTTAAAAACGTATCTTTGCTATTTTCCACGGGGACCCATAAGTATTATAAGCAAAAAACAAAAAAAATATGGAAATGTCATTATTTTTGGCAGATTTCCCCTCTGAAAATATCTAAATATAAATTAGCAGGGTAAAAAAATGCTAGATGTATTAAAAAAAAGATAAAAACGACAACGTACGTCATAAATCACAATTTTATTTTTAAGCAGCTAGATGTTTCTAAGGCATTGTTTCTAAAATTATATCAGTTTGCAAAAAACGATCTTTACGTTGCTTTGAATACATTTCAAATTCGTGTGCATTCACATTGTGAAAAAACGTCTCAAGTCAAAAAAGCTGATATTGCTGGAAGAATGCGACAAAGTGCTGTCTCATTAAACTAAATTCGCGCCAATTGCTCTTTCATTTGCACTGCTTGTTTTTGCATAATTTGCGAAAAAATACTACTTTGCGGGCAAAATAGGAGCCATAGGGTTAGAATATGAGGCCCCTTTTTCAGGCTCTATGAGACCAAATGAAGTGAACCTTTGGAATTGTGTTATGAATGATGAAATAATGACTATTAGATGAAGAAAGTAACATTAAAAAAAAAACACCACTTTACAGGAAAAATGCGAGCCTTGGGGTCGGAAGTTAGACGCAGTTTTTTTAGGCTCTATGAGACCAAATGAGGTGAATCTTTGGAATTGTGTTATGGATGATGAACCGATGACGATTACATGAAAAAATCGTTCAAAAGTAACATTTCTTTAAAAAACACCACTTTGCGGGCAAAATGCGAGCCTTGGGGTCGGAAATAGGATGCCGTTTTCTCAGACTCTATGAGACCAAATGAAGTGAATCTTTGGAATTGTGTTATGAATGATGAACCGATGACGATTACATGAAAAAATCGTTCAAAGGTAACATTTCTTAAAAAAACACCACTTTGCGGGCAAAATGCGAGCCTTGGGGTCGGAAATTGGACGCATATTTCATAGACTCTGTGAGACCAAATGAAGTGAATCTTTGGAATTGTGTTATGAATGATGAACCGATGACGATTACATGAAAAAAATCATTCAAAAGTAACATCTCTTAAAAAAACACCACTTTGCGGGCAAAATGCGAGTTTTGGGGTCAGAATTAGAGGCCCCTTTATCAGGTTTTATGAGGCCGAATGAAGTGAACCTTAGGAATTGTATTATGAATGATAGACCAATGACGATATAATGAAAAAATCATTAAAAACTAACATTTCTTTAATAAATACTACTTTGCGAGCAAAATGCGAGCCTCGGGGTCGGAAACCGGATGCCGTTTTTTCGGGTAAATAAATTGAACATTTAGGATGAATGATGAATCGATGACGATTACATGAAAAAATCGTTCAAAAGTAATATTTCTTAAAAAAACACCACTTTGCGGGCAAAATGCGAGCCTTGGGGTCGGAAATAGGATGCCGTTTTCTCAGGTTCTATGAGACCAAATGAAATGAACGTTAGGTATTGTGTTATGAATGATATACCAATGACGATTGAATAATAAAAACCTCCGAAAGTAACATTTCTTAAAAAAACACCACTTTGCGGGGCAAAATGCGACGCCTTAGGTTCTATGAGAAAATGAAATGAACGTTAGGTATTGCTGAATGATATACCAATGACGATTGAATAATAAAACCTCCAAAAGTAACATTTCTTAAAAAACACCACTTTAGGGCAAAATGCGAGCCTTAAATGAAATAGGATGCCGTTTTCTCAGGTTCTATGAGACCAAATGAAATGAACGTTAGGTATTGTGTTATGAATGATATACCAATGACGATTGAATAATAAAAACCTCCAAAAGTAACATTTCTTAAAAAAACACCACTTTGTGGGCAAAATGCGAGCCTTGGGGTCGGAAATAGGATGCCGTTTTCTCAGGTTCTATGAGACCAAATGAAATGAACGTTAGGTATTGTGTTATGAATGATATACCAATGACGATTGAATAATAAAAACCTCCAAAAGTAACATTTCTTAAAAAAACACCACTTTGCGGGCAAAATGCGAGCCTTGGGGTTAAAAATTGGATGCAGTTTTCTCAGGCTCTATGGGACGAATGAAATTGTGTTGTGAATGATGAACTTATGACGATTAAATGAAAAAGTTCTCCAAAAGTAACATTTGTAAAAAAAAAACTTTGCGGGCAAAATGTGAGCCTTGAGTCGAAAATTATAAGCCGTTTTCTCAGGCTTGCGCTAATGCTCTCTGAAGTAAAAACAAATGTTTTTGGAATAAAAGTATTTGATTTTTAAAATTCAAAATTGCCTATTATAATAATTGCATTGGGAGAATGAAACGAGTTAGCAAAAAAAAATAAAAGTAAAAAAGAAAAAACGTGGACATGCAAATACAAAATCGAAAATGATTTTCACTTGCAGATTAAGTAATAAAAATAACTTAGCTTGATGTAAACGAATCATCCTACTTTTCATTCTTTCTTTTGGGGAAAATTTACGTTTTTTATTTATTTTTGTTCTTACTTAAATTTCCCTAGTTGATAAGATAAGACAAGGCCAATGAGAGTTTTCAATTTATTTATTTATATAAAAAAAATTGTCACAAAATAACTTAACTTAACAAAATAACTAAGCAATTATTCGAGAAGTGGTTATGTTACGCGTTTTGTTAATATTTCAAGGCTACCTAGGTAAGAACTAAATATGACGTCTGTTGGTGAATTAATAAGGGCCGGAGGTTAGTACCTACCCAAAGATAAGTGTTTTGTGTTCGCAGTTCATGACCCTATTGACCCTAAGAGTTCAAAGCAGTTCACGTGGACCATAAAAGGCCGCTGACTAATAAAAACTGTTATTATGATGTAGTGTGCTGACGTATGAACAGCGAATGACGTAGTCTAGTTCAAGATTTTAAAGGTCAAATGCTTCAGGTAAGTACTGACAAATTAGCCCTTAGCCAGGCTATGACGGAAACACGCCTTTACTCCATGGTCGAGTGGTAAGACGCTCGACTACGAATCCAAAGGTAGCACGTTCCAGAGTGGTAGATACTCCAAGTATCGCCCTGGTGAAAGACCACCATTCAGAATCGAAACGTTGCTTGAAATGGCTTTAGCCGTGTTTGGTGACCTGATGTGAATAGCCAGGTACTTCCCAACCTTCCTCTTCCCAATCTCCTTCCTCTCCCCATTACCTTCAGCCTCACAACATGCCCTATTTGGGGATGCCATAGTCTCACTGGCTGTAGACGGTTGGGAGCAGTTGAGACTCTAGTGCGGTATTCATATAAAAAAAAGACTTCACAGCAGACTAAATATTATTTGAAGAAAATGGCGTAGCTACGAGATATTAATAAGTTGTCAATTTTTACAATTTCCACTCTTTTTTGATTTATTTTTTTATTCTTTAAAGAAAGACAAACATACCCGGGTTACGAATAGCTAGACAATATTTTAAAAGCTCCTACTATCATCATAATAACCTGAAAATGTTGCTTGTGCAATGATGGAGGACTTAAGTTACTTTTAGCAGAGAAATTGAACCCACGACGCCTGGGTGGGAGTCCGACGCTTTTATCAACTAGACTACTTACCGGTCAAAGATAGTTGATAGATCGTGTACTTCGGATTGCGTAATTTCTGTCATTATGTGTGTGAGAGATTCGTATGCCACCATTACACCACGATTGAAACGTTTCTTGAAATGGCTTAAGCCTGATTCACACCAACGTCCGGTTCCGCTCAGTGCCGATATTGTTCCGCAAGAAAACTTATTGATATGGTATGAATATCAATCAAGGAGTATGTGCCAAGACAAATTTGTGTGGCAGTATATCCTTCTGCCCACCCTTGTGATATTTAACTACTTATTTAATAATAATAATATTTGGACGATTTGTATAGCGCCGTTTTTGTGAAAAATCACCTCAAGGGCGCTGTACAGATCTTACTTTCTATCGTTACATACTAATTCCTAGTTTAAATAAGAAAATATACAGGAACATACTTACCTGGCAGGTCCCATCAGATAACACAATTATGAACTTAAAATTATGATTATTATTTAA
>JAGWCC010000101.1:600000-982214 GCA_022651775.1 Drusus annulatus
TGAAAAATTGTATGTGAAGCAATAAACAGTAAAACTGCAACAATATGGTTTATGATACGAAACCTTTTGAGTGCTGTGTTTTGGCGGCGATGGAACGGAAAATAATTTCTCCACCAAGTATATTGCCACTTATATAAATGGCCAATCAACAAAAAAAAAAACATAAAGCGATCTACGTTTTATGATCAGACAGCTCAAAGTAAGTTTGTAAGGGTAGTGTTGTACTTTTATGTTTGGAATTACTGGATTGCAGTTGACAATGTGACAGCTCGGGCAATAAGGTTCTTATAGTTAATTGAATGTTCGAGGAAGTAAACCAATTAATTACATACCGAGTACAGGATTCAGTTCAGATATTTTCGATAAACAAGTAAATATTATATTTTCGTTGAAAGCAATCACTTTGTGGTTTGACTTAATTAAAGAAATTATAAAATAACTATGAATAAGACCACAGATTTTTTTTTATGACCGACCGGTTTTGCTGAGCATAAGCAACATAAGAGTAAAAAATTAAACTAAACTAAAAATACAAAGTGTGCTGTTATATACTCGTATACAAACAATATTAGGTATATTTCGCGTAAAGTCATAAAATTTATCATTATTTTTCAATCGCCTTCTCAGTAACGTTTCATCTCTTTCAATTCATATTATCTGTCTCTTTTTCTCTGTTCCTTTGTTATAGTTTAAATGTTATTCTTTTGTTTCCTCATTGTTTTGTTATTTTGTTTTATATTTTGTTCTCCCTCTTTATGTATGTATAACCGTACACTTGTAGTTTTTGTTTAGTTTAATTGTGTACCCTAATGATACTTTAGCTAAACGAAACCACTCGGTTATAAAAAATAAAATAAAATCCGGGGTCTTATTCAAAGTTATTTTTCCATTTCATTAAATATATCAAACCACAAGGTGATTGCTTTCTATGAATTTATAAAATGAATGTAAATAAAACCAAAGTACTTACTTTACCCTTTCGTATTTGGCTAAAAGCCTTAATGTTTATCTTTAAAAGTAACCATGGTCACTAGCTATAGATTTTTAAAGTAATCATTGATAAGAATAGTTAGAATGAGTGGTTAATTGTTATGGTAACGCGTGTATTGAGACTTTTGAAAACACAAGTTTTTTTTTCAATTCTCTCTTCCCTCTTCATTTTACCACGCTTGTTGTCTTATACTATCTGGCTCCCGACAATTAGAACTATTGCGTAGTAATCGTATAAAAACACGAAAAAGTTTTTATCCCAGAGAGTAAATACTAGAACGAGTCCGTAGGCCGGCTCTGTGTAAACTTCGACTCAAGTGCTATCAAGATGTCGTCCACCGCGTTTTCCCGTAGAGAGGGCCCGAAGGCTTTTGTGTCGCGGACAATCATTTATCATAAGAGTGCACTCGGAACCATGTTGCAGCTAAGAAATAGAACCTAATATGAGTACGTTTCGTGATTTATCGTGCTTGCAATAATAAAAGTTTGTGTTTACTTTTATTTTTCCTTTTAAAAACTTAACTTTCTTTAAAAAAATATTTATGTTAAAATAAAATTATGATATTTCAAACTATTACACTTTCAAAAGGCACAAAATATAGAAAGGTATTATTTGATAATTTGTAATCGGTTTTATATATATACAATTTGTTATTAACGACCACCATAGCCCAGCGGTAAAAATCCTCGGCTACGAATCCAAAGCTTGCTGGTTCGAATTTCAGTGTGCGCATGTAAATTTAGTTTATTTGTTTTAAATGTATATTCTTCATTATAATAAGAACCCGCTTAACTAGCAAAGTAGTTATTCAGCAGGTTACTTTAATAATTGTTATTTCACTTTTAGTTAATAAAAAGTAATATAATATATTAGTTCTAGAGTAAAAAATACTTTTAGTATTGTCATGGTGAAAAACCACCATTTAGAATTCAAACGTTGCTTGAAATGTCTTAATCTGTGGTTGAGGATCAGATCTGAATAGACAGGTACTTTCCCACCTTCCTCTTCCCCATCTCTTTCCCAACCTTTACTTCCTTTAGCCTTACAACATCCCCCGATAGAAATGTATAGTCACATTTGCTCTGGCTAGTTGGGACTTACGTGTAGTATAGACAAAAAAAAATGTCTAAAGAATAAGCATATTTATTATTTATGTTTTGGTTTTTTGTTATTGTTATATGAATAAAAAGTTTTTAAATTTAATCCGTCAACTGTTTTCTCACAATACCCCTTTACTACTATATCCTGTCAAAAGTTCATCTCTTTATTCCACATAAAAACTTCGTAAGCCTTTTGAAAAATATATATGACACGGTTAAATGAACAAACATAGATAAAATTTGAAAAAAAGAAAGTTTTGCACTTTACCAGACGACTGATTTTAATCAAAAATCAAGAAAAAATATAGATAATGGGTAAAATTTTTGAAACTCCCTTTAATTCTAATAATTTGATTATTTAAAAAAAAAAAAATTATTAGTTTCTAAAAACTAGTAGAACTTTCCAATAAAATTGTTAGATTTAATTAAATTTAAATTTTCAAAAACCAAGATTAATGCTTGCCTATTGTAAACATTGAATTGTCTTTGCTGAAATTGAGAAATAATAGTTATGCATTATAATGTTCATGTTCAAAAAAGAATGCACTTAAGGACGATAATATTTCTTAATTGTAGTTGATTACAACGTTTCCCCCATTAATAAAAAACAATGTTGCTACTTTGTTCATAACACTGTGCGGGATTATTATTTGGTCTCGCCTTATTATGAATTCGGTGTGTTCCCAGACAGCCTTTGAATCTCACTACATTGTTCGGGGACAGGCAACGGCCCTTCGCTCCTCGACTGCACAGTGCCATGCCAGCCAAACATTTATCTAGATTACAAATATGGCCCATTTATCATATAAACGTTGGTCCGGGCGCTTCACTAAAATACAATGGAAACTTGGGATATATTTATGACACAGTTTTTCTTCGCGGGGTACAAAGGGACGCCCTCGCGGAGTGAGTCATTGGACGATTATTCCACACTCCCACTTAAGAGTTTATAATTGCTTTGTAGAAATGATTTCAATCGGGTTCGTTTGAATAATGCTGATTACTTGATTGAATTACGGTTATTTTTTTGAATTGTTCGACTACTCAATCCGTGATTGAATGAATTTATAAAATTGTCCTTTCTTATTTCAATATAAGCGGCTCAAAAATGTGAGCTTGGAAAAAATGAAATGATCACGCTATCGCCATCTGATTTTCAGCCCCTTTTTTTCTAATTAAACAATATCAAACCATGAAGCAATCTGCTCGTGTATGAGAAGGCAAAAAAGCTCATGACGTGATAAGGTTTGCTAGCTTAATAAAGTTAGTTGAAGATAGAAAAAGCTATGCAAATATCATGTCAGTGTTCACCTTTTTTTTCTTATGTGAATACCGCATAGTCATAACTGCTTCCAACTTTCCGGAACCAATGAGACTATGATACTCCAATCAGAGTGTATTGTGAGGCTGAAGGGAGGGGAGAGGGAATATGATCTGAAAGCGGCAGGTTGGGAAGTACCTGACTATTCAGATGTAGTAAACACACTTGGCTAAAACCATTTCAAGCAATATTTCATTTTAAATGTTGGTATTACACCAAAGCAATACGTAGAGTGTCAACCGTTCGGGAACATGCCGAAAATATATTTTATTTTATTTTCTATTGATTTATATGAAATAAAGCATGTTAGGTCAATAAAATTTATTTGCGCAAATTCACATTTGAACTCGCAACCTCCGGATTAGTCGAGAATCGTAACCGCTCAAACACGGAGGTCGTGCTAGAGTTATTCTGTTTGAAATAAATAATGTGTACTTTATACTATACCCTTCAACCTCCCATAATTTTTGAAATTTTCACTTTTAATTGGTTTCACTTAGATTTCAAGGGACAATTAAAGTAATTTTTGCTGATTATGAAATTTTTCATAATAAAAACTAAGTTTTCTGTATAATTTTTAAGATCGTTTCCTGAAAACTTTAATAAAATAATCCTACGTTTATTTTTTTTCTAATTATACCTACAATTGCAAAATTTCGTTTATATCTACACCTGAAAGTTAACATTTGTTAGTGATTATAATGTTGCGAAAATGTATTATTCGTGAATCAACTACAGAATATACAATGACAATATACATGTATTATGTATATGACAGTTGTGTTTGAGCAAATATACTTTTCTTTAAGCAATTTTCTGTGTGATATTTGAAATAGTGGATAAAACCAACATTTTTTTGGTGAGTCAAGATACACACCTTGATCTTTCACGGTTAACAACTACGAAAAAAAATATAATTTTTGATTTAGGTACGTAATGTGAATAAAACGATCTGATTATTTTTTGTTTTCACTGTATTCTGTAATGGAAGTGATATGAATACAAAAATAAACAAATATTTTTTAATCACACCCTTAAAATAAAATAAGCAGTTAAAGTAAATTATGTATGTGAAAGGGGCTTAAAGTACCCCTGGGGAGATTTTATTACTAAGCGGCGCTATTAAAAAATGACCAATTATCTGAAAATAAACACTTCAGAACTCATCTTCTTGCTTTGCTTATTGCAGGTTAGACACCATCATTACCATTATAACGATGTAGGTGCTCACCCCTATTGACGTAATTGTACTTAAATTATTGTAACACCAAAACTCGTGATGGCAATAAAAGTATGTAACAATGAGTATAAACTGTAATGTTTTTTTAATTAACAAAAAAGCGTATAGAATCGATAATTGCTTTTATAAACCGTATTGAATAACCGTAACTGAAGTAAATTGTAGTCACGTTGTGAAACAATACATCAAAACACAATTAACGTCTTTCATTCGATACGGTGATCGAAAATTTGGCCCAAGTCGGTTGTTTTCTTGTCTGAACTACTTTTAAAGCGCCTCGATTTAAGGAAAACTTTTTTAGTCAACGTATTTAGCAAATATTCAAGAGTTGTGCTAATAGAATTTCAAACTTCCTACTGATTTAAATAATAAAACAGGCTTGAGACAGAAATTCACCTTAAGTTAGGTGGGCAGTTAAGAGTTTTACAATGTCATTTGTTTGAAGCTCCCAGCATGATAATTATCTGTAATTTTTTGTAAAGATGAGAAAAAAGCTCGATGCCGAACGGTTTACGTGGCTAATATAGATTGATTATTGTGGAACACTTCACTAGGGAAAATGCTGCGTCACTCTACTAAAGTTCGGGTGAAGGGTTGGTTAGCCCGCGTCATTGAGCGCTACACAATGTGTCTATTATATCAATATTACAATCAGGTGTTATTTTGAAACATTTAAGCTAAGAAATTTAATGAAATCTTGAGTTTATTTAATAATAACTGTATGTATTTCTTAAATTGGCAATTAATCTCTTGTATTATTTTAAGATGCATTTTTTTATCCAATTAAAACCAAGTGAATGGACCGCCATTGCGATATTATTTATTAATTATCATTTTTATTATTTAAGGAATTTACATAGCTTGATGCCGCAAATATCCAGCTTAACGTCAATATTTATAACTCAATGTTGTTGTCATGACTCATGACCTATTTACTTTGGAAGTTTCCACTGAAAACATCAAAATTGAACGTCGAATCATTGTTTTGTTGATTGAAGATTCATTCCTTTTATCATAAATTAAGGTAAAGGTTATTATTTGTGTGTGAGAATAAGATGAAATCACAGCATAAGTTCGTGTTTATCTATCGCTTGATAGTCGAAAAGTCCCTTTTAAAATTATTTTCAATAATGCCACCAATTTAATCAGTAAGAGAGTTTAATCAATTGGTATTCCTCGGGTCCACCCGACCCACCCGACCCACCCGACCCAGTAGCATTATTCTCGAACACAGCGAAGTGAAGCGGTCGTTAAGCCAAACTCGGACCGTATTTCGGATACACTTGTTTACCTAATTGAGTTTCAACACTTGTTTGTCCTCGCTTTCTTCCTTACATCCATGAACGTATAACGTACACCCCGAGAAGCCTTCTTGCGAAGTCAACTTCTACGTGAGACTGACTTTGCTACAAGTATTAAGTGCTCCCTAAAGGGTAATTTACATAAACAACAATGCGCCAATTTTACTCTCATTATACCGAAGATGTGAACAGCTTTTGTCTCCTTGCTCAATGAAGTTTTGTTTTTCGTTTGTAAGTTCGTTTATCGAAAATTAGCACGTTTCACGTAACGTCTCTTTCAAACAAATTCCTAGGCTTAGGTTTCTTTGTTTTATTTGGAGATTAAATTTAATTAAACTCTGGAAATACTTATTAAGAAACTTTTTATGAGTTTTGGAAACGCGTTCATCTTTTCAGTTAGGGATCTCAATTGAAGGGTTGGAAAACTAAGTGTTTAAACGCAGGTTTAATGGAAGTTGCTTTTTACGTGAAACAAGCAAATTTTTAGTCAATCTTCTATGGTTAATTTATATAATTTGATGTGTAGTGCGTAATTTTATTCAGTTTTCGTATTTAAGCGGTGTCTTTCTAATGTGTCATATTCATTTTATGATATCCATGATTTTGAATGAAATTATTTATAAATCAGCTGTTAATTATTTTTAAACTTTGTTTTGTTGTAATTTTTTGGAAAAACTGTTTTTAAAATTCTGTTTTGCAGAATCTTAGTCAAACTACATAGTGCAGTAGGCTACTTATTTCCTTGGGTCTGAAGTTTGTAAAATTATTTTGAAATGTTTCATCATTAGTATATATATATCAGCACCGTTTTTCTATGCTATATATGTAGTAAACAATATTAAGTAATGCACTATTACGAAAAAAATTGCAGCTTTCTTTTCAAATTAACAGCGGATAGAGTGATTTTCGTAAATTATATCTTATGGTCATGTGAAATATTGGTGGCTTTGTCAATATTCAAACATGTTAGTTTTTAAGAAACTGGAGAAATTAAGATATTTTACTTGCATTGTGGTATATGTATGCCTTCCATTTTCTAATACAAATAAAATAGAGGAATCTGTTCTTATTTCGGGAAAAGTCTCAATTAAATTAAACAACGATTTCGGCAAAATATGTTAATAAAGCTCCATTTTCCTCATTCAGTCCATTGTGAGCTAGGTTATTCACTCTTCAATGTTTAAAGAAGAGAGCTGGTTTTACAATTGCCCGTCACATGCAACAAAGCCCGCACGTACGTGAGTCAATGCATCTTCCAGCTGAGGCAGGAAATCCCACGCCATGTTTGGCAATGCAGATGTCCTTACCGAGGAGATCCATCTTATTCGCTGAACGGGAGGCTGACGGCTGCAGGATGAAACTTGCACAATCCTTTGTACTGGTGGATTTCAAATTTACTCAAATCATGGGCTTAATATTATAGAGTTTGTTCTGATTGCTTAGAGCTTCAAGGAATACACACAATTTGGAGAGTACAAAATTTTAAATGAAAATTTGTCTGGTGAGAAATCGTGATTCCTGAACTCAACTTAAAACAGTATTGATCATTTCTTAATTTATTTAGACGCTCATGACAATTTATGTATAAAACTCTGTTTTTTTTTAATATGAATGCATAAAATGAAATTATATGAAAAATATAAAAAATAAACAAAAATTAAGCCATTTTGTTTGTATAAATCATAACAGTGGCATGTGTAATTGCTTTTTAAATAAAGCAATTTTACTAAAATTTTGCATACCAACAGAGTTAATTTCATTTTCCATGCAATGCAATCTCTGTATACAAGAATTGTGAATTAAATCAGTGCGAGATGCAACTCAACACCACATTTAAAAAAATCCGTTGAAAATGTTTACAGATGTTTTTCCTACGCTTCAAATCAATTAAATAAAAGATTGACCGAGCTTACTCGCAGTAGAGAAAGTAACGTTCGTTGAAGAAATGTTTTTCGAATCTTTAAATTAAAGAATAAAAAGTAAAATATAATTTCGGATTAAAAAAGAGATTACATAAGAAAGAAACATGCATGATACACTTTCCGAAGCTGTAAGTTGGCTGTAAAAACTTCCTTAGCATTGAAGTCTACGCCTAAGTGTGAGTTTGATTCTCGAGCAGCTCATAATACGTTAATTTAATATTTGATTCAGAAATAAGTCGTTAGATCCTTTCCTCACGATTTTTTTTTTCTGTATCATAAACAGTAGATAAAAAAATGATTTAACTCTAAAATAGCCTATTTAATATAACTATTTAGTAACTTTTAGTTTATTTTCGGAGTTAGTCATCGTCAGAGAGATTAGCAGTTGCCAATGGATCTGCAAAAGACGTAAGTGTTATCCTAAATCAAAAAAAAATCACAAATCAATCCCTCAAACGTTAAACTATGTAAATATTTCACTAACTATGATGATAGATTTAAAGTATGCCCGAAAAAAGTGGTTAAGATAATACAACCACGACCAATCCAACTGCTTTAGGTAGAGATATTCAACATTTTTCTAGGTAGAGTACATCTCTCGGTGTTAACTTCAAATCCGTAACAGGTCGTCAGAATATAATATCTTTACATTATACTTCATCAAATCCGCAAATTTAATTACTTTCTCCCTGAGCGGAATCGAGTTTGACTAAGAATTATAATCCCAGAGACAGTGATCGAGCGGAGGTTGGACTTGTGCCTTAGTTACAGATTTATCCCTTTTCATAAATTACTTTCGTTAGAAAAGAGGAGGCTGCGCAGTTAAAGGAAAGGTAACAAAGGCTCCGTCTTTCTTCAATCTTCAGTTAATAGCAGCCTGCAGGACATCGTCGTTCGGGGGGGTTCTCCGCTTGATGGAGCTTTTAAAAAGAAAAATCTACCACATTAATAACATTGCAAAATATAACATCTGTAAACCTTTGAGAGTAAGCTTGCTCACGGGTTTGGTTCTACGAACTGTGTTTTTTGATTTGTGTAATAAAAAAGTAATCTGTTTCATCATGCATTTGCATTTGAACATAAACCTATTAAGTTAAAGTACACGAATGCAATTGATGATACTCTTGCCAAAAAGAAATCAACAAAAACGTATCAGTATTTGTTTTATTTTATGACTTAATTTCATTGAACAGGCTATATAGGAAAGTTAGGTGATTAATTTCAATTGAAAATCTAACAACCCTATGTAGGTTTCTTTTTGGTGCACTTTTTATTGTTTTTTTTTATAAATTTACTTTATCAGTTCTTCGTAAGTAGTTATTTTAGAGTTGATACTCGCTAGTTGTAGTCAATGAATATAATATGATATTTTTTCATGATAAGTATTTAATACTTTGAAATATTTTAACAAAATATGGAAACAGAAATCTAAGGTTTTAATAAACATATCCTTTGGTATATATATATGTCTGTACATAGGACCCCTTGCGGTGTGCAATAATTGGAATGGTTATTTTGTCACATTGTCTTGCCGGTAAAGTTGGTTGAATGCCGTAAACATCTGTTAGTTCCAGTGTGACACGTCACGCATATCCGCGAATGAATAAATTTCTACACACCTTTTGCAGCGCTGAATTTATGCATGGGCGCTACACACGAACACCAAACACGGGAAAACAGTGCCATAGATAATGTCCCCGCAAATGACAAACATTAAAACTAGGAGACTTATTGCAGAACGTATTAAGGGGAAGTAAAGTAAACGTGCGCGGACCCCGCAGAACTTGGAGAAATGCATTTATTTTTTATCGTCATACTGAGAGTTTTAAAGCCGCGCTCCTCGCGATATTGGCCGCCTTGCGTACGGCCACATCTCTTAGTACAGGAAAACAATTAAACTCTTGGCTTGTTCTCCGACCAACTTTCTGGGATCTCATCCCTTCCATTCAACTTCCTTCCTCACCCCATCCCTTCTAAACCTTCCTCCCCTTCCCACCCCACATAGAGTCCCAGTGCCCATTCATTGGGGACGGATGCTGGTATAAGTCACTCTCTCCCACTCGCGGCCGCATTTATACATACCTATTAATAGCACCCTACAACCCTCATTACTTGATTTTAAATTGTTTATCTTCCATTAACATGTCCTATGTGCATGAACTCTAGTCATCAATTTTGCCCACCAAAATAATTTTAAAATAACCACCATCGTGGCATAGATGTAAAGCCATGACGTTGGCTTTGGGATCTCGGCTTCTCATTTCAAATTTAAAAAAAACCACATATTTTAAATATGTGTGTGTGATTGATAAACGTTCGCCTCGATAGTTTACATTTTGGGTATATTATGCTGAAAGTAAAATATACCTTGATTCGCCTAAAATCAAGTTTTGTATTTGTAACTGAGTTCAATATCTGGGTTCTCAACGATTTACAAATTTTCGTAACCAACTTTAAATTCGTTTTTAGTTACATATACAAAACAAATAATCAAATATAACTCAATGTAAATGGATCGAATTTAAATAAAATATTTTGTCTGCGTTTGTAAAATAAAATAGAATGATGTTGTCCTTGGAAAACCGAAAAATCTGTTAAAGGTCAATTCCAGATTTCCAGAAAATTGCGAGTAGGTACCTAACTGGCTTACCAGCTTTATCTAATGTTGAAAATCTCTGGATGCAACACGATTTCTATGCAAAGCTTGTGTTTTATTAATTATTCTTCATAATTAACAATAACTTTTCCTAGACATTTTGGTCTATAAAACACAAGTGTTTTCAAAATTTAAAGTAACTCACGGTTTATTACGAAATGAATTATTACCGTTTGAAATAGAAAATAACACATCACAACTAAAAAATAAGGTGGCTATCGAGAATTGAAATCGGGACCTTGTATTTCTATTTCATATTGTTTAAAAAGAAAATTTTTTTTTTTTCAAATTCGATTACATCCCCGAATACTACACACGACTCCACTGATTTCCCATCAAACACTTAGCAAAATACACTCATTTTCCTTTCTCTACAATTTTTTTTAATTCTCTCATCTTATCTTATTATCTTAAGGTGAATTTCCATTATTTATGTGAACATGGGTTCTCTCTTTACTCAAGTGATGAGAGAAGCCTTGACTTAATCCTCATTCACCAAGCATCATTCACTCATTTATTTTCAGTGCATGCATCATATCTGTGAAATGAACTGCCATCTGACGTGCGGACCCTCTGAACCCATTAGGCTAAAGTCAAAAATTATTTTTCTTTTCAATAAGATTGTAATTGTTAATTTTTACCTACTTTGATTGCTTTCCTTCCCTTTCAAATCTTCTTGATACTTGAAAAATTACTCTATTTCATTTTAATATGTATAACTATGCCCTTGAAAAATAACGGGACGTAACCGTTACAAAATATAAGTTGATTATAGTCCATGCAAATAAAGAATAATTTCTGCTAAAATACATTAAAGATAAGTGTCTTATTAGGTAGGTAGGAATTTAATTATTATTTTTGAATTTGATATTTTTTTTAACACCTTCGTCATTTCAAATTTCGAAAATTTCTCACTCATACGGATGTACGTAAGTTCTTACAAAGGAAATAACATATAGTTAACTGCTTGTTTGTTGTTAGACTATGTGTCCTTTTTTTTACGTATTATTTGTATATATTCCTACTTTGCTGAAAAAGCTTAAATATTATGACTAATTTTTATTCCCACTGTGAACGGATTGATAGTAAATTGCCGCTAGGAAATAAGCCAGGCTATAAAAATATGATCTTTTCCAATGTACGTATTACTCATGTATTGTGAAAAGTAAGTAAATAAACATAATGATTTATTAATATAGCAAAAGATTTCGATTAAATGCATTTTCATATCACTACTTATCCTTTTCAAACCTTAAAATGTTACCCTAGGACCCCTAGGTCAATTGGTTAATAATAATTAGAACACTTAAGAACGAGAAACATTTGAAAGTTTTAGTTAAAAGTGTTTATAAAAAAATGATGTGCAAACTGGTGTCCATAGTGAAAGAAATAAAAGTATTTTTTTTTAATGATACTGATAAAATGTTTTTATTTTTTTATTTCTGTTTATTATCAATGTCAGCTTTATTGTGTAATCATTTTATAATTATACTGCTATAGCTACGTTGGCTACACCCCATGTTTATAATATGCGCTGAACACTGTGCAGTTAAGAACGGTAAAATTAAATTAAGGGTGCATTAAGCCTCCAGTATTAACATAGAATTCTGATTTAACGAGGATGCATGGCCAAACAACATTTCCGTGAGTGCATCGAGAATTTGCGTAATAGTAGGTGCAAATACATTTTCCCTTATTCCCCTTCCATTAACGTTCACGTTTACGTTGTATAATTATTTGAGTATACCAGCCAAGCCGTATGCTGAATTGCTAAACAATGGTTACCAAAATAAATAAATGGAATTTTTTTTTTATTGGTGCACCAAAATGGTTCCATAATAAATACGCAAATAATAATAATAATAAATTCGACCGGTCGGTAGGTGAGTGGAGAACACGTCGGATTCCCACCCGGGCGTCGTGCGTCCAATTCCTCTGCTGGCTAAGTCCTCCATCATTGCACAAGCAACATCTTCCGCTTTTTTTATGATGGCAGTAGGAGTTTTTCAAATATTGTCAGGTTATTCGCAACCCGGGAATGTTTGTCTTACTTTAAAAAAAAAAATAATAATTTGAGTATATTGTTCTCGAAGCATTTAAAATTCAATTATTTAGATTATAAACAACAATTGAGGGTGTTTTATTAAACGCTAGAGGTTAGCCCGATCTTAGAAATTGTCAGAAACAAAGAATTTTTTTTAAATAGTTGGGTTTTCTGTATATGAAAAAAGTTGTTATAATGTCTATATACAAAGAAGTTAATAAAAAACGTATGTAACACCACCATCTGGCAAAGTGATTAATATATTGGTTGTACAAATTAGAAGCCATTTGAAGTTACTGTAGTGGGCTTATAAAACACATTATCCATTGATAATAAAGGTTTTTTTGAAATTAATTAATTTCAATTATAATATTAATTTCTAAATTGAATCAACCAAAAAAAAAAGATAACCTTTAAATGTTTCTTAACATTATAAATTATCTCTATTATGTGAAAGGGAACATAAAATGTTGTTATTTGATTAGTGTGCAACATATGATAACTTTGTCTAATTGGGCAATATTTTAATTATTTTGAAGTGGACCTCACATTATTGTGTACAAACGTTTTTGTAAGAAAATAAAATTATCAACATTTGAGAGGTGCAACTAAAATTTATACAAAAAAAATACTAGAAGAAACTTCTCCAGCAGCAATTAGCATGTACAAGCTCATTCACATGTGATAGTTAAGTTAAGTTAATATTGATCGCCGTTCCAGCGCCATCTCACGGGATTACCTGCCGACAAATTGGCCAATCAGTGGCCAGGTAATTGATTTTCAAGCGCCCTTAACCATCTCCACCCTCTTTCCACCCCTACTCTCTCATCTTGTGTGCAGGAGCTTTGCATAATCACACCCGTTCCACGGTGTGGCATCCTTTTGAAGTAATCTCCATTTCTCATTGTGGCTTCAAATAGTCCTGATGAAATTCATGAATATGATTCGGTGATTTATCGTTACGCTGAGTAGAAAATTAACAGATACATCGAAATAGATCTCAATATTATGTTGACGAAGTACAAATACATGGTTATGTCTCACCATGTTAAAAGTTTTTTTCTCAGAATAAAAGATTTCTTTTATCTCATATGGATAATAGTAATAAAACTAATTAGAAATGTTTTATAAAAATTTTTTATTCAAATACCTTTTATATTTTACATTGAGCGAGATCTTTCAAAATGAAGACAACAAAGTCGAAAATGGTACGAAAATAAGTGTTGTTGCTATATGCAAACGCACGCCCAACATTTAGTAACTGTGACTGAGCTATGACCGGATAGTAGCTGAGTGAACAAACGCGTCGGATCCCTGCTCGGGCGTCGTCGGTTCAATTCCTTTGCTAGCTAAGTGTTCTATCATGCACAGGCAACATTTTCCGCTTATTGTGATGGTAGTAGGAGTTTTTCAAATATTGTCAGATTACTCAGGCTTTTCACTTTTTTTTCGCTTTTTCGCCAAGTTTGTCAAAACATATCATGCGTGTATGCATCATTTTGTAATAGGTTTTAAAAATAAACAGAACCATACGCTTAACATCAAAGTATTATAACTACATAACTTGTGGCATTTTGAAAAGGTAAAGGTAACATTGAATTAATAAAATCTTCAAAGTAACTCTACTAATACTCTAAGACCATGTATAAACTCTGACAAAATAGTCTCGACACAACAGTAAAACAAACAGAAACTTGCAGTGTTTGAGAAACATAAAGCTGAAATCACCACTTTGTCACCAGGAAGGGTTGTCCGCTTGAATCTCCTTAGCTCCCCCTGCCCGCCTGGCACCCCCGGTACCGAGGGTAGCACTGTACCGCTCGCCGTAGTTTTCTCATTGGAGAGGTTATGTCTGCAAATCCGCCGGCGTCTCGGAACGCCTCGATTGATGTAACGCAATTTGCAATCGCGACAAACTGCGTCTGTCTGCATCGCGAAACTGAGGGAAATATGCCGCTAAATCGACGAAAAGAGACGCTCGCTGTCTTGTTTTTGTTTGGCAAACATAAAAAGCGTCTGAGACTTTGGGGTGAATTTAGATTTTTTCAGTGGGCCTTTATTTACGTGTTGTTTTCAATATTTATGGTGAGTTTTTGTTTATTTATTGTTCTTTGAAAAGAGCTTATAAATGATTTAACGATTCGTTCCTTAGTTTAGAAAGCAATTGTTTTGTGGTTTGACATATTAAATGAATTAAAATAAAAACTTTGTATAAGATATAGATTTAATTTAATTTTTAAGACCGATTGGTTTCGCTCACTTTAAGCATCATCAAGGCAGTGTTCGGTTATAATTCATACAGAAGGAGAACACAATATATATAACAAAATTAAATTTCAACAGATTATAACAAAGGAGAAATTAAAATTTCCTTTGTTATGATTTAAATGTTATTCTATTGTTTTCTCACTTTCCTCTTCTTTCAATATTGTATTCTCTCTCTGTATGTATATTTCTCACATTTTATTTTGTTTAGTTTAATTTTACACTTAACAAAACCGATCGTCATAAAAATTTAAATAAAATCTGTGGTCCGACACAAAGTTATTATTCCATTTTCATTAGTTATTTCTCCTAACTGTCATAATTAAAAGCGGAAAATGTTGTTAGTACAATGATAAAAGATTAAGCCGGCAGAAGATTGAATCCACGACACATGGGTGCAAACCCATTGCTCAGCCGCTAACCGGTCAATAAATGTATTCAACTTTTACAAATTTTTAATCAATCCAAAAAGCTTATTAATACTTATGAAGAAAACTAAAAATAATTCAAACGCATTATTTTTTTCGACTGTTCTCGGAAAATATACAATTGGACAGTTTCAATGAACTGTACATCGCTACTAATTATGTACATTCTTTTTAATACAAACAAAAACAAAAAGTGTTCGGTAAGCTTTCTGGTATTCGAATGACTAAGCAGTTCTCTTTGCAGAATCAAAACTCGAAAAAATCCAACATCGTCAATACCGTGACAATAACCAAATCCCTGCGGCAATAAATAAATTCGCCTCAAAAGTGGTGGTGCTGCTTGCTTCGTATTCATAGCAAGAACAACGCTTGCTATAAAATGCAATAAGATAACGTTACAAAGACTGGTGGAAGGTATCTGGTTACCTGCACGGCCCAAAATGCCCCGGGCACGCGCGACGCCAAATCGCAATATGCCGCAATATGTATGTATATTGGATTCACTCTGGGAACGTTGCGCGTCGCTGCAAGACGGTTAACTCCCTGTCAACTTTGGGGGAATTTCAAAAATATTGCATTTTCAGGATTGAGTCAAAATATTCATTGCATTCTAATAATACAAAAAAGTCACCTCTAAATAGAACAATATTATTTGAGAATCTGCAGTTTTGATCAGTTTTTTTTTCTTTCTGCATCGAATGCTCTAACTCTCGTTGGATTTTAAAAACTTTTGTGTGCCTTAATAATAATAATAATAAAATTTTATTCCAGAAGGTATGCAGGAGTAGTGCAATGCAATACCTTCCAAAATTAATAAAAATAAATAGTTACAATAATAATAAAATACAAGTTGTGATTCATACAATAATAATAATAAAATATATATTTTAAAAATATATTAAAAAAAACTTAGATTCGTAAGAAAAAATTAATAATTTAATAAACATCGTTTTAAGCGAGCCATCGAAAATATATTAACTATTTGGAATAAGGCTGACTCAAGCGACACAAGTTTGGAACCTTTTTTTTGCTTTTTGTCGCTTTGGGTAACTCAGTGAGACCATTGAGGTCCAACGAGTTACTGAAAACAAAAAATCTTTAAATGGCTCTGGTGCAAATTTTCCAAATGGCGCTTCAGCCTTTTTGCCTTTCCGGCGACGATATACTTAACGTAATAAAGCGTTTTAAGAAATTTAATAAAATTAATACCGCACTCGAGTCCCAACAGCTCTTAACTGTCCAGAGCCAGTGGGACTATGGAAACCCCAGGCGGGGTATATTATAAGGCTTAAGGAAGTGGGAAACGGAATGAGATAGAGAAGAGAAAGGCCGGGAGGTACTAGGTATCTAGGATCCTTAGATATGGTCACCAAGCACGGCTTAAGCCAATTGACGTAACGCTTCTACTCTGAATGGTCATCTTTCTCCAGGGCGATACTCGGAGTATTTACCACTCTGGAACGTGTCACACACACTCTATATGTGTTTTAATAATAACGAATTGTGAAATAATACAACGTAATTAAATAAAATGAATTTGCAGAAGTCGGTATTAGAACCCGTGACCTTTGAACTCGTAATCGAGGATCTCAACCGCTCGACAACGGAGGTCGTCGTGTTGATTTTCGCTACAGAATTTCAATACTTTTGGGCTGCTCAATTTTATTCAGACTTCCTTGCGAATTCGAAAGCGTTTCTTTTATATGATGACTAGACTGAGTAGTCACACTATTTCAGCGTTTGAATAAATAAATAAGAATAACGATTTTGAAAATTACGTTTGAACACCTGATTTGGTGTAGGTGTGCATGATGTGTTTGTCGCCTACCAATTTCGCGCATAACATCTTAGTTTCCTCAGAGTATATAACAAAGGTAATAAAGATGACATACCCTATCGTCGAGCATGTTGATAAAATCTTGCTCTCAGAAAACTCACGTAGATGTGAATTCGGTTGCCAAGAAGAATAATATCAATAAATGAATGATACAAACATTTTTTTTTACAATTTTTTTTTTTTTTTTACATGAATAACCGCACAAGAGTCTCAACTGCTCCCAACCGTCTAGAGCCAGTGAGACTATGGCATCCCCAATAGGAGTATGTTGTGAGGCTGAAGGTAGTAGGGAGAGGAAGGAGATGAGGAAGGGGAAGATTGGGAAGTACCCGGCTATTAAAATCAGGTCACCAAACACGGCAAAAGTCATTTCAAGCAACGTTTTAATTCTGAATGGTGGTCTTTCACCAGGGAATGTAAAACTTATATAATGTTTAAATGCATAACTTTGCCCAGCCCAATACCCACAAATATTTAAAGTAGGTACTTATTCAAAGTTCTTAAAAATATGTCATTTGAAATATGTAAACCTAATGGTCTCAATTTACGTCATGACACTTATTTAAGCATTAGCCTGAAAAAGTAGAAACACGTAGTTCAAATAACCGCTTTATTCGTCTTATCTGCAAAGGAAATTCACAAGTATTTTAAGGTTTTGAGGCTTAGGTATTTCGGTAGCATTGCCTACGGCGCCCACAGTGCCTCCAGTCCGAACTAGTTGTTGGTATCCGCCTGTATTGTGGTAGCGGGAAAACTTGCCATAATTTATTGTGGAGATAACTCCCCCAAATGGGCGCCTCGGTAGTGTACTTTGTTTTTTAAAGGTGAAACATTTTTTTTAGGTGGGTCTATTACCCTTTGAATCTGTGTTCTGAAAGTTTGGACGTGCGTCTCACATTTGAACAAGTAAACGCCCAGCTTCTTGATAATTTAATATTCATCTCACGCTTTGTGCTCGGGAATGAAGTTGACATTCTCATTTTGTTAGTTTTTATAAGTTTAGTCTTTCAAACAAATATTCTTAAAATTGGAAACTTTTGTTAAATAATTACTTTCTTTGATTTCAACAATATCATCTCAATAAATATTTGTTTATTGTCACCTTTTTTCTACAAGAATAATATTTTATCTTAAAGCAGAAAATCTGTTCATGTCTTCCGACTAAACCTTCGAATGATGAATTTTGGATCATAAAGTTTTGAATCATTTTTTTGTTAGCATTTCTAGTTGAAGGTAAATATTTTCAACTAAGAAGATTATCTTCACCTTGAAAAAATTTCAACTGTCAAAAATATTAGACGATGCCCAATATCATTTCAACTGTTTCATATTATGCTTTAAATAAAAACCTTTGAAAAACGGGCAAAGCCGGGTACTAACTATCCATAACCATATCAAAAGATATATTTAACTTTAAGCTGTTCGGAATTAGCTTAAATCAGATATCAGGTATTTGTATTCAAATTTATTTTTGGCATATTACCAGCAAAAATCATTTCTCTAATAATTTTTAATGTAAGTTACTATCTCTTTCCTTGAATGTTTAAAAAAAAAAGATGTTTTAGAGCGGCAATGTTTGTTGTTTACTTGACATGCAATAAAAAGCCAAACTTGTAAAATATTCATGAGAGTCGAGCAGATTTTGGCTCTAAACAAAATTTTAAGGCGGTATAACTTGTTTTTCCTCTGCACTACAAATTAAATGATACATATCGAATCGTATTTTTTATAACTTGCCAGGTTGCCAAAAATACTTAGTGTGAAAAACTTACGCCAGATATTTTTGACATGAAATGCATTCATTGAATATTATATTACGTGAAAAGGGGGTAGAAATTACAGTTTCGTCTCCTTTAAAGAAAGCAATCTTTCCAACAGGCCTTCCATTGACATAATCGGTGTAACTTTAAGCATCTAGCTGAGACAAGGGGGCTCGATCGAAGTCACGGTGAAGTTAGCCTCCCAGAAGGTAGGCGTGTTGTGCAGGGCCCGCAAATACTCGTATGGTACACAAATGCTATACAAAGCGCAAGTGCACCCCACTGTAGAATTTGGCAGCCACCTTTAGCTTGCAGCCCCGAAATACCAGAAAAAACATTTGACTATGTGCGGAAACGGGCGATCCGTTTGATAGATTTCCCCATATTAACAAACGGATTGTAATCTTCAGAACACAGAAGTGAGGTGGGAATGTTATTCTTATTATACCGGTTTTTCAATCAAATATGCTCCAAGGGACTTGTGTCATTGATCTATTGGGTACCCGTGCCCGGTTGAGAAACTCGCCAAACGTATGCTCAACATTTGTATATGGTTGGAATTTGGCACACGAAAATGGGTTGATTTTAGGAATCGTTCTTATATTCAACAGCTAGATTATGGATTTCTTTGACCTCTGTGTATTCTCTCTCCTTTAAAATGGACTTCTTCAAGACACACCTTCACTTTTCTTTTAAAAATCCTTCACACAGCATCCCCAAATATGACATAGTGGCTAGTGGCATAACTCCTGTATGAAATTAATGTTATTTTTTTTGTTATATAAACAGAATTTTACTGATTCACTTCTAAGACCAAATATCTTAAAATAAAATCCAAATCTTATAAATAGCGAAGTATTATTTGATATCTACTTCCTTTTCAATTTATTCTAAGTTACCCGATTATCTGATTACCCAACCTAAGCATCACTGTCTATAAAATTAATAAATTACAAAATTTAATGGTTTTATTTCGATACATAAATTATTTTTAATATAGCGTTGAAAACTTTTTCAAACTCTTAATAAAAATACCGACACAAACCATGAATAAATGCTAAAAACTGAGTTCCCAATAATGAAGGTAGAAATAAATTTATTTTAGTCATTTAAAGCAATTGTTATCACGCTTTAACGCTAAAAAGGTCAACCCAATATTTATTGATGGTGAAGCATTGTTAGAGAATTTTCAAAGATTGGCATTTACGATACAAAAACATAACCCCGCCTCGTAGTCTCTCCAGTTTGAAACTGAAACCATCTAGTCTAGAAGAATCTAATATTTTAAAAAATAGTTTATGATCACTAGAACTTCACTGATTTTCACTGCACTTTAAATACAACCCTTGAGGTAATTCATTTAAATTTATATCGGAGGTTGTATGAATATATGTTTTGCAATTAACTGAGCCTTTTTTATGGCCAGTTTGAATATTTTTTGAGTCTTGTGATATTGTTGATTAGTATCAAATTTAAACAAACTAATGAGGTCAGATAGCATCAGATTTGATACATTTAAGATGGTAAAAAAATAAAACTAACAGCAGGAAGATCAAACACAATCATTTTCTTTGTAAAAAAATAACGGAATGAAAATCTTTTATATATTCTGGTCGTAGAAAATCATTTAATTAGAAAAAAAAATCTTGATAATTTTCTCTGAAGAACAACTTTCATATCAGAGAACAACTATCATCAGAGTAATCTTTAGCCTTCAGAAAGCAACCAAAAATCACTCAGCAGAGCGGTATTCAAACCAGACACGTTAATTTTGAAGTCAAAAGGATAATACCTTTGGCCATATATTCATATGCTATGTATTCATCTTTTACGTAGGCATTCCAACAATCTTTAACTCAGTTATCAGTTGCACACTATTATATTTGTTGCCTCTAATGGTATTTTAAGCCATTGAAGTATTTTTATTTTTAAAACCATTACAAATTTGTGATTAGCCCAAATAAAAACTCTTTACATGAGTTACTACAACTTTACTGTCCCGGCCATTTTGAGATGTAGATAACATTTAGAAAGCTCGTATCTTCTGTCATCCTAATGGCGGAACAGTAAAATAAAAAAAAGTAATAGCACGAATATCAACCTCTAGTGTGCCGGAGAGTTTCATCAGACACAGGATTTCATCAATATCCTTTCAGAAGTTTTTTTTATCTTTTAAACCTGGTGTTTGAATATTTAAATGAAACATAATCGCATGTCAAGAAAATAATCAATGCGATAAGTTTTTTTTTTTATATTGCGTTGAGTTCATTACAAGTCGAATAATATTTATTGACAAAAATCGATTCTCAATGTGACATAACAGTCTATATTTAAATGGAAACCCCAAGCAAATTGTATTCTTATTTAAATGTATTCAGACACAGAAACTTTTTTTAGTGACATGAGAGAAAAAACCAACTCTTCGATCATAGGTAGCTATTCCAGAAACACCACTTATACTATTGACATTCAATTTAAAAAAAAAATACATAAACTTTATCTGTAAAGATAGCGTAACTGACAAAAACATCATTTTGTTTCAACACAAATGAGTTAGTACTAAATTAGAGTCAGTAAGGTACGACGGAAGTTGTACCTTGCGGGAATCCGGCATTCCAAAGGTTAACAATGCGACTCTAAATATTAATAATACGACTCGTATCGGCGATTTTCCGTACCTTTACCATAGTAAGCGAATTCATATTAGGCAAGCTATCTTACGCTTAATTTTATACGACACAGACTGCAGCTTTGCTTAACCCCCTCTGTATACAACTTCTATGGTCATAGACCGGTAATGACTATCCATTCCAGATAATGGGTTTTCCATGATCGTTCAACTTCTAAATTGTGTTTATCCTTGGGATTCCTTTTATCCCAAGTCGAATGCTGAAAAGTTTCGGGTTATAAATAACCCACATTAACATGAAACGTCTCGATTCAGTGAACCGGTGTCTGTCTACGTGGGAAATAATGTGATAAATTTGAATATGTATCTTCTTTTGACACAACGAGTCCTGTATTAATGTTTCGAAACATCAATAGCATAATCACTCTTGAGTAAAGGATGCCAAGGGGGGTGACATTTCAAACTGGACCTGAATAATATCTACAGACAGATAATATAAACACATTGATCCGTCTAGAATTTGTTCTAATATTATTCAGACTTTGTCAAATTACACGGGACGTTAATACCTATGTAATTCGCGGCCAGTATCCACACACACATTGCTTAGTGTATTCACATAATATGACGAATACACAATAATACTGTATGTATTTTTAGTTTCGAGGGACTCCACATAGGATACTTATATTTTAGCTTTTTTTCGCCGAACGATGAAGTTAATATTCTCGTTATATACCGATGACTGCTGCAATACGTGACTGCCGAAAGGTTGTTTTTGAACACCATTAAGTAATAACTGAAAAAAGGTCTTAACCGTACTTTATTTATTTGCGAAATATAGGAAACTTTGTGTAACAAAGTTCAACATAATTTTCTGTTTTTATTAATGCTTAAGCATTCGAAAAAATACAGAGTATTTCTGTGAAATGGACATTCAAAGTTCTCATATACCGAAAATTGCCGTGACTTTTTATCATCCCTTTCCCTGTTAAATCGTCCATTTTTCCTGCTTTCCATATAAGAAAGTCCAACATTTCCTTGTCAGAGCTTGGTAAAGGTGGCCACTCAGCTATTCGCGTGTATTTTTCTTCGGCATTGTTACTTTCCGCCCTGGTGAAATATTTAATCGGCCTCCTATTGCCATTTTATCCCCCTTTGGTCCCGCGTGTGTGTGAGTGTGTGTATATGAATATGTAGTGGTGGTTTGAAGTATGCCTATCCAAATGTGGATGGGCGTAGAAGGAAAATAGTGCGCTGTAAATATCAGTCGCTTTGTCCGACTGGCTTGAGTCACATTATTTAATGCTGAACTTTGCTTCGCCATAGTGAATATCGTCATGAGCGAACACACTACGTTTAGTTTTCTACTGAAGACAGTCAATTTTATATGCTTGTCAAACTGTTCATTTTGTTTGGCAACTTTATTGGCATTATAATCCTTTAAATTATTTGTTTTTGCTTTCCAAGACTAAAATAATATGTTATGTACTTTTAGGATTATTTATTTATTTTTAAATTATTAATTTACTTACTTCAGAAGCTATTCTACCAGTTTTTTCATCGGTCGGTAAAATAAACAAGATGATATTTTTTTGGGAAAAGCAAGCAGCTTTATTCATAAAACAAAATAACGTTTTGTTCATTCATATCAGTTTTTTTTTTCAAAGTAACCAAGTAAGAAAATGAAATGTGGTCAATTTTTAACTGGCTTACATGTAATCTGTATTGTCTGTTTCAAGTCAATGTTGCAATCTGTAGTGCACGATACCATCATATCTTTAGTTTATATCCTTTAAACGGGTATTTTTTTATTGAATATATTTTAAATAAATTTAAAAAATAGCTTTGTATAAGACCACGGGTATTATTTTTATTTTTTATGACCGACCGGTTTCGCTTAGAATAAGCTTCGTCGGAGTACCAAATTAAGCTAGACAAAAAATACAATGTGTGCGGTTACTATACTCGTATATATGTACAGAAAGAGAACAAAATATAAAATAAAATAACAGAACAGTGAGAAAACTAAATAGATTTTACCTCAAAATGTTTTGGTTATGATTCAGACAAGTTTAAAGCTAGTTTTTCATGACTAAAATATTATTGAAATGTAACGAATATGACTTCATTTTACAAGATTCAGTAAATCTGTTATTTTTCGTACCTATTTAACTTATTTATATTGATTACTGCACTTACTTGTAACCTCTTAGATTGTACAAACTAAGGTCACCGTAAAACAGAGCTACCAAAAACGCGTATCATTCACGTAAAACGTGCAGTCTATCATTACAATACAATATTAGAATTCCCGATTTTCTCACCACAATGGCGGAATCAATGGGGTGGGCCAAACGCCCGAGTCTCATTATTTGTTTGATGTTAATAGAATAACAGGACCTTCTCAAAAGGGTTGTTGATATTCATGCCGTTGACATATCCATTACTCCGCCGGACGTTTTGGCCAGTTCATTTATTATTGGACCTTCCGCCTTACATTCCCGCCGAAGCCTTTTGTGTCGAAAATTTGGATGCCAGGGGTAGATGAAATAAATATGTGATTAGAAGATAAAACAAAGATATTTTAATTCTATTTTAATTTAATTCGTTAGCACGGGCTTCATTAATTAATACATACAGAACAGGATTTTAATATATATATTGTTAAAAAATTTAAACAAACAGGTATTTCTCAAATATTGATTTTAAGTATTTAAAAAAAAGTAGAATTCTACAAACCAAACACAAAAACCAATTGAAAATTCCAAATACGAATTCGATTTATTCGAAAACGAAAACTCAAAACAAATACAAAAGTTGTACCATAAAATCGGAACTAAATATGATGTAGATTCACCACACCAGAAGATCCATATCCGCTTATTCCAGAAATTTATAGACGCAGTGTATATTCTAAATTGTAAAATGTTTTTCCAGTTTCACATCGATTATTTTAAAATTCAAAGCTCCTTTTTGATTTTTTGGTGTATTTATAAGCTTGACCAGAATGTACAGATTATGAAAGGGCTGTCATTATATTTTTCTAAATTAATGCGCTTCACGTATCATTAACCCGATGTGAAAATTATTTATCACACGCAGAGCTGTGCTGATTTTCCGTCAGACCACGTAGCCACCATCTCCTGGTGGTAGGAAAATTAATTACTCAGGAATAAAAAATCACCCCCAACGCAAAAAAACCTTTCAGATTTATCGACTTGCAATTACGCGTATTGCCTGAAAAACTACACTTTCATGGAAAACCTAAATCGCTGGAAATATGATTGCATTTACGATGGTAATCCATCATTCAAACGTTTGCAGTTTTATTTTACGTTTTTCCTCGCGTTTTCGGCTCCCAAAATAGTGAAATGGCGGGGTTGCTTATCGATTAAAAAAAAACTTAAACACGATAGTTTGTAATTGATTTTCATGGAAGGCAATCTGCATTATTTTCCGGCGATCGCATGCCTGAATTTGAATGTAATATTTGTAGACTCGATAAGTGACCGTGGAATGCAAGACAACTATTGAAATAAGTGAAAGTTTGGCTAGCTTGTAATTTGACACGAAATATTTTTCGTTTTTTAAAAAAGCTGAGATTTCAATATAAATTTGAATAATGGCATCACCCTCTTAATCAAATTTCCATGAATTACGTTTTAGACGGCTTAAAAATTTGACATTGCGAAAAAATCTAACCTTTTAAACGTCCCTCACATTCAAATAGAAATAAATACCAACCAATTTAATTAAAGGGTTATACTTTTTTCACATTTTCATGATTTTTAAAGTCATATTTTTAAATGAAAAACATTAAAAATAATAATTATATCCTTAAATATAAGATAAGATTAAAATTTATTACCTGTGAACTTCAAATAAAATATCTCAATTACTGCCATCTGTTGGCGAGCGGAAAGCATAAGCTCTGGGTTTCCTGAAAATCTCCCGCAAGCGCACCCAGTTTTCCCGTTTTCTCTTCTAGTCTGGCTGCAAACCTTTCAGCGAACAACTTTGACAAACTGCAGCAGGATGGCGCTGCTTGCAGCTTTTTCCAATATAAAAGTACGAAATTTTTGATGGGTAGAAAACTTTTTAAAATACGTACATATTCAAATGACGACGAAATAAAAAATAAAAAAAATCCACCAAAAGTTGAAGAAAATCTTTATTGGAAATAATTATTTACCCGTGTAACAATCTTCTGAGATGAACGTTTTGTACATTATTTATGTTTATTCAATGGTTTTGTACACGCCTTTAAAAAGCGTTTAATTATTTTTTGGAAAATGCAATAAAAGAAGTCTTAATTATAAGTTCTTAGAATTAGTTAAAAAAATGAACGGTTGTTATTCTGTTAAAATATTGAGCTCATAGTTTATGCCATGTCATTTTGGATATTCCCTTAAAAGAACAACAGGATTTGGATTCCGAACGGTTCTCGAATAGTAAATACCATATGGAAAAGTTGGAAATATTTTTAAATGAAAAATCTTGTTTCTATCGACTATGTTATTACAAAAGTATATTACCTGCTATCTTGCCAATTGTCGTAAGATGTACTAAAATAAATAGAATCAAAAGTTTGTAAAGCTAACAGTGAGAGTATTTGGTATCTTTTGAGTAAAACACTAAATGTAGAATAAAAAAAATCTTAGTCAGATAAAAATAGAAACATTCGGCGATCAGTTTTCTGATTCTAATAAAGGCCTGCCGACGTACATCAATACCCAACACAGCATCCGGTCCGCTCATCCGTGCTCCAAGATTTCAGGCTGACCCAACTCACTCCATCGGCCTTTCCTCCCTCACCCCATTATCATCCCGCCCCAATTCCTTCCACTCTCTCCTCATCCGTCATGTCAATGAGCTCAGCGTGGAATCGAAGCGTGTTTCACGATACCAATCGAGTGTACAGCTTTGGCCAGAAGCGCTGAGCCTACTTGACTACTTCGTGTCAATTGATTATCATAATATTGTTAACAGGCTTCTACGCAGAGACGAGAGTTCGTAGACTAAATATTTTGTTAATAGAATTTAAATTAAACTGTTACTTTATTTTGTACATTTTTCAATCAGATCATTACAGTGATAATGTGACTACAAGATTCCTTATTTTACGTTTTTCGGTGGTCTTGTCCAATTGTAAGTTGCACAGCCTTTGCATATATTTTTCCTTGAGAAAACTGTTTGCCGAGCAAATTGTTCCTATCCCAAATATAATAAAAACACAAAAATGAATTTAACGGGTAGACTTCTTAAATTTTGAATATTTGCGGCCTGTTAGAGTAATGCGTTTTATGAAAAAATCAAAACTATAATAATCTCAAATCATTTTTATAGTAAACAGACAAGGTCGGGAAATGCTAAAGGCATTTTATTAAAAAAAAAATTGAATAAGTAACCTCTCGACATTTTTTTGTTTTGTTCAAAAGTTGATTTTTTCCTATAAAAACAAAAAAAAATAAATATTTTTGCCGATCTACTAATGCCTGTATTTATTTTATTATCGTGTGAAATAGACGTTTCTAGTACATTTGCAATTTAAAAAACGGTCGTAATCATTTATTTAAAAATAAGATCAATTTTACATGACAATAACAACTAAGCCATAGTAGAAAATTTTATCGATACTTAAACTTCTAAATGTCAAACCAGAATCGAGCCGTGAACCACCCTAACAATCAAACGGTTATCAGTGTGCGTATAAAACTCAAATGATTATTTTATGAACATTGATTACCAAAATAATTACAACCATCAATTGAGTAAATATTTCCTTAATCTAGGCAATAAATAAAATAAATAAATTGCGTTTGTTTGCCGGTTTTGATTGACTTTAGCAAGTGAAATTTGTTTTTGATCCTTTTGGAAATTCAATTAATAAAAATGTCTGCCCGTTTCCTTTACATCCACCGCTCTTTGGTCAGAGTCTTTTATTGTCGTTGCAATATTGTCAGGCCGGTGGAGTTGATGTAGGGGGTGGAGTGGGTTGTTAGGGTGTGTTGGGTCGGCTGCTAGGGGGGGTAGGGGGGATGGGCGGAATGTGATCGATCTTTGAACGCCCCGGAACCATATTAGACCGCCTACTTTTAACAACACCAATTCATCCGTATACATAATGTATCGATAGACAACACATGCACGCGAATCTCGCCTGATGGAATATGTATCGTGTTTGTTCTCGATATGTTTGAGCAAAGGAGGTTGTATAATGAGAATGTTTTTACTCCCCGTGATCCATTACAGTGTTTTTGTTGTTTATCTGACATTTTCCAAACACTTAAAACACCAACAGAATTCAATGTTTTGTTTTCCAACAAAGAGAAAACTTTTTGCTGGACAATATGTTGTACCTAAAACTAGGGTTAAATCTAACAATAATATTTCAAAAAGTTGTTCAAATAATAATACATAAGTAACTATTACTAACCTACTTCTTATGGTTTTAAAATCTTGAGAAAGCATGTGAAAACCCTTTTTCATAGTAGTGCTAATTACTACTCTCCATTATCTGAGCATCAACCTTCTCTTTTCTTATTAAGCAAATGAAAATTGTGATGCAAACAATTTAGCTTTTTGTCTTAGTGATTAAATGGATATTCCAAAGCGTTATAGCAAATGCTTTAAATGTGGATGTTATCTGAAAATATATGCTTTAACCTAGACGAAAAGAAAATTTCTGGCAAATTTCGCAACGCAAGAAAATTTTATTGTGAATCATTTAAAGATTTCTACTTTTTTGTAAGATTTTTTGTAATACATCAAAACATCGATGTATTTTTAACCTTTAACCCAACGTTAATGAGTTTGTATGTAAGAACATATTATCTGGATTGTTTATCGCTGTTTTAATTGATGACTGTGATAAGCGTCACAGATGTTGGAAAGCATGTATGAACAAGCCGACACATTTAAGGTTTTCAATTTGTCGTTACATTTGTACACTATCGGGCCTCCCCATCTCATGACGGAAATTAACGAGTCATCAAAAGCTGGCTGGGACCGAGTCTTTTGTGTTTCATTGTGTCTCTTGTAAAACACTTTAATTGTTAAATAACGCCAGGCCATTGACGATTAAAAGGCAAACGATTTAATATCAAATTCGGCAAGCTGGCAAAGCACCGTGCCACTTATGTTCTAATTTGTTTTATTGGAGACTTAAAATTTCAATTGGCTTCATAAAAAGGATTTCTGGGAATGAGGCAGGTGCTTACCGTAAAGTATCAAACCCCGAGAAAACAGACTCGGGTGAATTTAACTTCTCTCTCCCGTAACATTTGAATATTTATTCATTACCGTGTAATAGTACCTGGAGACCCTCCCTATTTGTGTTTTTTTCCTAACATAATCCAGACCTTAAAGGGAGAATTATCAGAACGGTTTTTTGTTAAAGAATGTTTTTTATCTTCGTAATACTCGTATTGAGGTTATAAAAACAGTCACCTTGTATCGGGTGGTGATATAATTCCTCTGTTTGTACACCACAGTTAAAGCGAAGAATTATATTTACATTTTTATAACTTAGTCAAATGACTTTCAAAAATCACAAAAATATAATTAAACAACAATGTTTTTTTATATGGAAAGACTACAGTACAAATGCATTGAAATAAGTAGAAACAAGACCCTAGGAATATATGAGTGGTAAAGTCTTGTACGACCGTAGCACGAATGAGTAGTTTGGATCAAACTTAATAAGGAAGATTAAAAAAATAATTCGTAGAGCCGAGTGCCAGAACTCTATACATTGTGCAAGTGAAAGAAATAATATATTGAGGATACCCTAGGAATAAACGCACGATGAAGTGAATCAAATACTTGACTCGAGTCAGATTCTAAATGACAAAAGAGTATTCGAATGAGTGTTAATGAATGATGTGTGTTCCGAAATAGAGTTGTAAAGAGTGCCTCGGGGTGACAAATTAATCTGTTAAATGAAATGCATACCAATGTTTGCAATAAAAAGTTAATTTCTTGGCTTCTTCCAAAAAATTACGTTTTTCACTTTTTTGCATGTTCATACATTACTATTTGATTGCTTCAGTTTCCGAGCCAACAAATCCTCAAAGAAGGGATTTAAAACGTGAAAAGCTTTTGCCATTCACAAATCACGGAACGTCTAGCATCAGCAAATCTCAAGCAGGAGATTACTCACTGATGTTATTTCATTTGTTGGCCCGGTCAAATGCTACCAGAAATTTTAATCCGCGGGACGAGGAAACTCAAATAAGGGGTTTGCTTCTATTTTGTGGCCACGGATCGGTCAATCATTTTTTTTAAATAGGTTCATTGTAAAGTTTACAGAAATTTGCATCTTACATGGTTAAATATCTTTAAAATATTTTTTTTGTAAATATAGCAATGTACTCTCACCTGTTTCATTATAGTATTTAACCTAAATCTTGTTTTGACCCAGTTCGTTATTTCGCTGTACGACCGTTTTTTTAAAACGGAGCAAAAAATTTTAAAATTAAATTGTCTTAATTTTAATATTAAATTTAAAAAAATAATAATTTTTTAATTTCAATTGTCTTCTGCTACTCTTCTCAAAACAGAGTATTTCATTAAAAAAAAATTATTTAGGTCATAATATTGATTTCTAGAAAACTAGAGCTGTACAGACTGTAAAAGTTTTATTTACCCTTCTGAGAAGAGTGATAAAATTCTTGAAAACGTATTTTAAATTGATAGCATATTTTCTATTTTGATTTATTCTTCAGATTTCAATACGAAAATAACATCTTCGTCTTTTTTCTTCACCATTTTGTAAAAATTCACGCGTTTATACTTGTAAATATAAATCTTTTTTTTTTGTTTAGATACTTATACGCGCAGAATCCGGCCATTACATAAAAAAACTGACGATCATTTTCATTACAAATTAGAAGTAGTATAACTTTGAAACGTAATTGACGCGAGTCCTTCTAGATATACAGAAATAAAGAACATGCTTTTTAAACATGTTCATTAAAAACCTGGATCACAATAATTTTGAATTTGTTTACTGCGCCAAAAACGATTTTTCCTCATATTTTAACATAAACATTTATTTGGAATAAATATTCCACTCAGATAATAAACTGGTTCCCGGAAAGCCTTGTAGATACCCTCATTTGAGGTGGCATTCTGCCTGGGGGTGAGTTTCGGAGAAGAGATGGGGGAAGGCTGGGGGCGGGGCGGGGATGCTGGATTCGATGCTGACGCGCAAACAGTCTGCCCTGTGATGTTTCCATAGCAATCCATCCCCTGGCGTTACCATGGTGAAGATTTCTTCAGCATCCGAAGGGTCGGATGAAATCAGCGGCTTCAACATTAGCTGGCGCGGTCGTATTTAAATATTCATTCTGATAATGAGCCTTATCAACTGCTGATCAAAACCCTTTAAGAACTGATGTTTTATATTAGAAAATACAGAACTCACAATAAACATTCTGTTTACAACCCGATTAATTTTACCAGATAACTTCGTAAAAAGGTCGATAGGAAACGCTTTTTTCTTCACAAAGAGTTTTCAGAACCTTTGATTATTTTCTAGTGGAATGATTTTCAATCTTAATATTTTATTGAATATGTAAAGAAAATTTTGCAGACAGCCAGGCCTTTGGGTAAAGCATTTATTTTTCTTTGAAAAATAATAACTTTTGGTGAAATATTATAAAACATAAATAAACATCGTTGTAATTTTTTAATGTCAACTAGTTTCATCAAAACCGTGCCCTCGGATTTTTTTTTCTTTCTACGTAAACATAGTCATAAATGTAAGTATGTACTCTTATTTATGATTGTACAAATATGTGACCTGAAGGAGAAACTGTTAGGCTAAAATCAGACATAAGTTTATTTACAAATAATAGACAAAACTTGGTCTATTGAACGCGATGGACCGTACCTTAGTATCTAAAATGATAAATTTATGGATAACAATTATTATTCTTCATTGAGTGATTATGAAATTAATTTGCGAAATTTTAACGAAGGTATTATTATTGAATTATTATAATAATGCGTCTTTCGACTGATATTCTTAGTAATATAACTTTCAATATCGTTCTCTCATCACCCTAAATAAAATCATTATTTAAAACAAAAAATTTTGAAATCAGATATTTGAAAGTGCTGAAAGTTATAAAACACGAAACTTGCTTAGGTAATTCAATTGTTTTTTTTTTCACCAGCTAATTTAATTGAAAATATTATAGCTTGATGTATTAAAATAAAAACCATTTTATATTAAATTGAGGAGAGGACTTTTGACGATAAAGGTAATTACACTGCTTCTTTATAGGTACCTCCACTATTTGTAGATCAAACAATGCCTCGACGAAATTATTTCAACAAACTCTTCACGATTTCCAGGACAATTTTTTTATGGACGAACACCTCTTTTAATAAAGCCCACGAAATCAAAATGAAAAACAGAAAATAAATAAATCTCATAAAGTGAAATACTTCGTCGATCGTGTTCAACCATGTAAATAATTTACATCATAAATGCGTATTACGGGCACAGTCGACCGAATATTTGAAAGCTGTCGGCCGCCGAAAATTAAAAGTACAAACGGGCCCACTTACTGCGATGACCGTGGGAAGGGAAGTTGGGGAAACGGGGAAGGCAGGGGTGGTAAGTAGGAGTTAGGGTGGGGTTTGGGAATGGGGGCGCGGGTTAGGGGAGCACCCCACGCCTAGTTGTCACTATGGCGACCTTTGAGGGAGCCTCCGCGAGGGAATATTACCTGCCGCCAGAGAGATATGTAGTAGATGGTGTGGGGACACTGCGCCGATATTACATAAAAAATATAATTAGATTGAAGCTTATTTAGATTGAACATCTTCAAGGGTATATAGTGACTCATATGTGTAGTAAAGATTACTAACATCGGGTTTAAATTATCTTGTTTGCAAATAATATTTTACCGCAGGTTTTATTGTAAATACTCGCAGGTTTTAAGTAAAAAACTATGTGTTATACGCTTTTATGATGAGAAAGTCAGGAATGTTTTTTTTACTCCCCCATTTTAAATTGAATTTTGATATTTGTTTGTTTGGCTATAATTTAGGTTCATTGTGTGTTTTCTGAATTAAAATAGGACAACGTGGGAGATATAGAATTTCGCATATTTTAAACGAATTATGCGATACCACCAAATGCTTTACCGAATATTTTTCGAAACGAAGCATTATGTTATCTTTAATAAACAATTGTCGATAATGTCTTTATTAAATGTGTAATAATAAGGCGTAAAAAATTCTACTTTACTTGGTGAAAACTTTAGCAACTTGTCTTTATCGCGTCTTTGAGCGGATCGTCTTTTGTAACAGTTTAAACGAAAACGGAATACTCCTCGGAGTCTCCTGAAAGTTATACATTTGGACAGACAACGTGTATGTGCAAACTTACTTTGCTTCTTACCTAAGCTTCAGTGCTACAGTGAATAGCTTATTCTCAGTTTTCTCCTAACTAGTATAAAACACTTCGCGTCTAAATTTAAATTCATACCTGCCTCCGAGGCAGAGCGCTGACTGCTTAATTGTTTATCACAAGCGGGCCTTGCTGTGATGAGCTCCTGTAGTGTTGTACCCTGTATCCTGTACCCTGTACCGTGCACCCTGTACCTCGTCTTGTACCAGTACTTCGCGGCATCTTCCCTTGTACCAGACAATCTAATTAATGTAAAAGCCTAGACACTAAGTTCACGTCGGCGGAATACTGTATGGAGGATACGAGGAATTTATGCGGTTCCTCTCCGTTCCCGATGCGATGCGCTCTTGGCGTTCACAATTTTGCGCAGGAATTAAGTTTTGCAGCCAAAGCCAAGCGAACAACCATTTTGATCATTTGTTTTTGCCGAGTTAATGCAAAGTTTTACAACTGGAAATGAATGTAATAATCAGTAGAATTTTGCGGAGCTATCCACACAGGGGTTGTAAATGCGAAACATTCAACCGTAAAAAGAGTACCTGCCTTCGAATTTTAGTAAATTAGTATTGGTATAGTAGAAATTTACCGAATTATTAAACTGTTGTGTATTTTATGTTACAAACTCACTTGGGCGTATTCCATAAACATACAAAAAATAAACATTAGTTAGTTACATTTACCTACATGTACATGTATATTTATAACTGTAATTTTGTCGTACAACTATAGTATAAAACGAAACCATTTATTTTTTATCCTAAATTTTTTACTTCATAAACTCATTACATTTTTTGATTCTCTCTTCTTTCAGTATACTTTTTTTACCACACTTTATTAAGCCAAACGCTGATTTCCTTGTTTTAGTATTTCTTCAGACTATTTTTCTTTGTAATACCTTACCATATTCTTATTTTGTATACACTTGCTTAGATTACTTTTCCTCTTAAATGCTGCTCTGCCACTAATTTCCCATTTGCATCATTGTGATGACTCTAATGTAATGTGATTTATTTTCTTTTTTTATTGAACACTTCATTGCTGTATTCAACGCATGATAGACATATAATATTATTGGATTGATAATCCGTACCATATTATTTTGTTTAAAACAATGTACGTTACTTATTAACGATCTGGTAAATGTAAAATAAAATATTTTGTTTGTCAATAGAGTCACAGAACTTTAAAATCACAATATAAATCAAATAAATATTGTTCGATGATTTTATTTGTCAAACCTGTTAAAAAATTTAAGCATTGAAACAATATCAAAAATATTTTAAAGAATATAAAATCGAAAAGGACACGGAAAATAAATAAAAAATGCATGTTTACGACCAAGACTCGAATTCGGGACCTCTAATTTATCTGGGCGTAGCAAATACATCAACAATGTTACCGAAATCTTTTAAACACTGCCATTTATAACAGTCTTATATTTCTTGTAATTTTATTTTTCTGATTTTGGCATCCATATTCGTGTTTATAAGCAAAGCTCTATCTAAACACAATTTTCAGCATAGATGGCGTTATGGATAGAATTACCATTTTTTTTATTTATGTAATGGATACTTAAAAAACGGATAACCCTATTTCTTTTAAGATAGTATTTGTTTCTAGAAATCTGTTACTAAATTAATCTATTTTTACAAAATAACGTCGAAAGCGTCCCATAACTTGTATGCAACATTAACAGCGAACTTTTTCCGCCTGTTCTGCCCGATCTGACAGTAAATACTGCGCACGGATGTCCAATTAAAAAGAGATCGCTTTTAGTGAAGAGTTATAATTGAGTTAAACTTATGGAAACGCTTTTAACTATATTAATATCCATTGAAAGAGTTGTTGTTCCGTATTGCGTTTCTGATTTCGGATTTTATTTTTTTATTTTTGGGGAAAATGAAAATTTTTCGAACATGCCCTCGTGTTCGATGGAAATGTAAAACTCTGAAAACACTTTTAAGTGTTGATATTTTCAATTAGGGTTGGAAATTTAAAAAAAGCTTTTTTCTAGGCGGTTATACAATATGTATGCTGCGCACTGTGTAATAAACATATTGTATAGGGACATGGAGAATAACAAAAAATAGTCAAACGAAATAACGTTCTACTTAAAACATCTTACAATCATTACATGTACACGTTTTTTTATAGTTTCTTATAATATTTGCTTTAAAAATTTGATTGTTTGTTCATATGAGGGATGGCCTCCTTATTCGAGTGGATAAGATCCTCCACTACGAATCCAGAGGTCGTGGGTTCAAATCCCGGCGTGTGCAAATAAACTAAAATCAATTGATTTGGTTTATTTGTACAATTAATTAATTAAAAATAATATAAAGTATATTTGCGGCACGTTCCAGAGAGGAAATTTATTTTAAGCCCTCAAATACCTAATAAAGTACCTACCTACCTATAATGTATTTTAGCAGAAATTATTCTATATTTGAAATGGGTGAATTAAAGAAACTGATATTTTTTCTTGGACAGTCAAGTTTCTCAGACTGATTTTTGACAGCTAACAAAAAGCATAAATATAAATTGGACGTAGTTATGCAGAAAGCGTCCAACCCACAATTTGCTAAAATCGAGGCTTAGATGTTTTCCTATAGATAAATACGAGATTTTTATCCACTAAAAACATACAAGTTCCAAATGCAATAGATTTTTGGTAATTATGTTTTTTACTAACGCACATTGCAGATACTTGAATTAAATTGAAGTTTAAAAAAATAAGTAGGATACCATAAGAAATTACTTTTTTATAAATAAATTATCTTTTTATAATAATGCTCATATAGAAAAAAAAAACACTGATATTCTAATGATTACATAAAACAAATTTATAACTTTATTCCAACTTTTTATTTTTTGACTGGACCGGTTTCAGCCTATAACGGCCATCTTTAGACTAGAACAAGTTGTTCTTTTTCTATGGCTTCTATACTATTTTTGAAAATAGTATATAAGCCATAGAATAAGAACAACTTGTACTAGTCTGAAGATGGCCGTTATAGGCTGAAATCGGTCCAGTCAAAAAATAAAAAAAGTGGAATAAAGTTATAAATTTGTGTTTATTTAATCATTAAAATGGAATTTCACCATGAATTAACAGTTACAAAATTAGAAACTAATATTCTCTTTACAAATGCAAATGCAATTACAACGAAAAAGGATTTTTAGTTTTTGTAAAATAAGTGATTTTCCCGAAGTTGTAGGGTTTTATTTAATAATACTCTATTACAAAGATCCGAATTGACACAAAATATTTCTTCTCTAAGGGATATGATGCACCGAATTAATGTGTAGAATAATATATGTTGTACTCTCTGGTATGATCATTAAAGAAGAGCATTCCGGCAATTATTCGGAAGTCGTTAGCCGAATGGGTTCGGTTAGTGTTGGCACTGGTCACCGCAAATGTTCCCCGAGACATTCTGATTCTGGCTTCAAATTTCACTTCAGTCTCCACGGTCACCTTGTTCTTATTGCCAACACACTCGCTATGTGCTTACGGTACTAAAATTATCCAAAAATTTAAAATTTTGATATATCGGATCAACATGTTTTTATCCAATGTTTTTTTGAGAATCTTCACTAAAGCTTGATGGAATAGTTTCGTAGAAAGAAATCACTTTGTGGTTTGACATATTTAATGAAAATGTGATTTTATATTAGACCACAGATTTAATTTTATTTTTTATGACTGACCAGTTTCGCTTAGTCTAAGGATCATCAAGGTACAAAATTAAAGTAAATACAAAAATACAAAGTTTACGGTTATATATACGCACACAGCGAACATAATATAAAACAAAACAATAGAATAAAAATCCGGGTAAAATGTGCCGATGTTGTGAAATATGATTTAGCTATAAAGAAGGTAATCTTCCTAAAACCATACAAACGGTGTACTCTGGGTGCATGATTTATGCACAACAAATTTTAAGAGGAATTCGTAAGTCAACACAACTGTTTTATTTTTTTAAATTATTTATTCATTTTTGACGGCCTCCATTGACGTAGTAAGACGCTCGACTACAAATCTTAATGTTGCGGGTTCAAACCCGGCGTGCGCCAATAACTGTTATTTAATTAATATGTGTCAAAATACATTTAATTCATGTAAAATAATAAAAAGTGTATCCGCGACACGTTCCAGAGTGGTAGATACTCTATATATCGCCCTGGTGAAAGACCACCATTCAGAATCGAAACGTTGCTTGAAATTACTTTTATCCGTGTTTGGTGATCAGATATGAATAGCCAGGTACTTTCCGACCTTCTTCTTCCCCATCTCCTTTCCCTCCCCACAACCTTAAGCTTCACAACATACCCCAATTGGGGATTCCATAGTCTCACTGGTTCTAGACAGTTGGGAGCAGTTGGGACTCTTGTGCGGTATTCACTATAAAATAAAAAAATAATTTTAAAAATAAAAATTTATCATTAAAATGTTTTTCCCATATTTTTTCAAATATTTAAACGAGTTAAATGTTTTTGAAATAAGGGTGTTCAAAACTTCTGTGTAGCTGGGTAAGTCCTCTACTTGAATTAAATCATAAACAAGGTTTTTGTCGTTCAAATATGTAATATTTTCCACTGTGTTTCCAAAATGTTACATTTTTGGTAGTTTCAAAATTGTCTCATGTATAAAAAGTCTAATTTGTTTATAGTTACATCGTTAGTTTTACATAAAAAATTTTGATTTGATACGCTTGTATTACATGTCATTGTGTCAATATTAACTCAAACTAATGCGGTAATAATAACCGTCATAGTTGGACTTGCGAAAATTGTCATTTTGCATCAGAGAGGTTTCTTCATTGTGGCTGTTAATTATTGTTGGCAAAGTTAAGGGTTGCCTCTTGGTTTATTTTCGTGTAATTACTCGATAACTGAGGCCTTGTTTATAAAACCAAAACCATCCAATGAATTATGTGCAAATAAAACACAAATTAATTTTTCAAAAGCACATTTGAACTACATTCCATAAGTTTATTTTTTCAATGGCACTGGTTAGATCAATATTTACAATTGATTTGTTACAATTTAGTTATGTTCAATAAAACAGATATAACAGTCAGAAATTTTCCAATTATTGTATCTTTTTTCCTATTTACTTTTACTTCACAGGGCTCTTGAGGCGATTTTCACAAAACAACGGTGCTATTGAAATTATCCAAAAAAATATTTTTACTATTAATTCCTGATTAAATATGTCATTCCACTGACTCCCTATAATATAAACGCGATGTCTATATATAACTACAATATGTTCCTACAACGTGTTATCCCATTCTCAAAATCAGCATCGCCAAAGATGACAATATATAGGCCATGAGAGAAAAGATTTTCTCACGGCCTCCTGCATGGAGAAAGTACAAAATTGTAATAATCACTAATACGATATGCACATGACTACAGATATTTGGAACAAAACAGTTATTTATTGCTTAGCTTAAAAATCAAAGTCACGGAGAACAAATCAAAGAACGGTTACGAGTATCACATGACTAATTTAATTTTAAAAAAACTTGAATACATCTGTTTTAATCTTTAGGAAAAATTGAATGCTCTATGATATCATAACATTATCACCAAATTCTCGGATCTTTGCCGTGGAAAACTCAAACAACTGGAAAAACTGATCTAAGTCTCTCTCTCTCAATAGCGACTCAAACTTTCCCAATAGACAGGAGATGAAAGTTCGGTCCAGCGCGGAAAAACCCGGCCTAAGTGAGTGGAGTTGGTCGGGATGTTTGGACGCGAGTAATCCTGGCGGGACGGTATTATTCTAGGGGTGACTTAGGTCAGAGCGGGTGCGGGTGCGGGTGGTTGCTACATAACATTTTATTGTTTTAGTTGCTTAGTTGCCCTCATTGCCTTCATTGATTGCTGCTACAAGGGGAAGTTTCGTGTACTCCGTTGTTTTAGCCGTTGCGTTCACAAATCGTTTTATTATCATCTTCGCTTTTGACCGTTTTAGCAGTGGGGGTTGAAACGGTGCACTATTAGCTTTAGTGATCAAAGTTTTTAGCTAGATTTAAAAATGAACTAACAAATTTTAGCAGGAGTTGCGGCGCTGAAAAAAAAATCCATAGTCACAGCAGGTACCCACACAAATGTAATTGACGTCGCTGGTTTAAATACTTGTGTGAATATGGTTTTATTCAAGGCTCGATTCAGTGAACTGAAATAAATATATAAAAATTTTGACTAAGTTTGAAGCCTTATGCTTTTTATTTATTTATATTATTTTTTGAAATATTATCAATAATCAATGTTGCATACCATTATGGCAGCCTTTATCGGTAGAAATTTAAAAAATAATATTGATAATTTTCAAGAAAGAATGAGCTCGATTAAAATGCCAGTTTCTAATAAGGTTAAGATAGTTCAATTGGCAGAGATGTTACTCCCGGATAGAGGAGAGGTTTCGAGTTTGAGTCTTGGTCTCGACTTTTTCCTTTTTTAGTTTCTGGCTTTTTCTGTTTCATATTTACATTGAAGATTATTGATAGTATAATCGTAAATAATATTCAATATATTTTGAATAATCCAGACGTACCATTATTTCCATTTATGCAATAAAACAAATTTTAAACAACAAAAACGCACATGCATCTTGTTGCTTTGCATCCAAGTGTGGATCAATTCTAAAATATGTTCAATTCAGCCAACAAGATTTTTACATTGTTTATCTGTAGTTTATAATTATAGTTTTATGTATTTACATCAAAAAATTCAAAAGCCAACAATTTTCATTGATTTTTTCATGTCTTCGAAAATACACATTCTTTTTAAATACATTTTTTTAATCAAAACAAAAAAATAAAACTTGTTGACGTTATTTTTTTTGCAAATTCATATTTTTAAAAAAGTATTCTATTTTTTTAAATATATTGGCTTAAGTATAGTTATTTAATTAATAACCATCAAAATATAATCCAAACATCCACATTTAAGCTCTCGTTCCCCAGTGTTCCACAAAATTCAGCGAGCTGAATGTTATTATTTTGATTTTTAGAACAGGATAAATATTTGATTTCATTGAAAACAGTAGACAATACAAACAGTATTGGCCAAACATCACAGGGAAAACCTTTTCATTCGATTGGCAATTAAATAGGAATGAATTTTTGGTAAAACGTACTCGTTCCATTATGTATCTACATTTTTTTAAAGCAACCAATTTTGAATATAGAACGACTAATATGGTATTGTAGTGCTTTCAAAATATTGCTTTTGGAAAATAAAAAGCGTATTTAAAAAAAAAATTACGATGTTATTTATACCGAAATTTAAAGTTTAGCGGATGTATGTTTCTGCCAACCACTACATTTATCATTGAAAACAGACTGATATTAACTTAGTTTGTACCAAGTTGATAAATTAAAAATATTTAAAAACTTCATTCAACATTTTTTTGTAAAAGCTCGGTGAAATTTTATGTATATTTTCAATAAGTTCGTGAAATAGTTGTCATTTGAAATATTTTTTATTTAATCTAGGGGTTGACAACCGTTTTTCTATTTGAATGCAGTTTGACAATAATGTCAAATGGCAAAATAGCCATCATTTCTTCAAACAATATACATAAACTGTATATATATGTTGTAAATATTTAATTTCATATAAAATCAAATGATATAATCCTTGAGTCCTTAAGCAACTTTCTTATTATGGCACCTTCAGATATATGTGAAGCTATTGTGATGCACCTTCCCTTGCTGCTCAGAGGACGAGAAAGATTATTTGCAAGAAGAATCGTATCAGGGATGACAGGAAAACATGTCCTGCGAGGGGATGTTGCTTGCGTCCTGAGGGGCGGCTAACTACATCTAAAATCGCATATCTCAATGTCAAGCCGTCTTCCTTTGGTTTGAATTTCCACCGTCAGATGGGTCCAGTGACTGAAAGAGACGGCAGATGGCGGTGCTCGCGTGACAGACAGGGATAGACGGATCATTTGTTATTTCAGACTGACAGTCTATTACCGTCGCACGTACTTCCAGTGACGCCATTGTACATGCAAGCAGCAGTGGCCGCCTGGTGCGAAATAGAAAATGCTAAATCGATTGTTTTATGACATCCGGACGACTCACCGTTACAAATTGCTATTTCAGAGCCTTCCTCGAAATATATCTGACAGTAATAGTTAACATATTACCATCAGCTTTGCTCAAATAACATTTAATACAAAAATAATCTCGTGATTATCCCGCAATAACCCTTTTGGTAGAACTTAATCTACCTGCTATCTGTGTGAAACATCATAATTGTTGCAAATAATACTCAGGTAAATTAAAACATCATAAATCAAGCTCACTACATACCCGGGTATCAGTAATGGCGAGGAAACAATGTTCCTTTATTGGGTCCCCCAACGTTCTGTGCGTTTATAGACCACGAGACAGATAGCGTCCGAGGAGCGTGATGGCTGGCGGGGAAATTAAGGTCCAAGCGGGACCAAGAAAACAATCAAATTCCATCCAATTCAAGGAAAAGGTTCTAGTATCATTCCGTCCTCATTTGCGACAAAACAGAACTGAATAACATTTCTGTGCCGCAGTTGTCTGTAGTTGGATTATGAAGCTGGCCGTTTGGTAAATGAGGGTTAAGGCTGTGTATATACATGTACCCGGGATTAAGGTTTGACGCTCTGATTAATGATGCCAACTTCATGTTGCTGTTCTCTAAGCCCTCACTAAACAAGTTTCGCGTCTATTTCACACCAGCGCTGACACTCTTTGCCCGCGGGAACTTGTGTTCCCGGGGCTTTGGAATTTCAGACTCCATTTTTTCTTGTACTTAGTAGGTACTTATCACAATATTATAATGAAAGGAAAGCAAGGAGCTCTGATGCTTTGAGGCATCTAATTAGGTGATTATGATTCTAGCAGTTGATATGTTGGGTGAATGTTTTAAGGGTGTTGACATTAAATTTGTTTCACTTTAATCATACTGGGGCTTCAGCTAAAAACATATCGTCGCCGGAAAGGAAAAAAGGGCTTTAGCGAAACTTTGGTGAAAAAATAGTTAAATATGCTGTTTTGATAAAAAAAAAATCTACATCGAATGGTCTGACTCTCGTTTGATACTGAAGACTTTTCTGGCCCATCAGGCATCTAAAATATATTTACTGTTTGGAAGAAGACTTGACTCAAGCTACATTTTTTAGGTTTTTGTCGCTTCAAGGAACTCAGTGAGAGCATTGAGTTACCTGTCTCAACAATTTTTTTTTTAAATCCAACCAGGTACTGGAAATATATGAATTTTATTGTAAAAACAAAAAAAATACTTAAAAGTGCTCAGTTGTAAACTTTCCAAAATGGTGCTTCAGCCCTTTTGTCTTTCTGGTAACGGTATATATATATATATATATATATATATATATATATATATTTATATATATATATATATATATATATATATATATATATATATATATATATATATATATATATATAAACCGTTATATATATATATATATATATTTGTTCGTAAGAGAACGCCAACGACGGCGTCCATGGCATATTTATCCTGAATCAAACATTGAGTTAAGGGAAAAACATATTTTAGCAATTTAAGTTTCATTAATGGTGATTATCTATAGCAGTCCTAAGAAAATACTATTATCTATTTATATTTTCAGTCAAATTGTTTCAATACATGATCTTATTACTAATATTTGAAATCATCACATCAAAACAATGATCTCATAACTAATATTTGAAATCATCACATCAAAACAATGATCTTATTACTAATATTTGAAATTAACACATCAAAACAATGATCTTATTACTAATATTTGAAATCTTCACATCAAAACAATGATCTTATTACTAATATTTGAAATCAACACATCAAAACCAGGAACGAAAATTATCAACAAAATTCAATTAGGCAAAAATAAACAAGCAATGCATTCATAGTACAGAAGCTGCACTATGTGCGCTATTGCGCTTCTTGCAGGCAATGCGCCAAATCACCAAAGTAGGCGGCATTTTCCACCAATACTGCCTTCAGGCCATAGCCACCCAGCGCGAGGCGTCTTCGGGCCAAGAGCCAAGGCATCGTCCAATCCCAGCCCAAACTGACTTAGCACATAGCACTTTAACAGAGAGGATGGTAATAGTACACTGTATAACATAGCAGCGAAACCTACAAGAAACATAACAGGGGAACGAATAAACTCAATTCCGATTCGCCCGCCCCTTCCCGGCCCGCGTTGCATTATGCAGGCGGCAGAAGCCTATAGGCGCAGTCAAACGGTGCAAACGACAAACAGATTTAAGTCGCGAATAAACAGCAAGCGAAAAGTTGCGCTCTCAACTTGTTGCGAAGATATTAATATTGTTTGTGACTTGTTATGCATTTGGAGAGTTTCAAATTCAACTTGACCTAAGTTTAAGTGAAAAAGATTTAAAGTACGGCACTTTTCTCCTACAAACTAAAGTACACAAATTTGAAATGTAATACGAATTCCGCACCAAAATCTAAATAGGTTATCGTTTTTGTAATATTTTTTACGTACAGTACGTAGTTTTACTAACTGGTTTCTTTCAATTTTTATTTTTGTATTTATAAATTTTGTATTTCATTGAAAAATTGTGAACGGTAACTGAATTTAATTCCTGAAATAATTCAAATTATTACGGTCAGAGTATAAAAAAGCCATTTTTCTCTTAAAAATCATAATTATGAAATATTATTAAATGATAAATATGGCGTTGTATCTTATTTTGTGAAGGTTCAAATAATAAGTTAAATCTCCAAAGTTAATGATCATAATAACAGTACGAACTTTAAATATATTCAAGAAATTCTAGGTCGAAAAAACAATTCATTCTTCATGATGACGGAGCTCACCGTTTAGGAATTATTTCTATGGAAAAACAATCGTAGATTCTACGTATATTTTGTTAATAAATAAATGTCACACAAAAAGCTCTTAATATGGAGTGGGTACACTGTACAAATATATTTTGTTTGAAATTCACGCAATGAAAGATTGCATGTAGACGCCTCAAGTTTCGCAGCAGTTTTTTTTATGCGGCTGCATTTTCTGCAGGACTGGTAGAGTGGGTGGTGGTGCATTGGGTAGGGGAGGAGGATAGTGCCATGGGCAGGGGCGGAGGCGGGGGCGGAGGCGTAGGGGAGGGAGGTGTCCCGTCAATATTACCCCGGCAACGTGCCAACTGAACTATACTGACCGCGCAGCACTTTTCTATGTTATTCGTTCTGAAACCTTTTGCGTCATTTGTCAGCACTGCATGAAAATTAATGGCATTACGAATAAAACTTATCCAATTTTGGCAGGTGATATTACTCGTTTTATTTGTGTGACTAGATTTTGTTATTATATTTTGGCGAAAATGTGCTGCAAATGTTAATATATTTAAAAACACCCCGGTACACCTTCACGTAGTGAGGTGTTCACGAATAACATCTACTAAAATTCCCATCCTAACCTTACACTCCACGATGCATAAAATGCTTGCGTCTTTACGGATGACATCCTTGACCCACCCATCTGCTTATATTTTGGGTATTACCAATTACCAATCCATAGAGACAGGTAGAGGTACTGCTCTTCATAAATATTTGTTTCTACTAATAAATGGTCATATATTTGACAGTGAGATTCTGACTCAAATATATTTTTGTACCAGAATCTCACTCTCGGGGACATCATCACAACCTTTCGTACTGTCGAGCGAATCAAACGAGTTTATTCATTAACTCACCTGTGGGGAGAACCATTTACTACCTTAATACGGTGGATCTAAAAATTTACCAATTTTTTCAGTCCCAAAACACATTTAAAGGGTTTTTAGTATTGTATTTTTTGTACTGTAACAGCAGTACAATTACGATGAATCGACATAAATGTTTTGTTAAAATCAAAAATTAAATAATTTATTAATTTAGTGGTTAGTTAGTAAGCAGTGAAAAATGCTCTTATTTTGAGATGATTTTCACTAATATAACCAGGAATATAGAACAAAACTCACGGAGAATCTTCTTAATGTACTTTAATTTGTATTTAATAAAATAGGAACAGAGAAATTCTCTTTTAACATCACCACCTTAAACATGTTCGAAAATATTATAGTTACGTGCTTAATTAAAAATTACTGTACTTGAAATAGCTATTACAGTTTAAAAATAGTTAATTTGATCGCTAACAACAGTAAAAAATAACAATCTTTTATATATTTGCGTTTTTCGAAATCCTGTATAATCTCTTTCCTCTCCATAAGGCTACCTGTCCAGAGTTATATCTATATGAAAAGGTTATATAACGGCGCTACTTCCGTAGAGGCTCGCCGTTATGTCTCTATGCTGCTACGCCGCTATACCGTTATAAGGCTTTCTGGGTGAAGACAGGCCGTTTGCTGCTGGCAGTGTGCCATAAGCCGGCCCCGCCTAGGTCCCATCTCATTGGTTATTATCAACGACCAATTGACATGAATTTTGGCTCCTATTGGGTGGCGCATCACGTTGCAATATAGGTCACGTATCTGTGACGTAATATGCACAAACATGACATACAGCCACTGAATGGCTTAAACTGATAGAAGTATGTTGGGGACATGTCCTTGGGCTCAAAGTCAGAGAATGTTTCCTTACTTCTACTGAACATTTTGAAACATCGAAGTTCTAAACCTAGAAGTTGAGTTGGCTACATCAATTTTATTTCAAATCGGTATAATTCACACTTCAGGGATTAGCTATTTAGTGGCATACAGCAATCGCTGTTTATATGAGTGCATAAAATTCATATGAACATGAAACGGATGTAACATGCATTTAAAATGCAGAGCGGTATTATGGACTAATTTTGAAGTGACGTTTCACTAACAAAGCGGTACATACTCTGAAATAAATACACTCATTAGATATATCGTTTTTGCCTGTCCCCCTATAAACTTTCAAAATATATCTGTTATAAAGACGAAAGGAAAATGACATCAACTATTTTTTTTCATCCTACATTCGTTTTTATTACTAACCTCCGTTGTAAAGTTGTTCTTTTTTATTATTTAAGAAATACGATTCACTAATTCAACTTTGTGATGTTTTCTGGTATATTTTGATAGATTTATATTTCAAAGCTCCATAGCTCATGCTGAAAATAACAACGCAAGCGTAAAGTAGATACATAGACCAACAAATTCTGGAGAGAAAAAACTGCATAAAGCTCACCGTTCAAGAATTTTTGCTATTTTATGCACAGAGATTTTATATTACATGGTTATGTAAGAAATATTTCTAAACTTTAATCTGTGTTACAGAATTATGTTCCACACATTTTTTTGTGTTTGATGTATTTTGTCCCATAAACGCATTTTCAACAATACTTTTACAAGTAAAACATTAACACAGAAAATAAATAATTTTTATTTCTTCTGATTTTGCAGGTTAAATAAGATTATTTTCGCCTTTCTGGGATGGAAAATTCATTCATACACCTAGTGACAGAGATAAAACGATGTTGTTTCCGCTACGGGTAATTCGCTTCAATCATATGCATTATACAAGCGTATTGTTTCTACCGCTAACACAATATTCATGCAGTCAAATGAATAATTGACAAATAACGGACACGTTTCATGTCATCAACAGACCGTATTTTTGTTTTAAATTAACTCAAATATTGCTGTCGAAATCTTTTAACTATCAATAATAAATTATACGTTATACAATTTTTGTTAAGTTCACTCGACTTTGGTTCATTGAGTTCTAACTTAATTAAAAAAATTAAAACAAATATTTTTATAAATAATAAATTTATAAAAATATTTTTTCCAGTATTTATTACTTTGTGCCCAGGAGACTCATTGGGTTGAACAATCTTTATTCAATAACAAAACCAAGTAAGAAAATAAACATTTTTATTAAAAAATAACCTTTGGTCGGTATCCCTAGTCATCACGTAAAAAAACAACGAAATATTTACGTAAAAACGATGAATGTATGTATATACTATTTTTTACTATGTTTCATAGTTGAAGAAGTAATTCTCATTATCGCCCTTACCATTCGACCTGATCTGAAAAGGTGGGTACTTGAAAAGGTGGATACTTCCAATATTTCTCCTTCCCGTCAACTGCCCCTATCGACTTCTTTCAGCCTCATAAAATTCTCAAAAACTGACCCCGGACAGTGATCCAGTAATCACAAATGAAAAATTACGGATGAAAACTCACCATGCGAGGCTGGTTTTTTCTGGAAAAGAACAGTTATGCAATTTGGGCTAAAAACACGAAAAGTACCACTAACAAAAGTTTCGTAAAAAATGTTGTCCATGACGCCTCGTGAAATGCATCTGCGCATCTTTGGGTGAACAAACAAAACGTAGAAAATAAAAATTCCTAACGAGATAGAATATTTCCGGAAATTTTTATACCCTTTTGCCATACCCATAATATACTTTATTGAACTGGTGGGGGAAATTCGCAACACGTGATGTGGGTGATAAAGTTGTATCACAGCCATTGCCTACATCTATGTAGGTAAGTTAGACTTTCTGAAGTAATCATAGAAGATGTGTTCAAGGTTTGGTTAAGCTATATTTTTAATGAAAAAGTACTCGTTTTTACTAGTATGTATTTACTGTTCTACTTAGAAAAAATTTTAGCACGAGTTTTACCAATCTTTTTTCCCAATGAACAATTTAAGTATAATATTGAACGAAAAATATGGAAATCTACAGTATTTTTCGATAGCTACATTGATTACATCAAATTTTTATTACTCACCATGGAATGTACGAAAAAAACTTTGCCAATTTCATGATGCCAGATCTTATCATTTGAATGTTTTTATTGTTCAACCTACATATTTTCCGCTTATTGAAAATGTTTGAAGTCGGAAGAATTTTCTTCTCAACTTAAAAAATCCTCACTTTACTTAAACATTATGTTTTCTTTTCTTCTCCCCATTTCATTACAAAATTACACCAATAAACTCACATTTGATCATATTACACAGGCTTGAATTAATTCAAGTTTACGTAAGTTCACTCATAATTGTACTGGAATTACATAATTGAAAGGTAGTTCTTTCATTTCCCCACTGCCTCCTATTGGATATGTTATGATCACTGGGTTTCCTAGCCGATATAACCTGCCTGCCCACGGGAAATGCCACACGCTGTCACAATACTCGCGCTCCAATAATTAAAAAAAACTGACAAGTAAGTAATTTCAACTGCAATTACATTTGCACGAGAACCGCCTGCCGGCTCCGGCAATATGATGTTTTCAATCAAAGAGCCCCTTTGCCACGGAGGTTGCAATTTATGACACTTAAAAAAAACCTAAATAAGATAATCTAACCGAGTACCTTTGGCTTGAATATTTTTTCACTTACATTTATTTTTTTATATAAGTGATACGCCTTGCTTGTTAAGTACAAGGCTATATTTTGGATTGATTTGGTGGTGACTAGTTGTTTGTTTTAATTGCCCCAATAATGTTGTTAATGAAATTTACTTGAAGTGGTGATAATTTCATATTACCATCGTTCTGTGTCCGACCGTGCAATCTGCATTCAGCAACTTATTTAATCTGTCTTTGCTGAAAAGACGATAAGAATGTGATCATTTTAATCATATAAAATAGCAGAACTCTTCATGAACATTTGAAATTATGTTCACAATCAAAGCACGTCCTTGAATAACATGTAAGAGTCGATTTTTCAGTCATGAAACTGTACCGTTGGAAGATATAGTTTTGCTAGATAACGCAATTTTTTAAATGTTTTGTTGTACCTATATGGAAATCTCTGGATGAAATTGAAACAAAAAACTTAACATTACAAAAAATAAGTGTGCTATATCTTATCCTTGAAGACTAACTTGCACTATTTTCTTTTAATAAACATATAACTTTCTAATGTCTCTTTCTCGCAAAGAAATCTTTCACGTATATATTAGAATTTATCTTTACTCAGTACATTGATTACGTGCCCAGACAAAATGATGAACCTGGGGGTAGGCGTCTTATCTTCAATTGAATCTCTCCTATTTCGAGAGTATGCCAGCTACTAAGTCTTTACTGACATTATCCTATTTCATATTAGTATAACCCAGGGCTCGGTAATAGGCAGCTTGGATAAACACAAATTAACTCAAATTTGTAAGTTTTCTTTATTTTGTGAACGTAGTTGTTATTGAACTGAATTAAGTTACCAATTAAATTGAACACTTACTATCAAAAAACAGGAACCCATTCTTACATACAAGTTGTAGTTATATTTTTTTGGTTTCTATACAAGCCCAAATGCTGATAATTCCTGAGATGATTTCAATTGATTCGAAATCTTGAAATAAATGTGGTCGACGCTTGTTTCCACCTAACATTTCTCAATAAAATTTTCTCCGGTACATTTTTAATTTTTTTTTTAATATGAATACCGCACAAGAGTCTCAACTGCTCCCAGCAGGCTTAAGCCAGTGAGACCATGGCATCCCCAAGTAGGGTATATTGTGAGGCTGAAGGTTGTGGGGAGGGGAAGGAGATTGGGGAGAGGAAGGTTAAGAAGTACCTGGCTATTCAGATCTGGTCACCAAACACGACTAAAGCCATTTCAAGCAACGTTTCTATTCTGAATGGTGGTCTTTCACCAGGGCGATACTTAGAGTATCTACCACTCTGGAGCGTGCCGCAAATATATTTTTCTACTATTTTTATATGAATTGAATGTGTCATGACACATATTAACTAAACAACAGTTATTGGCGCACGCCGGGTTTGAACCCTATAACATATATACTTTTACATACTGGCAATGTTCGCTTCACATTGATGCTTGTCAAGCTGTGCCGATACATAGAAAAAGCCAAAGACAAGCAAACAATTACGTGTTAGTCGACAAGTTAACAATTCCATCATTATAATGAGGCAAATAACGTTTTTATCATTTAATCGAGATTGTTTATTTATCCACTATCTATGTTCTTTTTCTCAGGCCTAGAATCATCTGGATTAAATTTGCATTCAAAATATACATTACTGCAAGTTACAAGTTATACTGAAGATGACTACTTGTTTTACTATGAGGTTTACTAATACAGGTAAACAATATAATTTCCGTCTGCGTACGATTGTGATATTTTAAAAATTAAAACTGATTTTTGTGTAAAGAAAATTATGAAATTACAAAAAAAATATTGTCACCCAAGTAAGCGATAAAGCGCCTGCTTTTATATATTTTACCAATCGGATAATTACTTTTAGTATACTTTTGTATTGTACATTGTGTAATATTTTTTTTATTCTGTAGAAACAGTTTTTTTCAGTTTTTATTTTAGCAAGTACAAACAGTTTTTTTTTCCTAGATGGAAGTCTGGATCTGTAACGGAACGACTGTTGAGTTTGTCTTGTACAAAAAAAATATTTAAAACGCAAAATGTTGGTTGTAGTTTTAAATTACCATTAATTTTCGAGTAACTAGTTAGTTAATGAAAATGATAAAAATGTTAATGAAAAAATACCTCCTTAATAAAGAAAATTATTGTGCTTAGGGAGGAAGTACTATCATGGGTTTCTTGATATTTTTATGGTTAAAAATGAATTTCAAATGAATATAATACATTTTAGGTTATTTTAATGAAAAGTGTACTCTTTAAAAAGAGTTTTTTTTTAATTCTTCGTAGTTGTTTACATCTATTATGTCTTTGGGAAGTTTGTTGAAAATCTTAATTGCTGAGTTGGAATAGTGATGTTGTGCTGTTGTTGTATTGAGTTTAGGGGTAATTATGTGGCCTAATGTTCTTGGTCTGGTGCTCACTGAATTCAAATTGCTTTTTTCTTTGTGGATTTAAAGTAATGCATTTTTTATATATATATATTTTTTCAAATCTAAAACTTTGAATTCTGTAAATTATTCGTCAGTAGAGTAATCTAATGGCTTTTTTAACTGGATTGGATTGTTTTTTAAATTTAGTCACAAATAATTTCCAACGGTCTATCTGAAATATTCAAACATAAACATAATTTGCGGCCTGTATTTTATAATTAAGAACTCTCTCTGGCGTACTAGATATATATCCCAAAAAATATAATTTTTAAAATTTATTCTGTTTTTTTGGGTATTAAAATCCAAATCTAAACCATTTTTTAAATAAAACAGACCCCGTAGTCGACTCTCTTAAGTCCTACAACTCAGCTTGTCGAACCATCTAACGTTCATACACGAAACAACTGTTAACTTAGCTTAAAAACTCAAGTAATGGCAACGTATGAAATTATTTTTCTCACAGTATGCATATTTTCACAGCTAGATGCTGATTTCAATTGCAATCATATGTAGATAAATCCAAAACATTTTTTTTTGTTTGAAATAGGAACCACAGGATTTTTTTAGTTGTTGTTTTTGTTAAAATACTTCTAATTTTAAAACTACTCGTACATTCGTAATGAATGATTTGATAATATCAATACAAAATCACATCACATACGGTAATACCAAATCACTATGTAACCCGTCTCTCAGAAGGTAATAAAACTACCCGAAGGTATATTTAATGTTATTGTAAAGCCGCCTCTGTTTGAGATAAAACAAAACCCTAAGTCACAGATGTCCACTATGATATAGATAAAATAAGCGTATATTCCATAAATTAATAATAAACATAACACAGATTTACTTAAAATTGTACCAGTATGAAGATGCCCGTCATTAGATGAAACTAGTCAGGTCTTAAATAAAAAATAGTAAAATAAAGTCAAAAATTTTGAATTATTAAATCACTAAGCAAAATAGTTCCAACTGTCTAGAGCCAGTGGGACTATGGAATCCCTAATAGAAGTATATTGTGAGAATAAAAGTAGTGAGAAGGGGACTGAGATGGGGAAATAGAACGTTAGAAAGTACCTGGCTATTCAGATCTGGTCACTAAACATGACATAAGATATTTTAAGCAACGTTTCGATTTTGAATGATGATCTTTCACTAAGGCGATGCTTAGAGTATCTACCACTCTGGAACATAGTTAATATTCTATTGAACTCTTTTCTTAGTGGTTGCAGACCCAAAAGCCTTTATTGACATTATCAACACACTATTAAAGGAATCCACTCCTACAATCATCCAGTTTTTATTCAGTTTTCCAGAAACATTATTTGTTGGACTTTTCTTTGAGGATTGGATATCTAATTAAACTTCAGCTTTGAATAAGCTCAACTAGAATATTTGAGTGAAGTTGAGGCTGAGGAGATTGAACGAATGCTTCTTGCGGCTGCTTCTCTGTTGATGGATGTACAAAGTCTAAAAAATCGTACGTCATCGTATCCATTCCATAATAAAATGAACAACTTCGAATGCAATCATATTTTTATGGATGCAGTTCGCGAGTCGTGCAGTGTTTCGTTTTTTTAATCAAAACGATAAAGTCGTTGTTATGTTCAACGTATAAAAAAGTGGTATTTTATATAATTTTGTTTACATTTGTGTGTGTTCTGTTAAATGTAATTTTCCGATTTATTTCACAACAGGTGTTTTTTTTCTAACATATCGTCGCCGGAAAGGCAAAAGGGCTGAAGCGCCATTTTGAGAAGTTTACACAATGGCACTTTGAAGGTTTTTTTTTGTTTTAAATAAAATTTATAAGTTTTCAGTACCTGGTTGGATTTTGATAAAAAAAAGTTAACTCAGGTAACTTAATGCTCTCACTGAGTTACCTTAAGCGACAAAAAGCTTTAAAAAAGTTCAGTACTTGTGTTGCTTGAGTCAAGCCTTCTTCCAAACCGTTAATATATTTTAGATGCTTGGATGGCTTCAGGAAAGAATTCAGAATGAAACCAGAGTCAAAGCATTCGATGCAGAAAAAAATACTGCATATTTAACTGATGTTTGACAAATGTGTCGCTTTAATTACTTGGAAGGGTCCAGCGATGATATATACAATTTCTAAACATATTTTTCTTTTCTTTTCAGGTAAGTTGATAAGCAGTTTTGAAGATTCCTGTTTTAAGCATTAATTAAGTAAGTAATCCCATTCACCAACTTAAAATAGGTATCTTTTAAACTATAAAAGTTTTCAAATCAATTGGCAACAATTTTTGAGTTAGTTCATGCAAATTGAAATATACATTTTTCAGGTTAAAGGGCGTTTTTTTAAGATTAACTCCACAAAAGGGTCTTTAGGGAAATAATCTTCATCAGGTCCTGTGTCATATTTGGAGATGTTGTGGAGAGGGTTTTTTTAAGTGGACGTGGGTCTTGAGGAAGCCCATGTTGTAGGAAAGAAGAATTACAGAAGTGGGCAAATCATTTCACAGCCGAGCTGTTTATGTGTTCTCGTGTGTTCTCGTGTATTCTTATGTGTTCTGACAAATTTTAGCGTGTACAAATGTTGTGCACTCGTTTGCTGAGTTTTCCGGCTGTGCGCGGGTGCCGAATAAACCAATGACTCAAGTTCACAAGAGCATCTTCTATTAAAATACCGGTAAAACAAGGATAGCATTATCATCTGACATCTGTTCTCTAAATATTGCAATCCATCTGTTAAGATAGGAAATATATCAAACGGACCGCCCGTTTCTACACAGAGTCAAGTGTTTTATTCAGATTATTTTGGGTTTTGAATCAAAGGTGCCTGCCAGATTCAACAATAGGACAAACTTGAGATCTGTACTAGGTCACAGTTATGTACTTTTAAAATATCTGCAAGTCCTGTGCACACCTAATTTCGGAGACGCTAACTTAACTTTGACCTTGACAAAGCCTCCTTGCTTGAACTGGTCACTTAATGTGACATTAATCATGGATATTTAAGTTTTTTTCTTAATTTTCAATTGGGTTAACCTGTTCATGATATGAAGGTCCTTAGTAATTAATTCTCCGCGTTTATATAAATAAAAAAGAAGTAAGTTAACACCAATATAGTATTGTGACGGTACTTAATCATGGAAACGATAGATCTTTTTTATTTAGCGATTTATTGAATAAGCCCAGAAATAATTAAAAAGTACAGATATTCTTATCCACGCAATTATGATTGTTATATTAATTGTTAATTTCGTTCGTTAGTTCTTCTTTCAGCCGCCTGCATAGATAAGCATGTCAACTTTTGTTTCATGTTATAGGTTGTTTATTTTTTTGGTAAGGAGGTGCTTACCTACACAAATTTGAAAATAATATTATTCGCACGCGAGGCTAATGAATTTACTAGTACCTACTGAAAACCGAATATTCGAAATTAATGAGCGAGAAAATTATAATGGCGGCTCGTGTAGGTACTTTTTTATGCTTTGGTGGGTACAACAAAACAAACTTGTTGAATAGACGACTTATAGAAGGAAAAACAGGAGCAGAGAGGTTACACGAAATATTTCTTTTGCATCGTAGACTGAATATCCTCATATAATTTTTCGAATCTCACCGGAGCATAAAGCCGACGCGTAAGCCGATTTGTGTTTCCATGGCAACCGTGAGAGAAAGGGAATACTGGCTGTAACAGTTTATTTCCCCAATTATTCTTAGAAACATTTAAGACATTGGCCTCGTAAAGAAAATTGTCCTAAAGTTTTATGCCGTACATATGTAAACAGAAATCCAAAAAAAAAAATGGAAACGTAATCTGAGATGAAAAATTACACAAAAAACATTTTTTTGAAAGAAAGCTTTAAAAACGTTTTCTCCTTGAACCATTGCATATTAGTAAAAAAATCTTACAAATTCTGACATTGATATAAACACGTATGAAGGCGTCCTCTTCGATAAATAGATATATTATGAGATTATGAATAGCTCTCAAATAAAAATCGTTAATAATTTTACAACTTCTTCATCACTATAAGATAATGGGAAATGACGATCTATGGTGTTTTTTTCCACACTCTCTAGGTCAGCAAGAAAGTGGTCTATGAAACGCTATTTGAGCAAAGCAAAACGTTTGGTAACGGATAAATTTGCGTCGCATATTGATTTAATGCCTTCGTCTTCCAAGTTTAGTCAACATAACCAATCTGTATTACTTGGTGAGTTCTTAAGCTGCTGGTAATAAGGAGTTGATGATATATCAATTTCCTGGTTTTTAAAGTCAAGTCTACCAGGCAACATTTTCAGTATAACTGTCTTATAATGTAATTAAACCTTTTCACACCACAATTTTTTTCTTTGACTTCGAAAAAAATTTAACATTTCAATAAAATTAACTGATACCCTGGAAGTAGATTTTTAAAAAAAATCATATAAATTCTCATTTGATATCGTTTCAAACGTTGATATCGATTAGTAGGTGAGTGGACAAACGCCTCGGATTCCTACCCAGGCAGTGTGGGTTTAATTCCTTTGCTAGCTAAGTCCTCCACCCTTTCAAAAGCAACATTTTCCGCTTACGATGATCGCAGTTGGAGTTTTTCAAATATTGTCAGATTATGCGTAATCCGGGAATGTTTGTCTTTCTTTTAAAAAAAAAAATTAATAAGCGTTTTTTCAACTAACGTGATTAGACTTAGATTTGATATAAAACTTAGACTTACGAAAAAATATAATATACCAGTGAAAAATCACGAGATTAAAAAAAAAAACTAACAAGAAAAAAAAACACATTTAAAAAACGGAATCATTTTTTTCTCTTAAATCTATATCATATGTAGGTACTTTATCACTTTGTGTATTTTTAATAATTGTTACTCTTCAACTCGTGTCTACCAATTTCGAATATACCTGGGTAGTTTATATGGCAGTTAGGGATAGATTTATTTTTAATTCGATAATTTTTTCAACACAATCCTTTTAACTTTGAACATTTCACACTTCTGTGTACGTACTCACAAAGAAAAGTATGTTTCGTTAACAATATATTTGAAAATCTTATTAGATTATTAAACTTTTGCTCGGTGTTAAATTTATGATATAGAATTTCAGGGATACAATTCACTTATTTAAATTACAATAATACTTCAAACATAATCCTGTATTAATGAATTAATTACATTAATTAAAAACGAAGATGTGCGCATATTGAATGATCTCTCCTGTACAATAAAACTCGTTAATGTTATATTAACGACTCTACAGGAGAGATAATCTTTAAAGTATTAAGAAAACGAACGGAACAAGCAGAGAAATACTTGTTGGAGTAATGTTTTCGACTCCAGCTTTTATTTATTGCCGAAGACTTCTTCAGTAAGTAATTTTCAGTGCTTCAGATTTAATTAAAAACATCATTCGCGCGCCTCCCTCGGGCGGGAACATTGACTTTCCACTCCAAAACTAATCGCCAAATTCTTTGAGCTATGTTTTCTAATCATTATTTTTACTGTCTTGACCCTTTTCGTCATCCGAGACGTATACAGTCTACTTATTTCATGAACCCCTTCCGGCAATGTGTTTTTGCAAACCACGCAGCTTTAAATGTGTTCAGACTTGTTAACATTATCAAGCTACCGGTAATACATTTTGTAAAAAGGAAAAATAAAATTTAAAAAAATGAGCACCTGTTATTAATCACAACTATTTTTCAATACATTTAAGCGATTATTTTTTTTGATATGTGAATGATTGTATTTAATTACTTAAAAAATAAAAATATTACATGATCGTATTAAATAAAATTATTAGAAACATTTTTTTTTTACTAACGAATTAGATAGCTTTGCAGGGCGTATCATCAAGACAAATATTTCATGAACCTTACTTTGAATACTATAAAGCTGCTTAAACCTCGTAACCTCAAGAATAAGGAAGAAATTTAACACGGTTAAGCTCCCGAAAATTGAACTAACATTAGTAATAAACCATTGTTTCGGTGAAAACTGTTTGCAAAATTTCCAGAAAACTGTACAAATAATAAATCAAACACTAAAAAGGAAATTTGTTTGGAATCGTATAATTTTTGAAAAGTGTTTTCCGTTTGATTTAAATTAATTTACAACGCAAGTTTCCTATCTCCTTTCTGGAGTTCTCACTTCCCCCTGTTACTCTGTTCCGGCGCTACCTCCTCGCCACCTAGTGGGGGTTAAAAGAAGACAACAAATGTTCCAGAGACTTGGAGCTTATTCGACCCCGGGAGAACTTACAATTATTCTGTAGAACTTACTGAAAATGTGTTTGTGGAATTTAATTTCGGCTAGGGCCAGGATTGGTATTTATTCTCGCTTGATTGGTTTCTCGCAGCGCAGCCACCGCACGACCAGAGGGTTGCTTTCAAAATTGAGAAATTATGGAATTGGGTTCTTAGAATTAATGCGAATTATGGTTAGCTTATTTTGTGCGCTGCGCCCGTCCTCGGATAGGGGTAAAGAATACGGCGGAAACCCCGTTCTTAGCGGCTTGCGCACATCGCTTGCCCCGAGAAATCTTTCTTATTAGCCTTTATTGTTTTGTTTACAATCGTAAAAAGCAAACACCCAATTGCAAACTGTTATAGCCTAGTTAGGATTCATTTATTGAAACTTATCATTTTAAGAAAGAAGTCAAAAATATATTTTTATAATTGACACCTTTTTTCTTTTGAATTGTATTGATTTTCGTTGAATTTCACAGTCTGTATAGTAAAAAAAACAACGGTTCAACAAATTTATTTTACCACACCTTACATAACGAACGAAAACTTATCATTTACGAACTGTTTAAAATATTTTTATTTTATTTTATGTATTAGATGTGACATATAAACTTATTCTATTTCAGGTCATAGTGAAATTTATATTTATATCTGTACATATTTTATTCAACTATTTCTATGCCATACCCGTATCGTTCTGTTAATTGTCTACAATAAATAGGAGAAATCTATTAGCTAAACCTTAACATACATTTTTTCGTAACTAACCAAAATATATTTATTTATTTTATCATATGATTAAGATCACTAAACATCAACATGTTACATTTAACAAAGGTTCAACATCTAATAACAACGAGAAGCACCCTAGTTGTGATTTTATTACTGAAAGGCGCTCTATTAAATTGTAGACTATTGATAGTTTGATATGAGTTGAATCGAGACTAACACAGCAATCTAAAACCACAATATTATTATTCAGGATCATCGTCGAACGCTAATTAATTTTCGCACAGACTTCGGAAGCCGCATACATACAGACGTAATCTGAGTCGCCTTTGACAACGTGATTTCCGTACGTGACGCGTCATAACCCACGTCACAGTCCGTCACAGCGTCGCACTGGACGCTTTGGGCCAGCGGCCCGGGGCCCAAGCGGAGCCCTAGGCTAGGCTAGGAGCTAGGAGCTAGGGACTAGAGGCTAAGACCTAGGGACCAAGAGCTACGGGCCAGGACTCTATTAGCTAATAAAATTTGAAATCTGGACTGGGACTTCGTCCGGTCATCTTAAAAAGAAATGCAGCTTAAAATTCCATTTAATCTCACTTTATCTCACGAATGATTTTATTATCAACCTGTTGAATGTGTTCTTCTCGTGAAAAGAGGATTAAAATTAAAATCATCGATGCTGTGCAATGGCTTTGTTTGTCATTTTTATGATTATTGTTGAACAGAAGTTAATTCAGAGATTGCATCAATCAAAACCGGTAAATCGGTAAAGAAAAATAATTTCGTGGGAATCGTGCAATACAATAATATAGAACAATTACTAAAATTAACGATTTTGAAATGTAATTCTGTTATCTATGTTTCTACCTATACGTTAAGTGATTTTGTTACATGCTTATCATTGAAGTAAACATTCACTTCAAAACTTAATTTTGAAACTCACATCTAAAAAGATCAATATTATTTACGGTTCACAAAGAAGTATAATACTCCTTTGAATAAAAAAGCTTTTTCTTCGGAGTTTTTTGAAAAAAAATAAAAAAATAACACAATCTTCTTAAACTAATAATGTATCCAAATTAAGCTGAACTATTTTAAGGGTATTCTCTTTGATATGTAAAACACGGAGGCTTTCCGTTATCGGAGCATTTGGAATATATATTGCATTCAGGTTTTTAAGTTCCGGTGACATACAGCCGCAATATCCGACTCGAGAGTTTAGAGGACTTATCCGAAAACCATTATCCCACCGAAGGCACATTATTTGAATTAAATAACATTCGCGGATTGCCCCAAGTCCAATCTAATCTAAATTCAGCAATAGGAATTCAGACGACTACATTAACTCGTCCTTAACTCTCAAGGAGAGTCAGTTCACAAACCATGTACAAATAATTTAATGTTTTAACGCACATTTATTACGTTTACTGTTCGGAGCAATTTAAGTAAATTGCACATTAATTTTAATCAACTCTTGGAACATACTTCCCATTTTATAATGAAATTTTGAAATAACGCACACATTATTTGTGTGGGTATTCTTAGCCGCTCCTATAGCTTCAGGTAGTATGACAACCACGCAGAAGCGGGAACGGTGTCCATGGAAATTGGTCCTGATTTCCTGTAAAAACCTTAAAATAAGTCATTTAATTTATTTTACGTAATTTATATTCAGCTTCCTGTAAACTCACGTGTTGATAGAATGTTCGATATAAAATCGTTTGTCTTTAAATAACATTTTCATTTAATTTCACTGTCTTTCACTAGTAGCGATGATAAAAAAAACGTATTTTTAAGTTGTTGGGTGCGCGATAGCGTTGATGTATGGTAGTCCTAAGTCACTGCACTTTGCAGAAGATAAGTATGACAGATGGTTCATCAAGAGACTAAAATAATGCTTAATATATGTTTTTGTACTATTAACGAAACGTTTTTGACGTGCGCGTTAATTGGTTTGTACTAAGATAGCTCGTGGTAAGAGAACAGCAAATAAATATACAAATAAAATTGCCACCAAATGAGGGGCGGAAGATTATAACGACCCCGAAACTGTTGTAAAATTTGTGAAGATGCAGTTTTTAATCTGTTATCTACGAACTGCCCTTTTAACCCAACCCTATCATACCATACGAGAAGGAAATGTAATTTTGCAAAGTTTTATGCTAAACTTCTTTCTAATAAAATTGTTGTCTAAAAATATTATTTTTCGTGCTATCAGCGCAGTGTTGCAAATTGCCACTCAACGGGAAGTTCCTTCTTTCAGCGCTCAAGGTACAAAATAAGGACTAAATAAACGGAAAATGCATCTGGGGCTGACTTGAATACCTACATGTTTTAACCAGTAATATGAAAAGAAGGAACCCTAAGGCAACGTTTATGAAAGCCTCGAAGGAGCGCATTTTTGTCAGTGTTCGTAATTCGCCTTATTTAATATTTAATAGAATTAATGACTCACTTGCATAGCGAAATAAACCGTTTATATTGTTAAGCATACGATTGCACTTTCTCAGAGCTGCATTTTCCCACACTTTTATAATTTATCCCTTAAAAAAAGTTTTTTCATAAATCAAAAAATATAAGTGGTATTTTTTATATAAATAATTAAAAATATACTGTTATGCAGTCTATCCTACAATGTTTAAAAAAACTGAAAATTGTTGCATAAATAAATATAATTATATTATTGTTTCGACAATAAATATCGTCGGACATATAAATATATATTTTAGCTTTAAAAAAATAATTTGCTTTGAAAACCTAAAAAATTGTTTTCTTTTATTATATCAGATTCACCAGTTTGTTTCAAATAGTAACCTTTTATAATGTACCTGCTACAATCTTACAAGTTTTTTATTTTTCCAATGTGTACTAATTACCTATATTTGATCAATTTCTGCATGTCCACCATTTGTTAAGCTGAACCAATAATTAAAAGATTATCGCAATATAAATACATGACAGTAAAATTCAGACTACAACTGATATTTTACTTCGACCCAAAGAAGTAACAACAAACAATAACTCAATATTAAATGATTTAGAAAGAACACCGAGTAGTAGTTAACGTTATTGTTTGTGCGATCAAGACGCCTGTATTTTTCTAGTTTCGTATTCAATTACGTGCATTCGGTTGGTTCGTTGAGTACCGACAGACGATCTGCGAGGATAAACTGATTGCCATTGTCGGAACAAACTTCAGTCTATCGATGGTACTCGACAGTTGGTAGACTACGACACTGAATAAAACGAGGAAGGGAAATCCACATTCAATAATTTAATATCAATAAATATATTACACCTCTCAGTGTTGTATTTTTAAATAATACAGACCCATTTTGAAAAAAAAATTGTTGCTGATGATATTTTTATGTCAATATGTCCATTTTTTTGTTTGTTTTACCAATACAGCTATATCCACGCTCCCACGTATTTTAAGGTAAGAGACTCAGAGCAATTATATACAAGAGAGAACGCTGCTGTAGTCAGTTTTGATGAACTTTGCCGGACTCGGCTAGACTTGGTCGTGGCTAGGACTAGGACTAGGGTATTTAAACATCCATTTATAGCACATGTCGACATAATGTTTTTATTTATTCGTATAACCACTTTTTCACAGTATTGTTAAAATCAAAAATATAGTATATAACCTAAAAAACCGTTGAGTTATGACAATTTATGTCGAATATCAAAACCTATAGGTGGAGTCAATGGAGACGCGGGATACGAAGAACACTCTAATGATACTTTAAAGCAGTGTGATAATTTGGGAACTTTTGTTGTCTCTTTCTTTCTCTCGACGTAAAAACCTGAAGAAAGTGATTTATCCCAAGTTTGTATAGATTGGGTAAAAATAATTTGCTTTCTCTCCATATATTGTTACTCCAAGGTAAGAGTTAATTTGCAAACTGTTTATTTACAATTTAATTTTTTCATAAAGTATGTAACAACGTGATGTGATGCAATATTATTCGATATTTTAACAGAAGATAGTTAAATATAAAATGTTTTTACCTACACAATAATGTGATAACTTTTTTTTTCAAGTTTTGTTGTATGTTAAAACAAACACTAATGTTATCGAGATAAACATAATTTAATGAAATTAAAATTAGGTTTTTATTGGTGTTTAGTGGTAAAAGGTGAGTATAACATTTGACACTGAATTTACAACACTTTTGTTTTTTCGCGATTTGAGTAGAGACAAAAATGCCCAAACACGGACAGGCTGACGTCGAATTAATGAAGCTCAGATTTTAAGATCCTACATAACCAAACTGCTACCCAGTCTTCTCACCATACGAACGCAAAAATACAAAGATATTACCAGAATAAGGCTATTTTTCTTTAAGGCGCTTTCCACTCCGCTACTGCCTCGCTGCACGCATTTTCCAGTTGGCTGCATCCGAGGTATTCATTTTCATAAAGTTATAGCTCCAAGTAAAATTGACTTCAGCCAATTTCGGTAACTGAAAATATATTGGAAATTTTCCATTATGATTTAATCACAAACTTGCTGAACTGTGCGTGTATTACGTTGGGAATTTAATATATTTCCAATTACAGGGACCCATTTGTGTATGTGATATTCATAAATTATTTTACCTTGAAAATTTAACATGGATAATTTAAATACAATAAATAAACAAGCATCAATTGAAAACATCAGAGTAAACATATACAAATTCAATTCAAATTAAATGGTATAAAAAACCCTGACATAGTTTTATGCATTGTTATTCGTACATAACCTTCAAAAACTTTGACAAGCTAAATAATAATATTACGTTACAAAAAACAGTTCAAAAGTAAGTAATCATTTTTACATTGTATTGTATTATTGACTCGCTTTCTTTGTTATAACTCATCCAGTTCAACATTCCTTGCCGTAGACTCAAAAACAAATGTTGTTCCTCAATCATCACTCTACTAATTATGGTTATCGTTCTCCACTGTCCAGAATGTTGATACTTGTTAACTCAAGCCCCGTGGTCTTTTTGGTACCAGTCTAAATGATTTTTGTCATTCTAAAGAAATTCTGCCAAAACCTCGACTTGACCTAGGCTTTGACTTGAATGTTCTTTCTAATGTGTATAATTGTTATTTATTCATTAAAATATTATGTATGTGCTGTTCTTTCGCTGTTGTTCTTTTTTCCTATTTCGCGTTTTGTATTTTTTTTATAATTGGTAAAAGTCAGTAAGTATATAAATAAATACATGGCTTAGTTGAAAGAGTATGTAGCTTATGGTTACCCGAAATAGTTTAAGCCATTTCAAGCGTTTTCTCTCACAGGAGTGATACTGTATATTTAACTCAGGGACGAGGTGCAAACGTTTTTTTTTCTTTCAACGTTGGTTTTGAACAGATGCTCCTGCATCAAAAGCCTAAAATATTTTCCCGTCAAATCTCCTTTACCCGACAATCTTTGAGTTTCTTCGAAGCGATGGCTCCTCGAACCTTGTTAAGTATTTGAAAAGTTAAGTGAACAAAAAATATTTAAAAAAAATAAAAAGATAATAAACATAAAACGAAAATAAAAGTTTTACCAATAAAAAGTCTAAAAAATCCTACTAAACCAAATCTACTTTAAAACACTTGCAAACATTTTTTTTTCTAGAAATAATATCAACCTTCTACCTATTCACATTATTTCCCCTGCATTCTCATATTTTCTTAAGCACAGTGGAATCTAATGATGAAAAATATGGCATTAATGTCCGTGTAAGATATTATTAATCGCGGTAATTTTTCTTCGCAGCTACTTTCAACGACTGTTAGGACAGAACTCCCGATAAAAGATGTGCTAAGTCTTTTTTCTCGGAAAATGTTGATTCATTGTCTTCATCCGTTGGGCATTGCTTGAAATGATAATTTACGATTTGGAAGACAAGTGAAATATCATTTTCTCTCATAATTTACTCAATTTATAATGCTTCTTGAAATTTTTTGAAATGTTTCACATTTTCGTAGTGTCAAAACATCTTTAAACGACATTCTGTGGAAAAGTAAATGACGTAACCATAGTTCATGCAATATATTGCTTCAATAACAAATCTTCCTGTATTTTTTGTTGTCCAACTAAGAGCTCGTAAACGATGCACTATAGCGATATGAAATAATTACAGATCCTTGTGTTGCAAATTTCTAGGTTAATTATGATTACTTATCTCTAAATAATTTATTTTTTTTCTATACATAAAATATATTGAAGTTTTCATTGAAAACAACAAACAGTAGGGACACCAATAGGCAGTATACCGTAGATTCTAATGAAGTGTAAGGGAAAGGAGATGAGAAAAGGAAAGTTTGGACACTTTCCAACATTCTTGGCTATTCAGAAATGATTATTAAATTCAGCTAATAGATTTACGAAACCGAGGGATTTAAATACTCGTTAAAAATGTTTTCTCGCATAGTTGACATTGTATTTAGAATTAAAGAATTTTCACAAGTTTCGTTTTCTTGTTATGCCCTAAACATTTTGAATTATGAAATTAACCAACGTATCCGAAATAAAATACTAAAACTTGATGAAAAATCTTCCCTTCTCCGTCCGCAATAAAGAAACCGACTCGGTTATAAAGCACACCTTGTAATTAGATAAACTTAGTTTTTATTTTTCACCGTTGTTAATTATGCAAAGTACCGGCGGGCTGGCAGCCCCGGTACAGAGGGGCACATAATACGTCCGACCGCTGAATTTATGATTTAAAGTGTGCATGCTTGCTTACCTGTCGGGGACGTACACACTGTACCTACACACCAAGCCACCAGGCAACCAGGGAACCAGCCAACCACACCGCCTTCTGTATCTTTCCCCTTCCAGGGACGTGCAAAGTAAATAATCCAACATTTAAACCCTCATTACTTCGACTATTAGATGGTTTGGGCACGAAGAGCGGGTGGACGGAGAAAGAGGTGTTAAAATATATTATAACATACAAGTTAATGAAAGAAGGAGGGACCGTAAAGAATGACTTAGCACGATCAAGTGAATCAAATACTGAGTGTCGAGTATCTGTATAATGGAAGTGAATGTTTGAGTGGATGAATGATTGCAATTAAAGCAAAAAGTGTGTCAAGGCAAAATCATATGGCGGTTCATCCTATTTACATACCCCTTAAAGAAAACTTTGAGAAAGTTTCTTGTATTGCACCGTGTCTGGAAAAATATTTAACAGGCGCAATGCACGCTTGTTTAAGAAAAACAATACTTAAAATCTAAAGAGAATTTAGTATTAAGGTGGGTACCCAATGTTTATAAACATTGATCATCAACCAACAACTTATAATAATCGATAATATTGTTGTTTTTTTTAAGAGATATTTGATCAATTTGGAAAATAAATCATTAGTCTTAAGGATCATCACTCAAGAAGGACGCTCGACGTCACTTTATAACATTCTAATACAAGCAATACTACAAATGATTTATATGAAAATTTCTATTTGTACTCAGAAAAATGTCGAAGGTTTCCAGTGGATACATTTTTTTGACAGTAATCCTTTAAATTCTATGAATAATATACAAAAGTGTAAGTAAAATGTGCGGTTTGAAAACCAGCGAAGGCATTTTTTAATGTTTTACCTAAAATTCCAGTGTGAATTTCACAAAGAATTTAAAAGATTACTCTTTAAAATTGGTATTTATTGAAAACCTTAGACCTTTTTCTAACTACCTGTTTAGAATTAACAAATAAATAATCTGTGCTTTTGCTGATTCTAAAAAGCAAAAAAATGCGTATATTTGGGTGCTTAACCCAAAGAGAAAAATTACAAAATATTTTAAACGTTTTTTTTTAAATATTTTTTAAATGTTTTATACGAAATTAATGTAGGCAGATATTTATGATTGAAAGTATTTTCATTTCTCACTATCATAATGGTGGTTACAAAAGATCTTTCATGCTGTAGCTTATCTCAAAATATTGACTATTTAATTTACATTTTTTTCACCTTTATTCGCACATAAAATCGTGAATAAGTATATAAACTCACCACACGCCATCTTTCTCGAGCATGACAACATATAAAACGCACCCGTAAGCGTTACCGGTCCTTGAAAGATGACCCCGGGCGGAAGCTCCGAACGACTACAAGTCAACTCCTCGGTTTGCTGACTCTGGCCCTGCGCCGCGATGATAAATGCCCTGAGTCGCTGGTACCTTCCCACCGTCCCGCAGCAGGCCCGCACTCGCAGGGCGAAGGGTGCGCTCGTTAATAATGCTCAGTGTGATCTGAATAAACAGGGCCGCATTTGATATCAAAGTTAATCTTAAGCTTGTTATCATTTGGAATATTACTAAGGTTTATCGTTTCTTTTCCTTCATATTTCAAGTTTTTTTTTTATGATTAATAGACTGCGTGGAACAAGATTGGAGTAGGGTGGTAGAACTGAGGACTGGAGGTAAATGGTGACATACTGCAGCCAGTAGAATCCATTTGGGGAAGAGGTCAAATTCTACCTTGGGTTGTAGCGCCATGGTGATGAATGATAATGGTGTAATAATTTACGAGTCTCAAAGTTTTACGTTTAGGTTGTTTGACTTTTGAAGTGTTGAGTGATGTCGTACCTGCCCTGGGATTGATCACTGCAAGGTCTTCCGAAACATTAACCCAAGAAAAAAAAGGAAGCACAATACGTTTCAGTAACCCAAAAATAAATTTATCTTATTTAAAACACGCTCGTTGTTTAGTTCAAAAAGCTTCGTTTAAATTTTAAAACGAATTTTAGACATTATTGCATGTTTCTTTTCTTGGCTTTAGTAAGATAAATATCCTAGAAATATTATAAGTTTTATGATTTTTTTCCTTTAGTCTGCCAGAGACTAGTCTTAAGGTGCTTTATTTGTGCGAAACCAATGGAAAATAATGAGTTTCTCCTAGGATTCAATAGTTAATAGGCTGTTTTTAAACATCTCAGTACGAGTAGGTATCCCCTAAAAATATCTTACTAATATAGCTCTATGTATATATAAAGCATAATTTCATTGTGAGCATAATATTATCATCAACACCAATACGTATGCAAATTCACGTTCAAAACCCAAATAATAATAAAACAATTGATATATAAATCAGGGTTTGAGTGAATTTGTTAGCAATTATGCAGTACTTTGTGTAACACTCCATTCAACCAACATAGGTAGGGAGCTAAGAAAGTAGAGTACCATCCCCTTAAAATTCACTCTTCATATGAGGGTGAATAAATTTCAGGCCCTTGATAAAAAGGTTCTGTAGATACATGAGTTTACGATTGGCTCTGGTGCGGTGGTTTTTATTTTTCGACTAAGTTGTTAGCGTCTTATATAGAACTTGTTGGTGGGGTTACTACAAGCTTTAAGTTCGCGGCGGCTGATTACACACGGAGGTGCCTTAGATAGGTGGAAGTAAATTTGTCTTGCGGAGTCGACATGAACCCCAGAGACGAACTGACTCTTTCTTATAAATTACTCGGAATAATTTGTGTGCAAATTGCGAACTTACCTGGGCTCCATCGTATTTGTATAACAAAATGATTAAATACCGTTCGTACAAAACACTCATATAAAAATAGATGGTCCTCAGCCATATTACTTTGGAGAATTATGTATGGTTAGGACAACTAAAGTGAGGGCAGGATAAGGTCAAGAAGAGGTTTTCTTATATGTCCATTTAGTTTTTGTCATTTTCACCAAAATTTTATGTTAAATACAACGGTAATTTTTTTTTCGGCGATATAATGATCCAGAACTAAGGAGATAGCCGCTCTGTTATGGAGAATATTAAATATTCCTTATTATTATTTTGAAAATGAGACATTTTTGAAATATATTTTGCTTGAGTAGATGCCATCGGAGGCTACTCCTATCTGTCAGCGGTAATCACGTACGCCTTTCACTGGGTGCTGCTTGTCTAATAATATCAGACCAACCTGCCTGGACATCTGTGACCTGTTCTTGATTTTCTCTAGATCACTGCTGTAAGCCTTTTAGGTTTGCCCCTGATCAAATATTTTTGTTTGGTAATATATTTAACATGTATGAAACCTATAATTTTAAAATACTTCTGTTATCCTATCTTACACACTTTTAAATTTGGTGAGGCTATATACTAGTAGTTATGTTTTACTGTGGTTTCAAATCATAAGGAAACATAAAAAAAACAGGCAAGAACTTCTAAAATCAATATTTAATGCTTATCTTCTACTTTCAATTATACCTACACGATTTATTTAATCTACCATGAAAAAGTAAGCCCTGATGATTTTTAATAGAATCCGCGTTAAGTGATTCCATTGCTGAAACGATTTGGATATGTAATGCCTCAAATGGCTCTCACAAAGCTTATTCCACGAATATAAGTATACACAAAACAGACAAACTTTAAGTAGCTACTTAAAAACGAACACTCGCAAAGCCCTTTCTCGCGTATTTTCTCTTTTATATAAGTGCTAGGCTACAGGCTACCTTCTTAGAATTTTCTACGTGAATATGTACAGTCGTAGAATTACCTACACCCCACACAAGAGCTTTAGTTGGCTCCCTCACGCGGACCTAAACCTCCAGTCCTTGGTCCTGCCATTCTTTACGCCTCGCTTCTTTCTTATCTCGCAGAGAAATTCGTCCAGGCGGTGTTATAAACAAGTCGCACGCTAAGTGAGGTTATTCTCTCGGATGCGGCTCCCGTTTTAACGTAGAGCTTAAATCCACCGACAAGAAAAGTTCCTTTTTGTTTTCCGCTACCTACTTGGCGACTTCATTTTTGCAAGTGTTTTGTGAATAATAAGAAAAGTGCTCACGTCTCGAGTCAGATTTGAAAATAATGAAAACGCTTTCACCAAAACGATAAATACGACGCAAATAATAACATTTTGATGAATTGGAATTAACGCTAACCAAATGAAAGTCTTACCGTCTTAATACTGCTTAAAGAGTGATGATCCATAATATTTACTTGGATAGTCTTAGATTTTATTTTACTAGAGTAAATTAAAATACTCTCCGTGTCGGTCACAAATATTTATTTATTTGAAATATATATAAGCTACCATCAGGTATTTTCCAATTAAAAGAATCGCTATTTCAATACATCAATGAGAGCGAAATTTAATTATCCCCAAATCATTAGGCACTACTCACGATGGAACAGGACGGTTCAGGTTTCAATTAATATACCTGATATATTGTGATGTACGTACGCTCACAAAGCAGGCTTTTGTTCTAGTTTCTGCAAGGTATAGCGTTCAGTATTGTGGAGCATGTAAGGCGGGTTATAGGCGGACGTAGCTGCTTTATGTTGGTAACAAAGTGTAATCCTATTATGGTTTCGAACGCATCAAAAAACAATGGTTATCAATAATATGAGACTAGCCTTTATTGGGATGACTGACATGTTGTTTACCACAATATTATATTTCGAGGGTGGTGGAGATATAATACGTATTAGTTCTTCCGTATTATATTATTTGTTGTATGGCCTATCATGTATTCGTAAATAAACATGTTGACTTCCATTCAATTTCGATTTGAAATATTAAAACAAGCGATAGGGTTTAAAGGTTTTTTTAGGTAAACTCAAAACTTTATATCTTACGGTAAAAAATAACGTTGTAAATTTCATTATTTCAAGAACTCACCTTTCGAGCTTTTAAACAATCAGATTTCTGCTTTATATTGAAGATTTTGCAAGTTTGTGGGGGAGTACTTTTATGAAATTTAGACTTATTTTTCAAAACTATTACATTGTTTAGCCCACCAACTTTGTCTTTGTTTAATATCATAGTTATATCATTTTTTTTTTTAAACCTCACAAATAGCTAATTGCTACGGCTAGGTCGGTATAAAATATCACAAGTATTTTATGCTGTAACAAAATATTACATGTTTTACAGAAACTCAAATATTGTATGGATCTCACCTCGTTTTGTGGCCATCAATTGATATTTTGCGAATAAAGCGCCATAGAAATTCGCGAAGTATTATAATAATGCAATAAACAGAAAACAAGCATTTTGAATTTACGTGACTTCAAAGAACGATTGTATTGTAATTTTGCACTTGTTTGGAATCCACGTAGTGACGCAAGTACCTGCCTACGTTTTTCAAAACGTGACTTGCGGACATTTTGCGTTTATAACATTTTCACCTCTTCTTTTATACTTTATGGTATGAAACAAAAACATAACTTTGAAACAAAATTCCTTTGTAATTTCAATTTGTTAACATTGAACCAAAATGTTTCTGAGTGACTGTGAGTATTGTTTTCAGCCGTGGTAAAGGTCGGTTAAGTGTGAAAGGGTTCGTGTTGGAGCGTTTCGATGAAGGATTTGCGGAGTAATAAGTAAGCTACGGTAAGACATTTTAAGTCTGAATCATGGAATTATAACACAGCTTACCAATAATGAACCACGTGAAATTTAACGACCGATTTAAATATGTGTATGTAGATACATACCATAAACATTTAAATTAATACCGCCACAATTTTTTTTTATAGATGCACTTATTTTATCGGTGCAATGTGGGGCGCCACTAATGTAGATATTATGGTTTTTGTCCAAATAAAAATAGCTCTTCGGGTCATCTTTTGGCCACTTGCACAAATTAATTTGTAAAATAGCAAATTTGAACTCCAACATTTTCTAAAATATTAAAAAGGCACTTAGATAGGGTGCCAGTCTTAAACGTTTTACAATTGTAGAACTACAAATGATTTTCAAGTACAGCTTGCAAAAAATGTTTTTTAAGAAAAAAAACAATTGATCGATATTTGGAATAGCAAATAAAAGCGAACAATATGGGGATTTTTAAAAGAGAAACAAAAAAATCGCATTTTAAACATCGTAAACCTTTTATAAATGAACCATATGAAAACAAAAGGCTCATACAATCATGTTCCTCTATTTGCGCAACGGAAGGCCCCCCATAAAGGGATAACATAATGTTATTTGAGATTCACCAATAGCATTCCCTACAGCTTCAGCTCTTTGTAGGGAGGTGGAGTTGGAATAAACCTAAGATGTGCCTTATAACAACTAAACGAAAAATTTCTAAAAGTGTGATTTAAACTGATTTTTACGAAGAATTGATATTGTCAATTTACGCAACCAGGTCAGTAAAAATATGTTTTTGTTCAGGAAAAAATGACATTATTTAAAAACGTTTCATAAATTTCGCACTATTTGAAAAAACAATTTTCTTGTATTTTAAGGGATCTTATCTCTATGCAAACCCTTTAACAGGCGTATTTACTGAATGTATTGTTTTTTTTTTTTATGAAAGAGCAAACATTGCAAAAGCGAACTGCAAAGTGAAATCAATGTCTCAAAAATCTATAGTTCATGATGCACGTTGCGAACTTAAAAAAAACGTTTATATGGAAATTCCAGATATGTGAAATTCATGACGCCACTGTTTAAAGTTTTTTTTATGAAAGCGCAAACACTGCAAAAGCGAACTGCAAAGTGAAATCAATGTCTCAAAAATCTATAGTTCATGATGCACGTTGCGAACTAAAAAAAACGTTTATATGGAAATTCCAGATATGTGAAATTCATGACGCCACTGTTTAGAGTTTTTTTTTATGAAAGCGCAAACACTGCAAAAGCGAACTGCAAAGTGAAATCAATGTCTTAAAAATCCATTTTTCATGATGCACGTTGCGAACTTAAAAAAAAAACGTTTATATGGAAATTCCAGATATGTAAGACTCATGGCGCAGTTTTTTTATGAAAGAGCAAACACTGCAAAAGCGAACTGCAAAATGAAATCAATGTCTCTAAAATCCATAGTTGATGATGCACGTTGCAACCTTAAAAAAATTGTTGATATGGAAATTCAATATGTGTAAAATTCATGACGCTACTGTTTAGAGTTTTTCGACTTCATGCAAACTGAATTCTGCTTGATATTTTTTTTTAATTCTGAGAAGAATTACAAATGACTTTTATTTCAAAATCTTATTTTAAATTAATATTTCGCTCCTTCGTATTGTGTATACAGCAATAAGTTTATCAATCGGAAACTTGAACGTTGGGCAGCTTTAGGCCAGTACTCATGTTATGTAGTAAACAATTTTTTATCACAATTTCATGTGGAAAATACTGTATTTTATAATACGAACGGTACTTATTTTTCTTAAAAAATGTTACAGAAAAAAAGGTCGATTTCGGTGGGCGTACTCAATTTAGCTTGAAATATAACATGTTAAGAGTCCAAGTACTGTCTTTGATTCCCAAAAATCGCTGAAATTTCATTTTATGGACGCAGCGCTATAAATATTTACTAGCAGGAGCTCTCCCAAAATGCAAATCACAACGTTATGTTTTTTGTGTAATAAAATGAGGCTGATATGGAGTTTCATCGTGTTGAAGTTTGCTCAAACATCTTGTTTGCCCGTTGATCTATTCTCTCGTCGATATTGGATACAGTCTAAATATTTGCACTCCTTACCATTTTATAATATTGAAAATCCATAAAAAGAGCCATCTCGTGCCTTTTTTCATCAAATTTACAAATTTGACTTTGATTCTATCGTTTTTCTATTTTAGCGCTAAACAGAATGTAACGCCTTTTCTTTGACATTTTAGTACATAATGAACTGCTTTTATGCACCTGTAAACATTTATTCAATGTATTTTTATTTAATATATAATCTCTCCACAGCCAATTACCCTATGATGTATGTTATATAAATATTATGTTTTATTTTGACTGGCTTACTCGAAAGTGAACGTCAATGATACTTTTTTTCAATTAAAATCAACATTTTGATGCATTTAAAAAACTATACCGTTTAACACATTATTGTGGAAGAAAAAAACAAGATGAGGGTTGTCCTTTGGTCCTGTTTACTTTTTTATGTCTATACACTCTTGAAAATTATTCAACTTATCTATATTTTAAGCGGCACCTTTTTTGTCTAGATAAATCAGTTTTTTAGATCAGATTTTATAAAATTGTTCCAACGTGAAATGACACACCTTTAAAAGCGAACGCCATGTTACAATCTTTCAATTACAAACTTATTACAATCCAACAATTCCTTTTCATTAAAGAACAAGCTTTAGGTGACGCTTCGCAGAACAAAAGCGTGTTTAAATCATGTTTACGTTGAGCCAACCGAAGGCTCCGTGTGACTGTGACTGTGACTGTGACTGTGTCGTAATGTCAACGGCAAACAACACCTCAGACACGTGACGGCAAACACGGGCGGCCAACTGTCACAAGGCCTGCACACCGCAAGATTGACAATGGTGGACCGGCCGCATCTGGCCAAACCGACCGTAGACACTCCGAACGTAGACGCCGTAGACTCGTAGCGCCGTAGAACCGTACTGGCTGCGGTACCATCTTCTACAAATAATACAGAGGATGGTTGAAATAAAATCACTGATTAAATAACTTTTTCGAACTTTATTTGAATTTGAAATATGTTTTTATATTTATAGATTATATTTGTTTCGAATATATTTTCTTAGAGAAACATAATTATTTAGTGGTAAAAAGATTTTCCGTGATTCTTTTTATTTCATAAAACGCTGCTCTTTTATACAAAATAGCATTTATGTTTTTTTCAATAATTCACTGATTTTATTGCAATATCGAAGTGTGTTAATATATATTGTTAAAAGTAAAAAATATTTCGTAAAAATTCTATTAACCAAAACAAGTGTAATATATTTTCAAATGTAAAATAAGAATTCATCGTTTTGAATATCTTTCAAGACATTGATCGTGAATTGTTCAATTTTGGACGCAGGACTCGTACGTCGGCACCATGTATTTGATGTTAATAAACGCATCCTCTCCTCCGTAGCGCTCCAGAAGTTGCAGAGTCTCCTCAATGACGCTCGCTATGTTCTCAGTCCTCTCCACAGCCTCGCCAATGTTTGCTGCAAACAAAACCTGACTAGAAATCGAGGAAAATGATCATTTTTTCTTCGTTCTTGATATTTTTTGTTTACCATAAGAAATGCCATAGAAATGTTGCAATTAAAACGATATTCTAATGAACCGGTAATACCTGCAAAAACTTTGAAACTGGATAAAACCAAAAAACTGAATAAAGTTTTGTTGGTGCTATTAGTTATACCAAATTGAAAATTTACTAAAATGCTTATTAAAATAACTTTTAATTAGTAGGTTATGAAATCATAATATGTTCAGCGTGTTCCCACGAATAATTTATCGTTATGAATATTGTTTATCTTTAATATTGGTTATAGTTTTACGATGGTCATACATAAACACATTCTTACAAATCGTTTTCGATTCACCTACTTTGTATGCGGATGGGTGATGTATCTATGTATTGAGATAAATATAATGATTAAAGTGTAAAAGGAGTGATGACGATATTTCCCTCCGATTCACAATACTAATGTGACTTCTCGGTAGCCGGTCTCTGTGCGAGGCGCACGGACACTGAAATGGCTCGGGCTCCGGCGACCATTAGCTTTGACGGCCTTTCATACAACTACTACTCGCTCTCTTCAAAGAATTCTTTTCGAAGAGCACGTAATTAAATGCCCGTTTGAGCCAACACTTAATAATTTCATGTTTGTAAAGCGTAGATGCTGCAGCAGCTGAATAGAGAGTCAACGTGGTCCGGGCAATATTAAAAGATGGGTGAATAAAGGTATAAACTCACTACCCACGCTTCAGTACCGCCGCTGCCCGTGGAGTGCTGAACCTGAAAGGGTTTCAAAAAGGCAGACAGGGATGCAATTAAAACGAACACACGCCCATATAAAATAGTTGCAAACAGCGCACACTTTGTTTATTAAAGAAAAGAGAAAAAAATAAGTGAATACATTATGCAACTATTTAAAGGTACACAATACGTGATAACAGATGTACCATTAAATGCTTTTCGTACGAGATACAGCACAGTTTTTTTTTAAAATTAATTGTTCAATGATATTCAAGGGCTGGAAAGGGCGTTTTTTTTCTAAAAAGGGTGAACTTAATGAGAATATCTCTTGATTGAAATACGGAAAAGCACATAAAAAACACTTTCTCAGGTGTACTCGCAAGTTAATAGAGTATTTTCACATTCGCACAATACATATTACGTTTCCTGTGAAAGTAAACGAGAGACTGGAAATTTGACACCAGAACCTTGAAACTGGAGATGAAATACGTTTATAAGTTGTGGAACAAAGTAAATATGATACACGTTATAACAATGTCAACTACGTCAAGTTCAAAACAGTTATTAATTTATCGAATATCATGTTGTAGGTACAAGTTGTTAATATTATTCAAATAAATTAGATTTTTTATGCCTTTTAATGTTAAAAGATAGAGTACGTCAATATGAGATTTTTTAATTTGCAAAATATATTCAAATTCTTAAAAAAAAAATCAACGTTTTATCAAAAGCTTACAATATTGTACCTTAAATGGGTCAATATTCCAGTGGGTAGAATTTTATGCTAACAGTCGAATGATTCGAGTTTGGTACTCACAAATATTGCCTTACTCGCTTTTCAGGACAAGTTGTGATAAGAAAAACGGTTGTGCTGGAAAGTTTAGGGAATATATAAATGATTTTTATGAAACTAGTATACCGACAACTTTGAATTTTGTTTTATAATGCATTTCTACAAATCGCAATCGTAGATATAGTTTTAAAAAATAAATTAAGGCAAAATTAATTTTCGGTATTTTATTTCACGACTAAGCCATCAGTTTTCCCAAATGTAGTAAATCTTGAACACCGCACTATAAACGGTTGGAGTTCAGCAATTTTCAGGTACTAGCAAAGAACTGAGTAGATAACAAACGAATTTAAGATGTTGTGGAATTTCAGGAAAATTACGCAGACGAAAGAGGGTTTCCAATCCAGCAAGCTTGAAATACTTTTTGGACATGTAATGCCGATTTGAAAAAAAAGAGTAGACAAGTGTATTAGATAATTACTGCGCCTTTTTAATTTATATTTTAATTTTGTGTGATCATGGTGGGGATTTTGACTTTTCGGATGGTAGCCAAAAAAAGCTGGACAATCGTGATTTTGGTTTCGAAATGTCTGTTTTTGCAAAATTATAATATGTGATCCATTAACCAAACATATTTTTTTTCATAAATTGAATTCTAGTGTTTGAACTGCGTTTTATATTGGTAAAATAACCCATAATATTAATGTTAGAATCGAAGAACGGTTTTTCTGAATTCGCCAATCATCCTATTAAAAAGGTCATACCTTCAATAAAAGCACCGGTGCTCATATTCTCCATCAAAATGTTCATGGCAACAGATTAAATAATTTAGAAGCACTGAAAATAAAGAAAGACTTAAAAAAATAGTTATTCTTAATAACAGTTCAATTTGTCCAGTCATATTAGGTATATTTCCTCATAAAATATCTCATTATTTTTTAATCACCTTCTCAGTTGACGTTTTGCCTCTTTCATTTCTTATTATCTATCTCTTTCTCTCTGTTCCTTTGTTATAATTAAAATGTTATTCTATTGTTTTCTCACTATTCTCTTATTTTACATTGTGTTTTCCCTCAGTATGAATATGTTAGCGCACACATTGTATTTTTCGTTAAATTTAATTTTGTACCTTAGGCTAAGCGAAGCTATTATTTCATCATCAATGAATTTAATAAGTTTATACAAAATGAAACGCTAACATACGTACATGCAAATATATCCATCACTACCTGGAGTATCATCCAGGTGTCGAAAATGGCAGCGTGTTTTGCACGCCCGACAAAATTAAAAGCAAACTCTTAATATAATATATAAGATTTTTGGCGCTCTGTCAAAGTGGAATCCCTAATAATGCTGCTACGCGTAGTTTGCTCGCCCCGAGCGCCCGCGCCGGGTGTCAAAGGTGGAAATAATGAATAACTTGTCGCAGGCGCGTCAAGCCACCGCCCGGACGCTAACGAGTTTTGACGTGCCGCGCATTATTATTTATGATCGAAATCGGAGATTTAAGGATACTAAATATACTAGAGTTTCACACTGATGAATATTGTCAAAGTAGGAAGCGTCGGAGTCAATGTATTACAGTTAAAATGTTAAAACAAAAACAAAAGTTAGAACGATTATTAAAATCGCTGGGAGCTTTAGTGTCATTAGAGAATGATTTTGTGAATCATTTTTTTTACTTTTTATAATTTAATTTAATTAATTATAATTTAATTCAATATTATTTATTATTATTGAGTTCTGGTATATTCAGTTTAATTTTTATTTTACAAGGTCATTATCAAACTTGGTTAAACCACATATAGATAACTTATATATATATATATATATATATATATATATATATATATATATATATATATATATATATATACATGATTTTAGTTTACTGTTTAATTAGCACATTTTGGTAAAAACCGAATTATCTTGAAATTGTATTGTATGATTTATCTACTTAACTATCAAATCTGTTTTCACCGCGTTTGATGATTACAAACTATAATTACATTACTATAGGCAGGTTCTTCTTAATTGTTTTAAACTAATATTTTCCATTAGTTTTTCCCGCGGTTATTAAAGTGAATTGTGCTATTTAAGGGCCAGCATCCAAGAATGACGTCACTTTGTAGCATTCTAATACCAGCAATACTACAAATGATTTGTCTGAAAAAATTTTATGGGTAGTTTTAAAACAGCAAAGGCATTTTCTGACGTTTAACCTAAAATTCTAGTATGCATTTCATAAAGAATTTGAATGATTACTGTTTAAAAATTGTATTCAATGGAAACTTTATATATGAAAAATAAATGAAATATATTAAAAGTCGGTACTTTATTCAGATAGGGATTCGAAAAGTTTATTCTTAATATTTTATTATTTCATTTAATATCAGTTCCAAATTTTATAAGTTCACACTCGTACTGTCGTTTGTAGTAGTAAATTAAATTATTTATAGTTAATGATTGTACAGTATATTTTTCTACACGACTATAATCATTTATCACAACATCAAAATATTAACTACAAGGATCATAAAAAAATACTTACAGTTTTTTTGTTTAAAAAGATTGAAGATTGGAAGAATCTGACGATAGTATGGAACAAGAGCTTCTCCAACTCGGTCGCAAGAGAGGACCAAATTCTGAAGTGCTTTCATCACGTTTGTGATGACATCCAAGCGTTTTGTGTTCAAAGCAGCTAGAAAAAAAACAATTCTGATATAACGATTATAACAACATCAGGAAATAGATACGAGTAATGCATTTGAAATAAGTTTATTTCGAAAGGGAAAACAATCGTCAACTTACTTTTAATCGGGATTATCAACTGGGGAACAACAGGAAGGACCTTATTACTTCCATGCCTAATAAGGTCTTTGATTCCTTCATTTGCGTAGAACTTGCAAGGGAATCCTGTTTCAACTAGCCCATCAAAAAACATTGGGAGGTAATGATGGTAGTCTAGTTTCTCTACGGGGACCTTAAAAAGGAAAAAAAAACAAATGGTTTTGAAATATCTAATAAGAATTATTGGTGCACCATCAGAAACGAAAACGCCTTTGTCGTGAAATGCAAAACATGATTCTTAACTGGTCGTGGAGCAACTTTTACAATTATTCACAGTATAAGACGGCTCTGGCCATAGTATAACATGTAACACTTCTCAATGAATTTGTTGTAGTATAATTTCTACAGGCTACATGCATGTGCACGTCCATAAACCTCTTTTGATAGCTGAATTGATAACTGGAATGTAACGACAGTAAAAAATTTAAGCTTTAATGTCATGACCTCAAAATGAGGTGTTGAAGACGCTTCCATGAAAAAAAATCTTAGGGATTAGCGTCGAAACATTTCTAGGGAATTGAAAAATGACGGTTACAACCAAAGTGTCGTATTAAAAGCTTTAGAATTTATGACTTAAGTGGTACGTTAACGTGTAAAGAATTGGGAGGAAGAAAAGGCTTCATAAAACCAGTGCTGCAAAGTGGCCGTCTTTTCATATTATTTTTAAACTGTCTAGGGTTATGTAGGATCTCAAACTTCACAACTTTCATCGTTCTTCTGCTTCTTCAAACCTTGGTGATTGTCACCAAACATCAAAAGTATCCTCCAAGGATAAGAAATATTATTTAGCTAATACGTATTTGTGTGAAGACACAGTATATTATTTTGATTACTGAAACCAGCGTTGGATGATAGTATTACAGGTTTAGACGACTGTGGGAAATAGACATTTGTTTTTTTTATCAACACGTCAATCGATGTGATATTACAGTTACAGTGGAATTTCGTCAAAAGAGTTTTTTCTTCTAAGAATCTAAAGACGTTATCTTGTCCTTTTTAAAAAAATATTTTTTTTTTTCGTACTTTAATAACACCCAAATAAAGCAAAATGGTAAACATCAATATTATAATGTTTTTTGGGTCTTAAATACAATTGCCTCAAGTCGATCATTGAACTACACGAGGCCTTAAATACCATCTCAACTACCTAGAAAAGACAACAATTAATTTATAAGTGATACCTTCCAGCATACGTGTTTTCCAACATTTTCAATTGAAATCGGAAACTCTCCACTCAAAAAGGCTATCTTAAACTGCGAGTCTTTTGGAGCTTTCGGTTCAAAAATATCATATTTCGGGGAAGGTTGAACTTTGACGTTTCTCTGTAAAGATTGTATGGTAAAAGCTGGCACTATCCTGGCAGTTTCTGGTCTCCTGGAAGCGGGAGTTCCTGGAAGAGGTTTTCTTAATGATATTCGAAAGTCCTGGCCTGATGTTTCTTTTTCTTCTTCACACTTGAATTTTTGGACCATGTCTAAAGGGTTTTATTAAACTGAAAAGAAAAACTGATTTAACTTTCAATCACGATAAGAAATATACAGTTATTAAACACAAACACAATATTATACACATCATAAACGTTATAATGTACTATAATTATTTAGCCCGTGTAAATTCATTATGGTAGGTTCTATAAGTACCTAAATATATATTTTGTATTTTGATATTATCGCATTTATTAATTTAATGACAAAGCGCTGCACTTCGCACAAAACTATTTATCTAACTGTTTTTGAATAACCTATGTTCGTTTAAAATTCAAACAAAGGCGTTTCTCAAATAAGGGTCTAGGTGCAAAATGACAATCTTACAGAAGAGGTAACACCAAATGTTAAAAAAAATTGAATTTCGTGTTTAGTTGATAATTTTAACCCTTATCTTGGTAAGGTAAAAAACAAAACAAAAAGTTAAATATAAGGTAAGCTACATAATGTTTTTAAACTGAGCATAGGTATCAGCAATTAACGAGATGATAAAAATGTCGAAATATTTGTTAAATAAAATAAAAAGATAGCAAAGTTGATGTAACATATATGAAACACTGCCAAGATAAAGAATATGAAACATCAATCTAACCTTAAAATTTTAACTGACTATTTTACTATTATCTTTTATCATTTTTGCATATAGATACTTATTCAAGAGATGTTTTAATTTGCATTTTTGTTATAAATATTATTATTTAAAATCATTTTTTCCTTATTTGTATGCTTTTCAGAAATGTTTTACTTGATACTTGATTACATAAGATTCTTCAAACGTGAGCCCGTATTACATTAACAACCCTAATTGACCAAGCAGTTAAGTCAGCTTATTGTCAGGGTTCTTAAAATAACCGTTTTATTGAAAATTTCTTCATCATGATCCGGGCTTTAAGCTTAACGTTGAAAATGTTTTTGGTTAATATTGTATCGTAATTATTATTACTTTTAATGATATGAAGAGGAAAATACGTATTTCAAAAAACAAGCATTAAAAGATTCAAAACAAAGTTCTGAATTCATATATTAAATATATTGCTTTTGCAAAAAAATGATATTTAAAATAAACTATTGTGATATTATAATGAGGTCTTTACTCGATGCCATACAAAAAAATACTAGTCAATTTATTTGGACAATACTTGGAAACCAATAAAAAACTAAGGAAAGTCAAAGATTTACGAAAAAAACTATTGACGTGGGGAAAACGGAACATACTCAAATATCAAAAAGAAACTACAATAATGATGTGATATGTTAAAAAAACTTATATTTGTCTAAGAATCGCAAGCAAACTAAGCAAACCTACTGACCTATCATAGAAATAGCTCTAAAACTAAAATACAAAGAAAACATAATTTCATGGTGGATTCTTTCAACTTGCACTACGAGTAAACACCTTTAATACTGAGAGACTTACCCGACTAAAACGATACAATATCTTGTTGTTTCAACCAATATTGACTGTTATATTAATATAATAAAATAGGGAATTGTGCTTTCCGATACGCGATGTGAGATTGTTTATTTTGTAAGATGATCGTTGCTATGACAACGCCATGTTTATCGATTCGGTGGAAGTGTTGGCTGCCTGTCAGATTTCAGTTAAGGCCAGGTCACACCGCACAATTATACCGCTCCTCACCGCAATTTTATATCGGGGCTATTAGTTTTAGAAAACAAATATTTGAAAATTCAATTAGATTGAAATATTGTTTTAATCGGAAGATTTGAACTGATACAAATCCGATAAACTAACAACAACAAAATGTTAAAATATTGTGCCTGCTCGAATCTAGAATCTGAAAATCTTTTGTATTTATCGCTTGCAAAATAAAAGAGAAATATTGTCGATAGATTCATATTTATTTGAAGGGCACGTGTTCGAGTAGATTAATTCCAAATACTTTTTGGGCGTAGATATTTTTACACAGCTAATAATATCTCCAGAGGAGCAAATAATTTATCAGAGTGACGGAAATTCGGCAACACGAGGCGGGTAAGGAGGATGATACCAGGTGATAATTCGTAGAAACCTGTGTCCGATAGTCTTAAGATCAAGCGATCCGTTATTTATACGGTTAAATAATTTATCCTACGTAAATGATATACTCTTGAAAATATTATAAAGTAAACGTTTCAACAAATGGGGGTGAATTATTAAATACTATTCTATTTTTTTTTTCATTCAAATCTTCTTTAAAAAATATCAAAACCGAGATAAATAATTTAAAAAAAATCGTTATCATAAAGTTATTTTTCTGGTGAAATAAATCAGAATTCATCAATCTTTTAAAAAACCATCAAACTCAACCCATAACTTTTATATAATTCAATTGAATTAAATTTAATATTATTATTATTGAGTTCTGCTATTTTAAGTTTATTTTAGTTTTTAGTGACAGCTGTTTCGGCGTTTAAGGCCATTGTCAAACGGCCTTAAACGCCGAAACAGCTGTCACTAAAAACTAAAATAAAAAACTTAAAATAGCAGAACTCAATAATAATAATATTAAATTTAATTCAATTGAATTATATAAAAATTAAAATGGAGTTCTACAAATTAAACACAAAAACTATAAATATAAATCAACCCATAACCCTAATTGCGATTGCTATTGTCTCACTGGTCCCAAACCATTGAAAGCAGGATGCTTGCGCGGGATTCACATAAAAAAATTAAAATACGTTTTCGCATAAACAGTGGTGATTTAAAATATTTTTTCTTTCTTTTAACACATTTTAATTGGTCGAGATACCATAATGTCAATCGATTACTCCTTGCGTTAAATAAAAAAATATATTAATTTTGGTGTTGACAACGCCTTTAGACAGGCTAAACTTGCGAAATGCATAGAATAAACGTAGGTTTTTTTACAAAGCTGCGAATTAAGTGGGAAAGAGGCATTATTCATTATTTATCATTGGATTCTCTTGTCTGGTTGCGGACAACTGATACATAATGTATGGGGCCAATCATTCGATGTCCGTCAGACCCTAACTGGATAAAATCAACCCTTCGCCTGAAGAGGATTCTGGAAAATTGGGGTTGCTGGCAAACACGATTTTCCGAAAGAAAAGCGTCAACATATTAAATTATGCAATAGTAAGGTGTGCACTGATTTTTTTTTCGTAAAAATGCTTCTCACTCTACCTTTTTTGTTTCTTTGTTTACAATTTTATGTATTTCTACTGCCCACTCCGTGCTCAATGAAATGTCGGGAAGTGTCATACTACTTATGACAGCGTAGGTTTCTTACCGGCCACAAAATAATTTTAAACATAATTAGTTTTATTAACGACATAATTTTTCAAGCATATTTTTTTCAAAATATCTCCTATTTGCTGATGACCTCCAGCTATATAGAAAAATCACATCAATAGAAGATTGTTTCCTTTTGCAAAATGACTTATCATCTCTTCATGAATGGTGTAAACTTAATGATTTATATTTTAATGAAAATAAATGCACAACAGATTCCTTCACAAAAAACAAAAATAAATTTTTAAATGTATATCGCATCACTAACGTTAACTTATTGAACACTACTTCAATTAAAGACTTGGGTGTGACTTTTGATTCTTCATCAAACTTCAATAAACATATAGAGACTATTTGAAAAAATGCATTTCAAATATTAGGATTCAAATATTAGTTGTTTTAAAAGTTCCGAATTAACTTTAACATTATATAAATCGATTGTGCGGAGTATTCTAGAATACGCGTCCACTATTTGGTCTCCAAATTATGAGATTCATAACTATAGAATTGAATCCATTCAAAGAAAATCAACTCGTAAAATTGCATATCGCGAAGGCTTATCTGATCAATTTAGAACGTACAATGAACGATTTTCGCACTATAAACTTCACTCTCTGTCAGCCAGATGTAAGCTTTCTGATATATTAACTTTACACAAAATTATGCATTCATCAATTGATGCACCAAATATTTTATCCCAAATTAACATCAACATACCAATAAGAAAATCAACGAGGAGGATAAACAATAGTTTTTTTTTAATTTTTAAGCCTACCACACAAATACGGGATATTTCTCTCCTTTGGCGAAAACATTAAGAAACTACAACGAAATTTACTGCACAGACAATGAAGTAGACATTTTTATTGACACGATAAATCAATTTAAAAAAAAACTGTCAATCATATCGAGCTGATATTGTAATGATGCCCTTTAGTTATAGACTGGTTACTCCTAAATAAAGTACCAAGTACCAAACGGCTAGTAAGCATCTCTTCAGTACAGGTGCCAATAATCCATTCATTTATGTTCTACCTTGTATAATATTATTATTTTGATTTTGTTTGCTATTCATTTACTTTTGCATTTTTCATAAACTTTTACATGATTACTAATTGGTGTTAAATATTTCAATTAAAAAACCACTCATGTATATGTGTTTTGGGCATCATGCCTGTTATATGTACTAAAATAAAATAAAATCAAAAAAGTGTGTACCATAATATCCTACTAGTTATCAAAATCAGTTTTGTACGCGGTTCGTTCCAGCTATATCGTGTACTCTTTTGACCATAGACTATAAAGTAAGGAAAGTTATTTTCAGGGGTATTTTTTTAAACAATGATATAATAACATAAACTACTAGCAGTAGCTTAGAGGGTACACATTTCCATTGTATAAAAAAGCAATGTTTCATTCAAAATAATGTTATAAATAGTATGAATACAAGTGGTCTATTTAAAGCAGAAAATAGTGATATTAACCTAATTTTATAAAAAAAACACATACAAACGACATCGGGAGTAAAGCTTTTGCAGTTTCAGAAAACAAGATTTCAGCTACATATTTGCGATAAATCATTATTAATCAAAAAAACACATATTTTACGTTAGCGACAAAAGAAGCGTTCGTTTTATTTAATAAATATAATTTCATAAAGATCTCTAGGAAAGGGTTGAAAAAAATATTCCCATAGTTTTCAAACAGCTCCTCGTTGTTAGACCAAGTTTTCTTTGTCACCTTCTTTAACTTCGAGACAGTTGTGAGTTTATAAGATGCTCAAGAAGTATCCTCACGCAAAAAACGTGTTTGAATGGAGTAATGAAGTCATAAACACACTTTGATTGGTAATTATTCAAAAACATATACATTTTTTAATTTTTTTTTAAAATTTTATTAAAAATAAACCAAAAGTTTTTATATTCGTAAAAAGCATTAACTTTGTGGCTTGCCATATTTATAAATAGAACATATATACTTTGTTTTTTAACCACTTTTTTATTTAATATTTTGTCTACCGGTTTCGGAAGTACCCTTCCATCATCAGGACAATATTAAATTAATCTGAAATACAAAATACTGAGATAAATATACATATTTAGGAGTTGGAAGGAGAAGGAGTAATTGATGAAATTATGGGAATAACATAGCGGTTTATTGGAAAAATATTTAGGATAGGACTATAAGATAATAATTTATTATTAATGTTATTCCCATAATTTCATCAATTACTCCTTCTCCTTCCAACTCCTAAATTCAAAAACATAATTTAAATTTAAATAAAAAAATTAAAAACAAAAATAAACCAAAAGTTTTTTTTTTAAATATTTACGTCGTTCAGAAGTGACATTATACAAAATTTATAAACCGCAATTCAGTTGTATTCATATTTCTGCATTTGCGTTATTACTCGTAAAGCTTAATATATAAAAGATATCCTGTAATTCAGTTCAATATTCAAGCGCATTCTTTTCATAAAATTAATATGATAAACTGTTTGCATTACTAAATAGCTGAATCTGCAAGTATCCAATTAGTATTGATATATATATATATATATATTTATTTTTTTTACAAACAAAAATATATTTAAAAAAAACTTATGAAATAAAGTGGTAGATACTCTTAGTGACACCCCGGTGAAAGACCACCAAGCAGAATATAAACGTTGCTTAAAATGGATTTAGCCGTGTTGATCTCGGATTCATATCTGAATAAGCAGGTGCTTCCCAACCTTTATCTTCCCCATCTCTATACCCTCCCAATCAACCCACCCTTATAACACACCCTTATTGGGAATGCTATAGTCACACCGGAAATCGTTGGGAATCTTACACAATATCCACTTTTTAATTATTTTAGATAAATAAACATATAGAGGACGAATAGCATAATCAGTTTATAAGATTTGAAAAAAAATTTAAACCTTAACGAAGCAAACACAACAACATTTCAACCTTTGATTATTGGAAAAAGTAAATTACGTACAATAGTATTTATTTGAGAGATATCTCATTCAAAGATGATACTTACAAGTACCTGAATTGGATTTTGTAACGATATAATGCTTGTTATCCGGCCACTGGCTCAGGAAATAACAAAATCTACAATTTCTACTTCACGTTTTCCGCGCACTTTATTTCTCCACTCTGCCATTTTGCTATTATACTTGTTCGGGTTGGGAAACAAAGGGGATGAATTAAAATAATACATAATGGTTATATTAAAGAGAAGCATTTTAATGTGATTCAAGATGCAATATAATACTTAATCTTAATTATATTTAAGTCTACTTATTTATAAATCCTAACTACCTGTCATATGGTTCAGGGTCGCTTCTCCATTAATAAAATCGATAATGTTAACTAAACCCACAATTATATTTCACATATTATAGTACCTTGATTTTATTGGGGTACAAGCCTTGTAGATCATTGGGACACCGGAGTCCATGATGGCCGCTTCTCCTTCAAGTTAATTTGTCTTCGTGATGCGACTTTCCTTCGTATCTTAGTCAACCAACTTTAGACGAACATCTCTAAGCAATCACAATCATTATAAATATCTAACAAAAATTACCATTAGATTAGATTACCATTCTCTAGAAACCTAGAGGCTTTACAACTTTTCTCTTCTGCGTTTTTTTCCCCTAATTAATTAAGCTTCACAACGTGCATTAAATAAGAATGCCATAGTTGCACTGGTTCCAGGTAGCCGGTGTGGCATCACAAAATAAGCTACACACTTATCAGTATTTGATTTTTTCAAAACGATACTAAAATTGATATTGCATCAATCGGAAATGCCAACACGCCAGAATTTAGACCCGTTAGTAGCGAAGTGGTCCAAAAGGGTTCTCATCCAGGCTTCACAGATTCAATCCTTTGCTAGCTAATGTCCGCTACCATTGCACAAGCAACATGTTTTGCGTATAGTGATATAAATATGAGGAATTTGAATATTGTTAGATTATTACTAACACATGTCTTTCTTTTTAAAAACTTCATATTTCAAATTTAAAATTATGTCTTGTAGCAACCTGTTTCCTATATCAGAAATAAATTTGGTCTATAAGGAGCAATTGATATATTTTTATAATACTTTTGCATAAAGTTTGTGCAATCTCATAGAAAATTTGGCGAGTATCTAGTATGCCACCGTCTACCCCTACTTGATCTTGACTCTTCTCTACCTCGAGCTTGACTGTTGGTTACCTATGAACCTATGGGAGCCGTCGCTCTACCTCTCACTTCACTCATTTCTCTCGTATTGCCTTTTTGACCCACAGTCAACGTGTCTTTGTATATTGACGCACAAAGACGCGAGGTGCACATTTTAAAACTAACAATACTTTTACTAACATGTTTGTGGGAAAATGTGTATCAGCACAATTTATTTGTTTGTTTTTGTTAATTTTTTTTTAAATTTGTGTTTTTTTTTCTTACAAAAACAATACATACATTAATGCACTCTGTATTTAAACTAATAAATGTTTTTCTTTCAAACTACTACTAGAAAAAACTTATTCCAATTGATCAGAACTATAATATTACGTTTTGTTTTGTGATGGCAATATAATATAATATTAGGCACATGATAACATAAAAGTGCCGCAATGAAATATAAGTGGGCGGAAGTGCTTTCAAAATTAGTTTATACGTTGACTTCTTGTTCAATTAAATAACTACCTTATTGACTAACCATCACATTGCTTCTCGGAAAGACTAGGCAGCGAAGGTAGATCGTCAGACAACTCTGTTTATGTACAACATTCTTGCTTCATTCACATACATATTTATATACTTTTCTATTATTCTGACTATTGACATAATTCGTCTTCCTAGGGCATTACCGACTTCTACCATTCACATTCGCGGCATATATTCACCTTGTACTCCTTTCTTTGTCCAAGTGTACTTTTCCTAATCTCATTAATTACGCCAACATCAGTCTTGCATTATTTCCCCACATCTGTTACACGGTCATACATAGTTTTTATCACACATACGCCTTAGGGTCTCATTTTTACAGCCATATGTACTTCTTAGTATACATGTATTAACCACACATTTTCAATTAGTTATTACCTCAATAGCTTTGTGATAATCATACTCGTGTGCAAAATACAACGTTTCTCGTTTTAAAAAATCATCTTGTATTTTAGCCCTGCAGTAAAGCGTAGAAATATTTCGCGCCTTTGCGAACAATAAATCATTTCGTGAAAGTACAAGCTTTTCTAACCAGCGTCCCATAAAAATGTTTGAAATCGGTGAAATACGATGAAGCCATGAACAAAAAGCAGTGGCCACATTTCATTAAGAGAATGGCTACATCGGCGTACGTTGGTCAGGTGAATGAGGAATGCTACTTCTGCCCATTTCTGGTCATTTCGTATTCAGGGAGGCTTCGAACGTTTGGGGGGCAGGTCGAATTAATCCGAACCTAAAGTTGAATTAGTCAATTGAAAGTGCATGCGGCTTTCAATGTTTATACTCATTTTTCACTCAAAGAGCAATGAAAAGAAAAAAAGTTTTACACATATTTTCAAGAACTACAGTATTTCATCAATAATGGTAAAAACATTTCTTTTTACCCACATATATAATACTCTTTTCATTTTACGATGATCATTGTATTCTTTGTCACATTTAAACGTTATTAGAACTAAAGTTCTACTTAAAATATAAAATAAAATTATGATCTTCTTGTGAGTTCTGTGCGTGACGTTTTTTAAAAACTACATAGCTTAGAGCAGTAAAATGAAAAGTACTAATATCTCTGCCTGTTTCACACCTGATTGTAAATCAAAAATGAATTTTCATTTACGTGTAGATGTGAACTGTTACAATAAATTAAGCGAAATTATTCCTCCTAGGCCTTTGGTATACTGGGTATGATCCGCAAAGAGAATTAGTTTGACGGAGAAGTAGTGGATCTTGGTATCAAAAAAATCTATTTTGTAACACGACTACAGCATTTCTGCTGGCATACGTGCTCCAACTAAATCAATGAGTCCGTTGATGTTTATTGTGATCTATCTGGCCGAATAGCTGCATGACTTGAAGTGGTTAAAATATCAGAGCTTTTTGATTAACAACGTATTTGCGGATAATTTAATTAAATAAGTCTAATAACAGGATTAATTGTTAATAGAATTGATGAATTCACATCAATTAATGTTAAAAAAAAATAAAATCCCTTTCATCTTTAGGACAAATTCTTCAACTCTTCAACAAGCAGGTACGCTTCGTATGTTGTAATGGTTATTTCATTGAAACCTCTCGTTCGTCCGCCCCTGAATGCAGGTGGTCTGCAACTGCGACTGCAATTTTTTCGATTTATTCGGCAGCGATTCAAATATTTGTTGCTTCAATGTGCAAGGGCGCCACAATTCACCCAGAACATTTATTGCATCGACTTTTTTTTCCATATGTTGGTCTCCACCTATTAATTGGCGTAGAACATATTGTGAACACATTTTCCAAAGTATTACGACTTATGCTTACTCTTCATACGACTTGTACTATTCATCTTTACACATATGCTTCTCTCAAACGGCTCCAGTTTTTTTTTCGTTTCTTTACAGCTCTCAACAATCGGAAACTCGCAGTTCTCTTTTGGCGGTCAGCTCATTTCATATGTGCACAAACTCTGTTTCTTTCTCGTTATCAATTATGCTATTCGATGATTTTGGACTTTCAACAGTCATCCGTTAGTTGTGCTACGTTTCCAGCCTGGCTCCAATAAAGTGTGGATAGTATTACTGTAATAACAGCAACTTTTGTCTTACTCCTTGCTTTATTAGATCTGAAATTAAGTTTAAAATAGTATACAGCCATAGTTTACTGCATACCTAACTTTATTTTATACTTTTGCTCCAGAAAATAGTGAATAATGAGAAAAACACCACCGCACGCTGCTTAAATACGACATATATGTATTTCACTTGTACCTACACATTTTGAACATATTCTAAGAAAACTCATCCTTATTGCAAAGTGAAGATGGTTTCCCAGAAAGCCATTCTATTTAATGTAAAGAATAACCGTAAGCTGCATTTACATTTCATGATTTAAACCTATCGTTAAATCCCCTTGAATCTAGTTAGAAATATCGTCGTCGGAGAGGCAAAAGGGCGGAAGCGCCATTTTTGGAATTTTACACCAGAACACTTTAAAGTTTTTTTTTTACAATAAAATTCATAAGGTAACTTGTTGAATTTTGAAACAAAAATCAACTCGGATAACTTAATCTTCTCACTGAGTATCATGAAGCTCCTTTCCCAAATGGTAAATATATTTTAGATGATTGAAGGGCTTCAAAAATCTTCAGAATCGAGGCATTCGAAACAGAAAAAAAACTAAGCACAACTGCATATTTTACTCATTTTTGACCAAAGTTTCGCTTAAGACTTTTTGTCTTTCCAGCGGCAATATAATAGCATTTATAAATATGTAATGAATTGATTTTTTTATAAAGATAAATTAATAAGATTCGTACATCATTGTAGATTATTTAGGATCAGCATGAAGTACCACATATTTTAATCAATGCATAAAATATCATTTAAAAAGATGAATAATACAATAATACATAACTACATTAATAATGAAAACACGGCAAATGTTTTGGGTCGATACAAGGTAAATTTAACCATCAAAATAATGGATTAAGAAGAAATTAAATATTTTACAAATTTGTGCACTTAAGTTTTTTTTTTTGCTTAACAATATAAAATTTGTAGTTTCATTACAATAGTTCCCAGAACTTTCCGCCCCACTGGAAATCCTTTTTTTGTGCATTGCAGAATAATACATTCACATTTTGCTAGTGGTTAGTGGCGTACGTTTTATGATTTTATTTCACGGGGCGGATGAGTGGCCGTAGTAGGGTACCTACCGGGAAAGATTTGTTATTACCATCGACCATAAATGTATGGATTCCCTTTCGATGGTCGAATGCAGCCGGTGCCTACTCGCTACGGGCTCATGACTCGTCCATTGTTCGGTTCTCCCCCATAGCGGCCGGCATGAATTGCATTTTCAGTGAATAATGACACAATATATTGCATGTTACGTTTCTAAATTTCACCAACAAAGTTTCATTCAAAGCGCTTTCTATAAAACTACAGCAACCTAATAGACGCCTTTTAAAAATTACTCTCTCTTCAATTATAAATTAGCAAAACAATCTATGTTTCTACGGCCTCATGTCCTAACAATGTTATTTTACAAGACACACAATCTAGAAATATTTTACCTTCAAACATCCGACGAATGCTTCTTATTTATTTAAAGTTGATCAATTCTCATATTTTTTTGTGCGTTTTCTATTTCAATGACTCAGATTTATTTTTTATTTAATATCAAATAATATTTGTATAATTTATGTATATACCGCCAGTTTGGTGAAATATCACCCCCAGGGCGCTTGAAATGATATAACACAAAAATCTGTTTATTTGACTAATTTTATTCTTCTCTCTTTTCAGGTGAGTTTGATTTTCATTCCATATAACACTGTCAAGAGACCAATGACATGGTAAGTTATTGATGTACTTAGCTAGATAATTACTTAAAATACTGATAAAAAAGTTTTGAAGGTCCTGTTTTTTTTTCCCACTTTTCATAATCTTTCTTGGAAGAAACAGCTATGCGTAATTTGATCTTATATAAGTTCAGAAGACGACAGATTTTAGTTACATTTTAAGGGCCTTTTACCAAGAATGATAAGCATGAATTTAAAACCGAATTTCTCCAAACAAAACATCTCTTTCTCTCTAATAATATTTTTAAGTATTTTTTTCGAAAAGAAAGTTTGACATCATTTTGAAAAAAATAGTTTATTTAATCTTAAGCAGCATAAAATATTGTTATATTGATTTAATTAAATGGTTCGTTCTTTTATCATTTCACCTTTATACATAGTTAATCTATTATCTGTAGGAGAACATCTGAAGTATATAAAACATGCTTATTAACAAAACTCGTGTCGAATACGACACATTTTACGATGGTCAGGATTTAATAAGGTTTTTTTTATTTCTTTCACAGTCTCATGGTAATACGCCCTTTATTGGCTCCACAGAACAATGCTGCAGTGCCACTGCCACCAAAAAAAAAATAAATAATGAAAAGAATTTCCGCTCTGACTTTAATTGAAAACTTAACTTCTCAGATTTTATTATTTCTCACCAAATATTCTCATTAAGAAAGTTTTAAATGCATTCAAGTAACTAGATTGACTTCTTTTTTTAGTGTATACTTACAACTATAACTTTTAAAATTCATTTTCAACGTATTTTTTACTTTTATACTTATTTAAACGTAAATATTTAAACCATGTTATTTTCGTGTATAACGTTAATTTAACGACAACTTAAAGGCTAAAGCTCCGAAATCGGGGGTGACGTCAATCCTCACTGAAGTTTTATGTTTGAGAAAACACACCCTACCAAATATATGTTGATAGTAAAGGAGGATTTCTGTTTACTGCAGTGTCTTCATTATTCCGTGCAAAATAAAGATTGATTAACGAGATGATTTGCGAAGAGAACTAGAAGTTGCGTAGAAGAGCCTGTAACTTGATATATTTGAGACAGTCAACAAAACAATTAGACGTTTTGTAGACTCCATTTCAACGTTTTAATTAATACCGTTGAACGTTAGCTTGTTTATACAAAGGCTTATTCTCGAGTTTTACAAAATGCTCGGCAATTCGGGCCTTAGTTATACCAGATTTAACAAAGCCATTTTATGACCGGCTGTCGAAAACCCTCCGCAGTGGGTTGCCCTTTATAGTGACGAATTATTTAGCTCAATTATTAAAACGTTATGTTTCTTTAAATGTTTAAGTACCTACTTTTGTTTAAAACATGCCCTGAAGTGTTTCTTCTCTCTTAATATATTTGAAAAGGTTTTCTGTGAAATAAAATAAATAGAATATGTTTATAAAATAAAAATAAAAAAATTAATCAATCACATTAATTTTCGTCAATTTTGTTCAAGGCTGATTTTTAGAGAAAATCTACATCCAATAATGGTTGTGTGAGTTTTGGTTATTTACCGATTTACTTGTTTATCTAGGTAATATTAATTCGATAGTTTTAGCTTTACCTGTGCGGAAGGATATTTCGTGTAGAGACAGACAGATTATATGTATATAAATACAGGTAAGGTTTAAAAAAAAACAAAAATAAACAATTTGGTTCACTAGACAATTTATTACAGAGTGACATCCCTATCTATGAAGTCAGGGAGTTGTTCTTGTAGATATTAAAGATACAAAAAAAGAATTTTTTTGGTTCATATTTGTGCCGTCTGTAATTAGTAACGAAATTTATGGACAAACTAAGAATATTTTAAATGGTGTTTATGGCTTCTTGTTAAAATATGTTTTTGAACCAATTTTATAATTAAATAGCAAACCGCTGATCAATCAAAACTTTCGGTTCTAAAAGGTTCAAATTCCATTAGGAAATCCCTTTGAGTTTGACATTCACAATAATAATAATAATACCAAATCCATATCCTCCGCAACCCTCCTCGGTCGTAAGAGATAATCGATTCCTGTCCGCAAATACAATTGGCCATTGCAATTCCTCTAATGGTGCAACCGCATGCGGTTAAACGTAATAACTTACGCAGCGGTACCGGCGCTATAACATATCTAAGGTAATAGGTAATAATGCGGTCATAAGGCAATACATTATGCGGTCTCAATCAAACAGTCATCACTTCCGCACGTCGCGCGTCGGCATCGCGACGCTGATGTCTCCAGCAGTGGTGTAGCTTTAAATTATTGGCCTCTTCAAAAAACAATAGGGGAGGGTCCCTATAAAGTTTTGTCAACTTACAGTTTTTTTTATAAAAATGTAATACAATAGAAAACTTTAAACATAAAAATAACGTAGAAAACAACAAATTTGTCTTTAGAAAAAAACGACATACATCAAACAAGGTCTAAAGTAAACTTTTTATGGGGAAAAACTCTTTCCTAATAGTGCAATTTACTATAAAGTATTTTGTGAGCACGTAAGTACGTACGTACGTTTGAATATGAAATTTTTTAAATTTCGAACGGAAATAAATATGAAATTATCAATTATAAAAAGAATTTCAGAAATGTCCTTACCCACCTAATAAAGTACCTACCTATAATGTATTTTTGCAGACATTATTCTATATTTGAAATTGATGGATTGAAGCAATTTATATTTTTTTTTCTTAGCAAGTCAAGTTGCACCTATTCATTTTTTACAAATTTCAACTAAAATACACGTTTTTATCATACTACCCGTCAATATTTTTTGTGAGTAAGTACGAGTGTGAACTATTAAAATTCGAAACTGTGGATGAAAATTTTCAAATTAAAACAGAATGTTTTCAAATGCAAACAAGCGCTTAAGTAAGTACCTACGTAAAATATATTTTACGAAAACAATTGAATGACATTTAACAACTTGTGATCGCTGTGTCAGATTACATTACATGTCAAGTTACATCCCGTGATTGATTCGGGTATAATATATATATGATAAGGGTAGAATATATATGAAAATTATGACTAGAAGGAATATAAGTAAGCTATAACAAAAATGTTAACCTAAAGCTACTTAGTAGTTACTTAAAACTTGACAAACTGTTGAAATTTAAAAAAAATAATTACGTCAAACAATCGCTAAATTATATCAAGTTACCGTTAACGTCTACACGTGATAGAATAATTTACTGAGTGTGTAGATTTCATATGGTTTTATATCAACAACAAAAATTTTACACTATTACAGAATTTTATATTATTAATAAGTTTTACTTCGTATTCGCAGTTATAATATTAACTGTAAGTAGCACTGATATAGGGTTTTACAAAGTGTAACTACGCCACTGGTCTCTCGCCGCACCTGCCGCCTCAGCCTTCGTCTCCGCCCAGTCTCTTTAATGCCGCGTTCAACAATAAAGCTGGTTTTAGTGCCGCTAGTCTGGGCGCTGGTCTGTGGGCCCCTTAACTACCTTCATACTTAATGCCCTAGCCGTAAAACAGGCGAGATTTGCCAAACTAGACTTACCTATATTGACATTGAATTAAAAACTGTTCGATTGAAATCGTTTTATACCTGTAACGTTGCTGTATTTTTATGTGTGATATAAATATATTTTGACTCTTAAAATAAGCGTCGAAATGAAATTGAATTTGTCTATTTTCAAGTAAAATTTTAACATAATTTCAGCGCTTGCCACACTTCGCTGTATCAGTGTTATACCTAATATGATAAGTCAATGCCTTTTTGAAAAACTTTTTATTTTTCGAACATTTTCGTGGTTTCGAATTTCTAGAACTTACTAGTACACTAGCCGTTATCGTGAATTTGGACACCTTTTTTCTTAATAATTCTGTTCAACAAAATGTTCCTGAATGGGATGCGAATTTCTCGGCCCCACACCTTACTGTTTATTGCCGCTTCAGATATCAGACAGATTTCCTGATGTATTGAAAACTTTTAAAGGTATACTTTATATTGCCAAGACATAGAAATCGAGTGAGCATAATTGTTTTTTCTTTCCAAAAATCTGTCAATAAATATAGTATTTTATTTTCTAATTTACCCCACTAGCGAAAAACATGTTTTCAAAACCTCTCAAAATGTTGGACATAGTAATCAAATTTTATGGATGTGGTTTTCCTTTTATATGTATAGTATACAACGCATATTTTCTTACGTGCTAGATGTTGCCACATTTAATGAGGCAATATGGCCGCTGGGTGACAGTTAAGTTTTACCAGAATGTGGTGAAAGAAGACTTTTTTTTTATAGTTCATAATGTTTACCAGGCGTCATAAACAAAACATCAACTCTCCTATTTAGCCTTGGCCTGACAGACTAAAAAGTCTAAATTTGGTAAAATGTGGACATCATTTTAGATATAAAAAGATGCCAACCTTTTTGGATCAACCGTGTTATCTTCAGGTCAGATATAAACTGAAACACAAAAACTCAGTCAAATGAAAAAAAATTCTCTGCTTTAAAAGATGTAGTGAACAAAATTTTGGTTTATTTAACATAGCGAACCTTTCGCCAGTGATAAATAAAAAGCCACATTTTTTGTGCACGGAGCCCGTTGATGTCTGCACGTTTTTCAATCTTATGAATTCGCATAGTTTAAGATACAACTTGCATTGCAGATCAATTCACAAAAGAAAATATTAATCTTCAATTTCAATGTCTCTACAATTAAATTCAGGGTCGTTATTTTCACCAGTCGCTCGCGATCGTTGAAGCGAATAAATTCTCATTTTCGAAATGCAACGGGAAATCTGCGCGCAGTCATTTTAATTGCCAATGTCATTAAATTGAAGACTATTCCTGAGAAATGGCAGGTAGACGAGGCAAACAGCAACATAGGTAACACGGAGCGACAGAGAAATTTGCATCTTATTGCCCCGAGTGCAAGGCGCAAAATTGACTGCCGGGCAAAGTGTTTTATTATATTTTATGATGTTTTCAAAATAACTGTGGTCCTTTCATAAAAGGAAGTGCCAATAAAACGGTTTATGGCGGCCCGTGTCTTTGCATAATTATTACATTGGTTCATTTCGTTCTACATATTATTATTTGTTGATTTTATAGAACAAACAAACATAGAATACAGTCACTACAATTTGAAGGAGACAAAGCCATTGTTCGGGCTCATCTCGATTGTGATTGGCCCTTTTCTGGTAAGAAGTCCAATAATAATATAAAATCATATTTTTTGTTACTGAATTCACGAAAGGCATTGATTATGTGTTTGTTGAAAGATAATCACATTAAAAATTAAGGGGAAGATGGATTACAATGTTTATCCAGATGGCTTATATCTGATTGCTAGTGCAAATATTCTAAAATTGTGCAAATAAAAAAATAAAAATATTTTTTTAAATACAAAAAACCTACTAACCATCATGCCGTTTAAGTTTTTGAAGCCCAAGATTTCTGTAAAAATCTTCATTCACAACTTTCACGAAACAATTTAATTTCTACCGAATAAAAATACACTGACTCTACAGTACTTTATTCGCATTCAATTAATAGTAATTGTTATATAAACGTCACTATCAGTAGAACCTACCAACAAACGCTGGAACCCATTAAATAGGTGTGTTTGCACCTATTCTGCATATTTTACATAACCAATACCCAAGCTTATTAATATTGAATTATATAATAATATGACCATGCATTTTTTTAATATCAAATTCCTCACACTTAAGGGAAAAAACGTGTCGAAATAATTCCATCTTGTATCGTAAGTTTATGCTGTGAATTTCAGTCACCGATATAAACTGAAATAGGAAGCAGGGACAAATTCCTAGTAATTTGTCTTCCTTAAATAGAAAACAAAGCTCTAGCTACGCGACCATTTAAAGCATGTTTATTCCACTGTTCGTAATAATATATATAACACACCCTGCAAAACTAATATCCAACCTATTACCATTTTGCGCTAATATAAAGCGTAAAGCCATTAACAATACGGGCAGAATCCATATATTTCACCTTTAGCGGGGATCCCAAGCCACGGCCGCGTTCCGCTCCCCGAGGAACGGGCCCGAGTTGACGATAACTGTTAATAATATGATTTTCATGATATAAATGATGGAATAACTAAACGATAACACGAAACATACGTTTTGTTTACTAACGAAGAAGCATTAAAAAAATAACTTGAAAACTACAATATTTGTGCGTTAACGAATCATTTTCTTTTTGTTAAATATATTGAGTTGCTTTTAAAGTAACAGATAATCACGAAATGGTGTATGTAATTTTAGAGACTAATAGGTTTGTACAACCCTTTGTTATGGTTTTTATAATACATGTGTTTCTGAAACTAAAAGATGTAAATCTATTACCTTCTTTTCAATCAAATCTTCGAAAATATCTTACAAATATTTCTTGAACCCAAAAAAATTATATGGCTTATTGGGTTATCGAACTGTTTTTTTTTGTAAATATGTTTGAAGAAGCAGTAGTTACTTGGTCAATCAAACATTAATAAATGTAAATAAAAAAAATACAAATTACGTTTACCAATTTGAAAACATATATTTATAAGTTTATTTTTATGGTTTTATGGCAGAATCACATATTAAAATACAATTATGGATATAAAAAACTATAAAAATAAAACCAAATTGTACGATCTTAGTCGATTGGCCGTGTAGACGGCTCTTATTAACCTTTGCCTTTTTATGTTGGCATTTTTATACTGGCTGTTGATAGTTACTAAAATTTGCTAGTTAAGAAGTATCAAAAAATTGATTATGCCCGACAAAATTCTTCTGCGAACCAAACTCAACGCTGTGTCTGTCACCATTCATCAATTGTGTTTCCCCACTGCTTTGTCGCAAAGTATTAGAAAAGAAAAAAAATTGTTAATTCTCACACACCGTACCTATTGGCCAAGTCTATTTAGTTTTGAAATAAGTCATGCTATGTTCTCGTGTATGACATATAAAATTCAATTAAAACAAAAATGACCTCACATACTATCTTTCTACGAACCCTCCAATATAAAGTAATAATATTTTGTAAACTTTCCTTTCAAATTGACCAGCCTGCTGATCTAGTAATTTATCTCTGGATATAGTAATAGTAAAGTAGATTAACTAATTATTCTTCTGAGAAACGAAATTATTATTTGCAATCGGCGCACATGTAGGTACAGATATTCATTTTCATTTCCCAAAGGGGACGTTCCTCAGAAACAGATTTACCTTGAGAGTAGCTTATACCATCCTATACCAAAACCCACACCACCATAGCAAAGGAAATATTCATGAATACGACATCCACCCTTTACTATCCGTACAGTCCTCGTGACAAATACACCATCATATTTTCCCTCTTGCTGCTTAGAATGTGAGAGGAATTCTCCCTGTGTGATACTCTTTGATAAATCGATATTCTTTGAAGTAGAAAATTATTAACAGGCATTTTCTCATTTTACGAGGCCTTCCATCGCCGATTCCTAATAAAAGAAATGCTCTACTAGTTACTCGCTCCACGCTCGAGACTTGTTATGACATTCATTTGTGAGCTGTGTTCAATTGGCGAATGAAGAGTAAATACGACATGCAATCTCGCAACAAAGAAAACAAGTGTTTTTGTCAGATTATGTTTTAGTGTCATTATTGATAATCCTTATTAACCCAATAATAAAACTTTTTCGCTAAAATGATAAAAGTTGTGCTTGGATAAGAAATTGTTTATTTGCTTCACACATCGTATCCTTACGGAATTCTATGTGCTTATATATTAGAACCTTGAAGATCAAATAAATACTTTCCACGGTATGTTTTATTTATCTTATAAATTAATTCCACATATTTTCAAGCATAACAAAAACGACAATAAACGATACCTTCCTCACTTCAGTCTTGAATTCGAGTACCATCTCTCTAGAAATTGTCAAGAGGGTTATATACATAGGCGGAACGGAAAAATCGTACCCACAGTAGTTTCTGGGTAGGGCAAGACTCGATGAGCGAACCGATCGCTTGCACTTATCCTGATTGTGCATTTAAGCAGATTGATGTTTTGCGCAAGATGTATTGAGGGAAGTGCTTTCTGCAGAATACAGGTAGCTATTTGCTATTTGCTACCTATCTACGGTATAACTTATTTTTTGGAAACTTTCATGCAGAAAGCTCGGATAAGTTTTTAGGCAAGAGCAGGTTTCGTTTGAGATTTCAAAAGATGCCCCGAAAGTTTCGCAATGAAGCATTTAAGCCTGAACGCGCAATAAGCTCGCCGGAACCCTTTCATCTGGGTAAATAAAATGACAAGGTTTTATATCAACCACCGCATTTTTGGGGACGCAATGAAAGTTAAATTGGATTTCGGGGTTTGTTCGTTCGATGGACAATTTATTAGTGAATTTCAATGACATTTTTTACAACCAGCAAAAAATGGTAGAAACATGGAGTAAATGAAGACAATCTATTTGTAAGGCGTGGTCTGAAGTATTTTGGTGTAAAACATATATTGTGTCGTTCTAGACACTTGCAACTGTAGGAGATATAAATCATATAAAAATAACAACTCACATACGAGTATAGTTAATCTACCAAAATACTTAATGTAAATATGAAAAGAGCTTATGTTAAAAATAACATGTCTTTATTCTTTCTTCGAAAAGTGATATTTCTGAAAATATTGCTATTTTATAAAAACTTGAGGAATATTAAGAATTCACTAAGATATTTTTAAAAATCTTTTGGAAAAAGAGGTACATACGCATTTTAATTATTTGTAATGACTTATTACGTTTATATTAATTATTTTATGTTCATATTCATAATGCAACGTAACATATTAAGTTATATTAAGGAAAGTACTTACGCATTATACTTTTATATGCCCATCCTCTAATACAAATAAAATCCATTAATTCATTTATTACGCATATTTTTGCCATCATTTATACCCAAGGATTCCTCTCAATATGATCGATATGACATCCTACCTGAGATAGATGCTAGGCTATATTTGATGCCAACATCATATTTGGCATAACATTTTACATTTGGCGCACAACAATACATTTTTAAACATAATTATTTACTTGTATTTTATTTCCCTTGGATACTATCAACCTCCATGATATGCATATTATTATTTAATTATTTCCATTTAAACCGATTAGCAATATTATCACAATGCATCTAATAAAATAAATTCGACTTCAAATTACATGTTTGCAACAAAACACGGATTTAATAAAAACAGTTTTGTTTTAAATAATATTCATTCGTTAAACACGAATATATCAGGAGAGTGATTTAAATCATTGTAACCAACACAACATTACTTCGCCCATCTGTTTGTGCAGTTTGTGTTTTTGATCAAATTGAAGTATTGATTTCTGACACGTATTTATTTAGTTTCCCGGCATCCTAGATCCTTTGTTTTGAGTACACTTTGTTCTTTGCGATGTACCTACGCAGAAGGGAATTCTTGGAGTTCTCTTTGTTATCAGCGACTGGTACTCAATTCTTAGGTTCTTTTATTCTTGCAGCCTAGAGATTTCAGTGTTTGCGAAGAGCTTACAATAAAACGTTCAAGTAAAACGTCTGCTCAAACTGTGCACATTTTTCTGTGATACCTAAACAGTTTTCGTTTGTTGTGTTTGAGCATTCATTGTTTGTTAATTTTGTCACCGTATAATAGGCACCTACAAAAAAAATTTGTTTTGGGGAAAAAAAATTTTTTCAAACATAATATATATTTAAATAAAAACTTTTTTCTTTGGAATTTGTAAATCACTTTATCATTTTTTTATCTCAGAGTTTTAACAATCTTTTTTGTTTTTGTTTTTATACTTGTTGTAAAGTAATAAAACAAAGAATAATCAATTTTGCATCTAGTCTAACTTTTTGATTAACTAGATAAATATTTAAAAGATTCTTGTCTCATGATTGATATGACGTTAAGAGCTGAATAAATTTCAAATAAAATCACAGTACGAATTTCATGATGCCAGAGCTCACCGTCAGTGACAGTAAGACGGGTATTTTAAAGCTCCGTGGCGCATGATGAAAATGACGTTCAGAGTTGAAAATACAAACTTTTGTTCCACAAATTACACACACACAAAAATAATGCAACTTTCATAACGCCAGAGCTCACCGTTCGAAGGTTTTTGTAGCTCCCATTTTTTTTGGTACAAATTCAACAGCGAATTCAGGGCTATTTGTTTCAAAACATTATTGCATTTCCGCTTGTGTGGTCAAGAGCAATCACACTGATGGATACAATCAATCATTGGTAGCCGCTACAATGGAATTCCCATTTTACACGGCTAAAGGTGTGCTTTGGCGTTTAGGTACGGGAATAAAAATGGGACTTTCGGTGAATTAGAAGTGTTGTTTTTCACCGAGGTACTTTATATCGATTAGATCGTTTTGTAGGTGTTTCATTCCGCGTAAGAACAATCGCTTCGTTTGCTTCGTTTGCTTCTTTTTGTCTTTGTTTAGGTATTGAGATAGGAACATCACTATCGGAATTGTTCGTTAATCCAGGTTTTATTTTATTTTTTCAATCAAACTTATTGTTTTTTTGTTCACAAGGCGCAAAAAATTAATGTTTGGATTTTTTTTTAATACTGTATTACCATTTTAAGTAAAGTACACTTATACTTTTTTATTTCAAAATATTATCATGAAATCTTTAAAAATAATGTATTGTAGTGATATGTTTGGCTATAAACTAGAAACTCTCTTAGGGTGTTCAACTTAAATTAATTCTATATAATGTGATATGAATCGTTTCTTTTGTCTGTATAAATAAAAACTCCCAAGCTGTAATTTTACATATCGTCTGAAATTTTTCTCAAGATCAACGCAAATTTATTATTTATATAAAATAAAAACTTTACATTTTCGTAAAAGGCAATCACTTTCTTGTTTGACATATTTATTAAAAATAAAATAAAAACTTTGTATAAGCACGGTTTTTCAGAATTCATCAATCATCTTATTGAAAAAGATCATACCTTCAATAAAAGCACCGGTGCTCATATTCTCCATAAAAATGATCGTGGCAACAGATTTTTTTTTTAAACACTAGAAATAAAGAAAGCCATTAAAATTTATAGTAATTTTGTTAGTAATCAGTTAAATTAGTCCAGTAGTCCAATATTAGGTATATTTCCCGTCATCTCATAAAATTTCTCATTGTTCTTTTATCACCTTTTCAGTTGACGTTTCGCCTCTTTTTTTCATTTTATCTATCTCTTTCTCTCTGTTCCTTTGTTATAATTTAAATTTTATTTTTTGTTTTCTTACTGTTCTCTTATTTTATTTTATATTGTGTTCTCCCTCTGTATGTACGAGTATATATAACCACACGCTATGTATTTTTTATTTAATTTCATTTTGTACGCTGATGATGCTAAGGCTAAGCGAAACCAGTCGGTCATTTATATTTTTTTAAACTGTGGTCTTATACAAAGTTGTTATTTCATTTTAACTAATTAAAACTTTGCTTTGTTCAGTTTTGGATATATATTTATATAAAAAAGAAGTGTGGAATTTAGAAAAAGTTGGGAAATAACTAGTAATCAATTAGAATACCATCATTGATACGCATATTTGTTCGTTACCGGCTTGAGCTCGAGAACTTAGACCGGATAATATTAATTCCTGGCGTGAAAGTTTGTTAAAATATCGTAGATAGTTTGCGCCCGACGCAAAAGTGCATTCAGACTGAATGCAAAAGGTGCAAAAAGCCAGAAACGAAGATAACAGCTTTGTACTTGTACAGCACGGCGAAGTCAATAATAATAATACCTAGTGTCATAAGTTAGCCTGAACCGCGAGATATGAAACCGAACTCCGTGGCTCTGTGACTGGGAAATTTATCGTTAATATTTGAAGTTTGAGTGTGACTAAAGTTTGTGGGAAAGATACTTACTCTGGCCGACGATTGCAGCTCTGGACCGAGATTGTGTATCTCCCGAACATCTTCTTTCAGCTTTTAGAAGTTGGATAGCTGAGTTATCGGGGGGATAATTTATTAAATTTGACCCTATTCTATTGACGAGATTCATGAGTTACCGTTAACATTAAGTTCTGTACCTACAGAAAATATTATTTTATGAATGTTATGCCTAAAAACCTAACTGTACTCTCTACCTGTTTTTTTGTAAAGAAATCACAATTTATTATTCAATGATCCTTCCGTGCAAGGTTACAGGACTTAGTAAAAACATTTTATTATATTTATGTTCCGGTGGTGATCGTTTTATAGGCTCTCAGTGAATTCCTTTGAAATGGGGTTTCTCTGAAGAATTTGCTTGAAGAATAATAACGCTTCAATAAATTTGAACAACCTGCTAAACTACATTTTTTTCAGCTTAATTTCAAAGTTCATTCATCCGTATTTTATTTTCGTTATAAAACTGAATTTTCAGCATGCCTTTTGGTTGACCTTTTCATCACAGTTTCGATAGCGGCTCCATTATATAATAATCTGTTTCGCTCGGGTATAAAGGTGAAAGAAACGTTAAGACACCTATAGGAATATATTTATGACTAACTACTTGCCGGTTTGGGGTGGGTAAACAAGTCAATAAAATTACCACCCACCCTCCGTGTTTATTTTCCCTGTATTTTTTTAATGTGAAATTCTTAGAACAAAAGATGAATAGGACCCTTAAAAAAAGTGGTAAACATCCATTAAGTTGATACTTATAAGGAAAAACTTGCCGCGTTAGTAGTTGTTGGAAGGTGGATATTGGTGTAATAAAAAAGTGAAAATAAAGTGGTTTCTCTCGCTTTGTGATCAGTTTGAAACAGACGCGATCGTTACAGAAAGAGTTTACTCGGTAACGACTTAATTGCTGTTCGATTGTTCATTAAATAATTATTTGTAATTATGAAAAAAATGGTAAATGGTTGAAATTAGCCAACTGAAAAATTGCGTTTCGTGGGCGGAGGGTTTCAAATTATTTACACTTCAAAGAGCTGTCCAGATGCTAAAAGAACACATTTAATATTGTATTTTATGAAACAATTAGTATGTACATAAAAGCTTAAACGTATCAGAGTTCTCGTTTGAAGTTATAAGAGACGTAAATGTATTAAAATAGAATGTCTAGTATCAGAAGTTAGTATCCGTGCACTAACGAAAAGTGTTGTTTCTCTTAATTCCTAACAGAATCCTAAAAGTATGAAAGCCCTCGCTAGCCAATATTCCTAGACCCTAATCAAACTCTACCGATGCATCGCCGTTATCGCGGATCGTTATACCGCTCCATATCGTTAAAGCGGGCGTTATTCTTGGGAACTTTGTACATCTTATAAGAACTTTCGTGTTTGTTCTGCTAAGTCAAACTTAAAACTTTATTCTTCTTCTGTTTATTTAGCTCCCATCGAATGGGTTACATTACAAGTATGACACTTAAATCTAACTAGTCTTTTGGTTATTAAGGATATCTTCAATGCGTTTCAAGAAGATCTTGAAAACCTAACCAAAATTACGAAAAATACTTCATGTACAAAAGCTTAAATGTTTCCATGGAAAGCTATACAAATGTTAACATCAAACCACGTTCATATTAACTACATCTCCTCCATTTTCGATAGTTTCTTTTGAATATATTGCAACATTTGTATAAATACTGATATATTGTTGGAATGTATATTCTCGATAGACTATTTTCTTAATAAAATAACGAAGGTATTTTCCAATTTAGAAGTACAACTAAGTGTGAATTTTAGGGTGTCAACTTTACCATTTAAAAGTCACTATAAATTTTTTGAACTTTCATATACCTATGGCGTCAAACCACGTGGTGATTACTTAACTAAAAATAACTTTAAAGCGATTCGCTTTGCTTTTATTCTACCTGTAAAGTTGTTTTCTTATTTTTAGGATATCTTGCGACAACATGAGCTTACATGTTATGATCCGAATTCTAGTGAGCTTTCAATGTCTTAGTTTAAGAGAGCTTACTCCAAGTTTCAAAGCCTGCAATTCCGATAGCGCAATCTTGGCACTTAGTATCCGGACTGCGTTTTGGTTGCATCATCTTACCGGAAGCTGATGATGATGTGGATCTATGTTTTGACTGTCATAAATTGTTTTATTTTTTTAAAATGCAAAATAATATATATTAAATAAGATAATAAAATAAAATATATATTTAGGATATTTATAGCGTAGCGTAGAAGTCACCTAGGTAAACTTAATTGGTATTTAGGTAGTGTCTTGAATACCATATTAATAACTGCAACAGAGCAGTAAGAACGTTTGCAGCTAAGCTTCTCTATTTAGAAGTTTATTATTATTTAGAACATATTGTTAATATTTTATTATTTAACCCGAATCTAAAATAAATACATTCATTTTAAGCAGTAGCGTAGTTGAAATAAAAATATTACGTAAACTTATTTTCGTAAATAGTAATAGAGATCACAAACGTTTTCAAAAAAATATAATGTTCAATTTGTAAACAAGTGAACTAGTATGGACTGAATACAAGAGGAGAGGAGAGGAAGTCGAGTTGTTTCACGACAAGTGATATTTTCTGGTTTAGCAGGCCTGGCTCTGCTAAACAGCAAATCCACGAGGTCACAAGGAGGAACTGTGCGTTGGCAGAGTGAGACTTACGCGTGACAGAGGTGTACGCGAGGTTTATCGCTGCCGGCAACCAGCCCTGCCGATAAACAAATCGCAAAAACTGCTTTTTTTTCAAAGCAACCGCTAACCCCCCAAAAATCGAATTTCTTTTAGATTTTCGCCTAAAACGCCGGACTCTCACGCTATGCCCCGACAAATGAGATTTCCGAAAATGAAGGGCACCAAGAACGCGCACCCTTCAAACTCTTTCTTCACAAACAGCCCCTTCCTCATTGACATCCCGAAGGGAGTCATCGGGATTAAATTGAACCCATGCACCAACGTGCACGAGTTCATTTACGAAACAACTGCCCCCCCAAGAAGTAACAAATGGACCCGGAACGTCCAGCAAATCGGTACCCATGGAGGCTGAGCGGCAGAGAGTTGTGGCGTCATAACGCCTGCACTCCCCACCAACACCGACCTTCAAGCTTGTCCAAAAAAACAAGTACGAAGCCCTCCTGGAGGTAGGAGATGACAACTCTGTCGCACCTCCGCCACTCAAACGTCCCACACCGACATCTCGTCCTATGCCGATATCACGTCTCGCGCCTGCTCCTGTTCGCAGAGACAACAAAGACTCTGCAGCCATTGAAACAGGCAAAGCAAGCACCAGGGTGCTGCCTGTGGTCATGAATATTGGTAAAATGACCCACAATGAAATTACCGCAGAGGTGAAACGTCACATCGGCACAGCCACGTTCAACTTTAAATATAACCGAGGCGGCACCATCAGCGTGACGGTCCGCTCGATAGAGGCGCATGGAGCACTCACGGCCGCGCTACGGGGTGAAAGAAAGGAACTCCATAAATTCGTGACAGAGACAGACAAGACCAAGAAGACCGTTGTCAGGGGGCTACCAAGGATGCCCACTGAAGCCATCCTCGAGGACCTTGAAGCCCGAGGTTTCCCGGCAAACGTCGTGGTCGAGATGACCACACCGGGCTCCGATTACCCACTGTACCTCGCCCACTTCGGTCAACAGACTAATATGGGCCACTTCAAAGCTGCCGTCAGATACCTTTGGTACTGCAAGGTATCTATGACGAAGTACCGAAGCAACCACCTGAAGCACGGTACCCAGTGTCACAGGCGCCAAAATTTCGGACATGGGTCCAGAAATTGCGCCCACGTCACTCGCTGCGTCAAGTGCGAGGGAGCCCGCGCCACGACAGAATGCACCAAGATCAACAGGGAACAGCCCGCCAAATGCTGCAACTGCGGAAGAGCGCACCCCGCTAATTACAAAGAATGTCCGAAGAGAGTGGCATACGTAACCGCTCTCCAGCGCAGAGCAAGAACCAGTAGCGCCCCGCAACGCAGGGCGCCAGAGGCGTAAGCGCAAGCCCCGTCAGCCAGAGTAAACGGTAGATCTTGGGCAAATGTCGCCAGTGGCGGCACGCCGAGCCCCCCACTACCGGAGTAGCGACGTGAACCGGAGCCCGAGAGACGCGGCCAGGAACCCACCAACTCTTCTGATGACGAAGACATTATGTCTCTTCTGCAAGGCCTCATTAAGGTCCGCGGAAGGCTCGCCACCTGCAAATCCAAAGCTGAAAAGCTGGTCATCCTCATGGAACTACTGTCCGACACCATCAACGGATAGTACAGCGTCAAAATTCAAATTTATTACGTAAACATTGCATGCTGAAACAACAAGAAATGACCTTCCACAAAAATGACCAGAACGATGCAGAGGAAGCAGCCGAGGCCGAGCAGACGTGAACATAAAATACTTAACTTCAGTCAGGTATATTTTTTTCTATCAGTAACAAGTTCAGAACTTTTGCACAGTTTTTTTATTTATTTTGTCCTTGCTTAGAGTTTTTTATCCAGTTAAGACCTTTTCCCTAAGAACTCACTATGTAAACCTTAATTCAGTCAATTAAATGCAATCATCAGATGGTGATAGTAATAAGGCGTAATGAGCCGTAGTACTAATTAGGTAGACATTATGAGGGGTATTTGTATAAGTCCCAGCTAGTTAGCAGAGGATAACGAAAGAATCCATAAAATTTTTAATAAAAAATCAAGTGAACTAGTTTCAGACAAAATCTTGTCAGGCAGTATAACAACAGAATAAAATCTGTATTCGCGAAATATTGACGATTGTTTAATTGAATGATTAGCTAAAATCTGAGAGACTTTAAGTTCTTAACAATCCTGTGTATTATCATTTGTAAATATGTATTTCGTTTTCTGAGAAAACATTTATTTTTATATCAATATCTTTGTTCTTTAAAAAATGATCAAGACAACAAAATAACATCCAAATCATTTTGAATTGCAGCCAATAGGATATCATTCCACTACCAACATCACGTACCTGATTCTGGAATATTTCCAATGCGGCCTCATTACCAATGTATCTCATTGAATCTAACTTTAGTTGCCTGAAAGGGAAGTGAAAGTTTCCACCCTAACAGCTATTTATGTATGACTGTACCTCCAAACTTACTTAGCGCTTCCACTCTATTGTCCCCATTGATAAAACTTACTTCAACTCACGTTCTACCATACCATCTTCACACTATCTTATAAGCAGGTACCTACAATAAATATACTGCTTTCACATCTGCTTTATCCCGCATCTATACAGTCTCAGTTTTGGTACTTGTACATTATCATATCGTACCATATTTATTCTAGAAGATTCTGATCGAGTCAGGAAATCAGCAATCTGAACTACTTTTTTTCTTCCTTTTGTCCGTGATACACTTGTGTGTCTTTGATGACTCGCGGTTCGATTCCTTGTTATCATTCACCCATTCTTACGTGGTGTCCACTTCGTTTAGAGATTTTCTCCTTTAAACAGCGCCGGATCCACTATACGTTCAAACTATGCAAAATACACAGGCACCATCTATGAAGGGGCGCCGTGAAAATATTTAAAAGATCTTATTTAAATTTTCTTGAAATATTACTTTAATCAAATAAAAATATCGCTAAATTATTTTTTAAATTACTCTTATCATGGGATATTTATGTTTCCTATTGCTCTGGCAACATCACTGTGCCTTCAAAAGTTATCGAAAATGTATGGAAAAAAGTGTTTAGTCACGGAACCAATAAGCATGTCCGTGCTTTCTTCTCAGCAATTAAAATGCATCTTAGAGACGGTTCATATTTCTATCCCGGTGACATTTGTACCGATGACTTTGTTCTCATTCGGTTTTGGAACTCGTTTGAAAAAATATTTTTGGGGTTTAGTTTTTAATCTTGCGATACTTCGGTAAAATAAAAATATATCATAAATGAAATCCCATGTCTCCACCAACGGTTTCATGGTGTGGCTTTCGGTAACTGGTTTTAAAAGTAGTTCTTGGTAATGACAGCCCATTTCAGATATTAACATCACTACCGTATTTCTGCTTTACCGATTTTATCGTTTTATGGTATACGAAAATGAACTTTGAAGAAATCTACTTTACAGTTGATTCTCGTATGATTTCTCGAAATGAAACGAGCGTGTAAGTTTTGATTTTGAGATTTTTAACGTTTGTTTGAGGCATTCTTAAATTTTTATATTTTTTGGTTTTCGATTTATTAACAACTTATTGAATTTTTGTTATTTTGCTGCATATTTTTTTAATATTATTATTAACTATTTAAAATTATTTACCCTTGTGTGCCTTCACATGTTTTTTTAAAAATTTATTTATTTATAACTCAGCTTTGGGAAAATTACTCTCTGTTCATGTTTTGATGGCAAAATATAATTAAATTAAACCAAGCCATGTTGATACATCCATTTTTTCAGGGCGTAGAAATTTTTTATCCAAATAAAAAAAAAATTGGGGGTACAGGGCGCAAGATGTCGTGGAACCGGCCCTGCCTTTAGGATCAGTTTCAAAAACACATTATAATCACTTTGTTTTTGAGATTGCCAAAGAGGGCAGTCTTACGTCCTTTGATGGATATCTTCGGCTCCCATATGCAGTTGACATTGTTGATTATAATATGGATAGTGGAATTTTTTTATGATTTATAACTTAAATGCTTGGAGCCGGTTGACTTTACATCAAACAATTAGGATGTTGATGTTTGCGCTTTGGTTAAGTTGAATTGAAAACAGCCTATACAAACTTACTCATTATATATTCCATTCTATTTACGTACTTACTTCAATCATACCTTCTCAGCCTATCAATGTTCTTCAACTTTTCTCATCTCAACCATTATTATTTAATTAATTCTTCCACCTTGAGGTTTATGAATGCTATTTACAAACATCTACCACAAACGACAAAAATATTAACTCCTCTGTCCAATATACTTCATTCATTTTTTGACTTTCAGTGATCTTACTTCTACGTTCATCGTACATTTTCCCCAAAAGGTCCGCAAAATTAATCCGACTTTAATCTAACACAGTATTTGACAATTTTTTTTTTTAAATAAAAGCCATTTTTCAATTTCGTTTTAAAAATGTAATGAAAATCGTCTATAGAATGAAATCAAGAGAAATGAATATATTGGGTATACAATGACCTTATAACGGATCTGCTTGAAACTAAATCTGATTCTTAATTTAAATCTTCCCCACTTTGCATACAAGCACATAACTTTTTCCACACCCTAGAATATTCCACAACACCATACCGAATAGATATGCAAATGTTCTCCATACAAAAGTAGCAGCAGCCTTTGCCCACCCATTTTAAAACCAAGCAGTTAACATACCTAAGAGCAGTTAGTTAGCACGCAACAAAGTCCCAGTGGGTTAGCGGGCTACGGACTATGGGGTACGGGCTAGGTAACTCCCTTCTGGTCACCTACAGTCCTACAGTCCTACAGTCCTACATAGATCGGGAGAAAAATCCAAGTCTGACGTAACGGCATGGCAGCGTGGTAAGCCTATGATGCAAAACCATGGAGGACCGGTAACTTGGGAAGGTGTTTTTTTATTTAAAGGCTTGTTGACCAAAATGTCGTAAAAAAAGTTTTACTTTAAAATTGTTTTCAACAAATACATTAAATTGATTAATCGCTTTTTAGGCAACAAATTTGCTTTTGTTTCTTTGTGATATAAAAAATAAAATAAAATACACGGCCAAATAAAAGAAGCTTTTAAATCGATTTTATAATTAATAAGAATGTATTTTATTCATTTATTTTTAAAACGTATTTGAGTGATTTAATTTTAAAGACATTAAGTTTAGGTCATAACAGTTTTTATGATTGACTGATTTCAAAACACGGAATTTTGAAACTGTAAGCCTCGGTTCGTGAATACCATTCTGAATCGCTTATTTTGTTTTTTATAAACCAAACATGAACAGCTAAACAATTTCTTCCAACCCTTAATCTCCTCCTTATGCTTTGTATGTTAAGTTTTCTTCTGTCTCACAAAATAAATTTCAAACGTGTGAGCCGTAGTCCTACATGTTCGGGTAATGTGTTAATACTAATTTTAACATCATCTTTCACGTTCATACTTTTAAAATAAGCGCTATCCCTCGAGGTTTAAATTATTAATCATACCTTTTTAAGTACGAATAAAATTGACTTTGAAAAATTTGATTGGATTTGACATTTGATAGTTTCACTGCATCCGAAAAGACTGCGTGATCTAAGTGGTAAACACACTCGTTGGTGGCGGTAGGCGTCGCCATGGAAACGGCCAGGGGCGTAGGCGCGCCCGCCCTCGGGGGGCGGACCGCCCTGCAGCCTGTTGAACTGGAGACAGTCGCCCACAGACCGCCGGTGCACGACCACTGAGCGCCTGATCATCCGCCCACAGCTCGCTGTCAAACTAGCTCTCATCTCCGACTTCTGACACGTCAGACAATCTTATGAGCCGGTTCGTTCCATGCGTAGATTGCGTAGCCTGCGCTCAGTCCTGAATCGCGAAAGCCTCGTCTCTTCGAGACCTCTTTGAATCGCTTCGACAGCTGACCCAGTGACGTTTCACCTGTGATTCGTAACTCAATAGATCTTACCTAATTGCTCATTGATAAAATCGTCATTTTATTCGTCTGAAAAAATCAAAAAAAATACCACGTGTATGCAAAACTGACAATTGAAAGCCTTTGATGTACCACAGGAATCGTTCATAAAAGTCCTTACTAATGTTTTTAAAGTAAAGCGTTAAAAACCGATTTGCCTAAAGTTAAGTGCTCAACTTTTACGTAATTCCGTCTCTAAAATATTTGACCCGAATTGTATTACGCTAATCTTACCTACCGAAGAACTTTTGTTTCTGGTAGATTTGATAATACGTAGGCAACGTCATTTTTTATATAACTATTAAGAGTAACATATTGTTTGAATAACGAACGCGGACGTTGACGCTGATTGGTGGAACCCGTCGGCCAGCCCATAGTAGTAGCGGAGTACGAGTGGTCCTTCCGTCCTTTTCATCAGTACAGAACAGCGCAGAGGGCATCCCTTTCTTCTATGCCTACGTTGGAATCAGGTAGATATAAGAAACTTATTTCATCCCCATTTGTAGGTTATCCCCGTAAACCCGCAATCCTTGAAATTTCAGTTGATTTTTTACAGCAAAACGGAAATAATCACTTTATTTTTGCAGAGAAACAATAAAACTTAATTTTTCTTTTTAAAATGACAGATTTATAACTGCATTCCATAAATTTTGAGGTAAGTTGTTTCAAGATTAGGGAAAAAAAACGTAAATTGTCAGGTGAATTCGTTAAGGAAAACCAAATCATACATTGTTTCCCTTGTTAGAATATCAATATATTGTGTCGTTTAATGGCGTGCTTTCGGTTCAACCCCATCTCTCTGATTATCATGCGTATTAGTTCTGGCCATTTATTTTGATTGCCACCCTTTCCTTAAAACGAATGGCTGATAAAAATGGTCAATAAAGCTAGGTTCTTAATTTAAAAGCACACCCTTAAGCTTGATACGATATAAGTAACGTAAGAAAAATTGTACTTCTAAACTATAAATTCATGGAAGATGAGATAAATTTTTTTTTCCAAAATAAAAACAATCCTTTACTAAACGCAGGTGAGAAAATTGCAAATTGATTTAGTTTTCACAAAGAAAACAGATAAACCTATCTGAACACCCAGTAATTACTTGAATTAATTAGTTAATTACACAAATTTATTGGGTTTTATATACTAATTTTTCATCGCAGCTATTAATTTCAAAAGAAAATCGAATTTCACAGTTGAAATTTGTACAAATAGAACACACAAGTTTTTTTTTTTTACTTTTGCTGCATTCAAAGTTACTTTTTTACAATCTCAATCTAGTACTAGTCCTCGAGGTGGGAGGGAGCAAACAAAATTCCACTATATTTGACTTCCTTCAAAGATAAATACGATTTTCACTTTTCCCGATATCGGGCATAATTCTGTACTTTGTATTCTCAGTTGGGTGGCTAGTACATTGTTATACTTAGCGCACACCTCGTGAGAACGTTAAATATTATCCTTCATTAAATACTTCTAACTGCCGTATTTATCGATCAACTTATAAAAACTCGGCAGTAAAGTTCATCTTTATGATCGGTTTATGTACCATTAGCGTTATCGGAAAAGTTTTTACCACGTTAATGCTTTGCCACACACGCCATCCAGGCGCGCCTCGGACAAGGATACTGACTATTTACCTCTAGATATCTAGCCGATATCATCCGTCTGTTCGCCTCAGTATAATTGTTGTCAGATTTCGTGTTTCATCACAGAAGCCGGGGTATTAGCTATTTACCTTGTCCTTTACAGAGCCTACTTGGATGTTCCCCTCACGAACCTGCCGCCCGGTTACCTTCAGCAAAACTCTGGCCTTGTCTCGCCCGATAGATGTCGTTAGCAGACAATTTCACACCGTTAGAATCGCGTTACACAACGCTGAATTTTAGATGCCCCAAATAAATAAACGCGTAATTTTCTATAAAATAATTGAAATACAAAATTATTAATGATATTTTATCAACTTTCAATACCTTAAAAATAATAGCTTAAAAAATTAAGGTGAAATGATTACTTTCCTTTAACAAATTACATATTATAATAATATTTGGATAATTTGTATAGCGCCGTTTTTGTGAAAAATCACCTCAAGGGCGCTGTGTAAATAAAAAAACCCCACAGATGTTAGACGTAAATTCCCTTATTTTAAAAAGGTCATCGCATATTAGGAAAAGCCTTTTGAAGGACTCAAAATAAGATTTATGGTCAAATGCATTCACAATGCACAGTTAATACAATTTCAAAATGTGAATGGAAAAAGTATGTTTTTGAAACGTTTGATAGATTATTATATTTGTATAGCGTCTATCTCACCTGCATGGATTATAATTCATTATAATAAAGTAACGAAGCTTTCCGCTGAATGTTCAAATATATATTTATATGTATGTAAAATGCAACAATGCACTCACTTGAACTTATAATTTTTTGTTGCCACTTGTACTGCACGTCTAAGACTATTTAAAAATATCAGCTCGTACTGTTGTCCAAATAACCATTTATTTTGATTTATGTTTGTATTAAACGCGCCATGCAAGGTAATCAATTGGTTAATTTGAATATTTGTCAGCACACGAAATTCTAAGTTTGAAATTATATTGTATTCTGTGAAATTTATAATCATCTTGGTTATGAACATTAACAACACTGTTTACAACAAGATTTTCCCACATCCTTCAAATTGTCGAATATATAATATGCATTCAATAATAATTCAATATTAAAATCATTCTTCGTGATTATGCGCTTTATTAAATTGATATTCTTAAATCAGTTATATTTGAGATACACTATGATGATAAATCGAACATTTCTTTACTTGCTTTAGCGCTCGTACTTTTAGTTCTCGGGTACACATGTTTTCTCAAATCCTTCCATATTCGGCAAACAAGTTATGAAATATTCGCCCATCGTATGATTGAATTTCTGAAATATGTTTGGCTCTTCAAGAAAATCCCGACAAACCTATTATTTGTCGCATTAAATATTTACGACATCTTACGACGAATATTATTCCTCTCAAAGGGAAGTACATGCAAACAAATATCAAATACATATTACTTATTCCGTGACAAAACACTCTCTTTTGTTTGGTTTTGATCTTTCTGTGGTTGCAAAGTAATACCCCATTTGCTTACAATGAGAATATTAAACAAAAAGAATGAATGTTTAACGTTTGGAAAGTTTTGCTATATTTTTCTCGTTTTTATTTTGTCGTCACATGTACCTACGTATTTTTCATGATCCCACAATAGTAATATATTTTCTCATTTTGCTATAGTCAAACGAATTAAAACGTTAATTATTTCCACGAGATGTAAAGACCAGTATGTTAAAGGCTTTTTGGAAAACATGTAGTAAACATAACTTTGGAGGGAAATTTATTTCATGTATGTAACTATTGAAAATCAGTTGGCCTCAGGAAATATTTCCCGAAGAATTGAAAATGAAAATAATATGTCCCTCCACAAGGAATGACAGTCATTGGTTAGCGGCGATTTCAGAAGCATTATAATAAGCGTGGACTATGCAATTCCGTCTAAGCTGTTCTTCAATCACACAGACCGCATAACAGACCAGTTTGGATTTTCCTCACTATCATCAACCGTCGCTCACATATTTTCCTTTCCAAAGATACTAAAAAACTGTCATAAGATATTTCAGCATTGATGCCCTTCATCTCTTTGATTGAACTTGCATTTTTTCGGAGACAGTAGTTTACACTGGAATGGCTTCACTGGTAAAGACATACAGTAAAGTCATAAAATAGCTGACCCCCAAAGGTTCTTCTTCAAAGATAAAGAGGTGGCAAACTTTCCAATGGTTTTAACTTCTTTATTGCAACTATAGTACGCTCGGTTCACTGTCACTATGTATTAGACAACTTATATTTGAATATTTGATAATTAATCACAAAATAAAACCTGTGTATCATAAAAATGAATAACTATTTCTTTGTATTTTACAGAAAAAAAGTCTTGTGATTATTTTAATAATTGCATATTCAAAATTGTTAGAATAGATTTAGTATTTATACACTCGGTAATAAGTAATGAGAAAAATAAACAATTTGCATGCAGTGATGACTTAACATTCAGTAAACATACTTAATTCTAATCAGCCTACATAAATATTTTTTTATGTAACATACCGCCTAAATTAATATTGATTTGTTGTATTTATTTTAAAATTTTGGATTATTTATAAAAATGCATTGCTATAAGTCCACGAAGATAAAGCGAATCGGAGTATTTAAACACTAGGCCAAGAAAAACAGGCCAAATAATTACCCCTTAACTTAATACTTCATCTATTTTATTACTCATACTCAGTTTTTATGTGCTTTAACGAAATTCCCAAAGACAAGAGATGAAAATAACTATGAAATAAAAAATAAAAACAAATAAAAATACGCTTTACACCAAACTAACTTTGAGTGTGTATGTACATTTTTTTATAGTTAATATTAATTTATGATCAACTCATGAGTTAGGTGGTTAATTATTATAAAATAGATATTATAATGATTAGATTATACATATAACTAGAATTAAAAAAAATACATATAAAAAAATCACTCCCCTAAAAATATTTTTTATTGGATATGATTTGAGATTTTCACGGCCAAAAGTATTATTGGCAGTTGTCTGCCATGATGGTGGACACTGCAAAGCTGTCTGAAAAGTTGGCTTAAAGAGTAGGAAGATTAGCACGGCATAATACTTCAAAAATCAATTACGACAACTGTTTTTATTAATCACCTCGATATGAAATCAATTCATAAAATATGTCGCTATTGACTAAGTATGAATTTTGAACGTTTCTATAATATAAGTTTTTAACTTTTACTAATACGGTTGTCAATAAAATTAAATCTAAAATAAATATGCTTCATTAACTAATGCGGAAAGCTTGGTTTGTTTTTGAGGAAGCATATTATATTAAGGGATTTTATAAGGATAAATTGAAGCACGGTGGTCAGGTGGTTTTCCTGTAAGTCGGATTGATCGAGTTTGAATCCTACATCTTATACCGACTTACTTAATTTTCAACGCGAATTACGTTGAGTGAAAATACCAATAAATATAATATTTTAGTGTATCAGATTTCAGTTCTGATTCATGATTAACTAGTAACAGTTACTCTCGAACCTCCTCCAGAACTAACACTCTCTTTCATTACTGAGCGATTGGAAAATATGGAACTAATAATAGATATCAAAGTGTCATTGTTCGACACTTGTCAAATTAATATTTTAAAGCTCATGATGAAAATTATTGACTTATACGTTGATTTAGATATTCTGGAAAAAAATGTTAAGCACATTTTCTTACGCCAGACCTCACCCCTATAAAGTTTTTAATGGGAACTAAAATTCAGTAAAAAGATTATTCTGCTTTATAGTTTATATGCATTCGTTTTAATTCTGATCTAGATGATTTCCCGAAAATTGGTATTCAATTTAAGGTGAACGAGAGGACAGACTTCACCGCAATGATAACTGGATACATTTGCAGCCTCCAATCTCTCCATGAAAGACATACAATGAAGTGCCAATAATTTGGTTTTTTGTGTAATTTCCCATTTCATTGGAAGTCTTCATCGGGAATCCTAAAGGCGGCGGTAAACACGATTTCATTTCCCTGTCACTTCTTTTTTTCATTATAACTCCTTACAAGCTCGGGTCGCTTTTTGCCTGATGTGCTTTCTTGAATATTTTCCTTCGCAATCCGTTTCATATTTTGGGGATGGCAGGTGTATTCATTTCGTTTCATTCAATCCCCTTTGAATTTTTCACCACCCACGAAAAAAAATGGCCGATTCCACAGCAATATACTTTAATTTAAAATAAAAAAAAAAGAATTCATTTAAATACGACGAATAAAATGTGTTTGTGTTCTAACGTCGTTTCATAAACAAAGTTGTTTATTGTGGTCACTGATGGAAAAATAATTATTTTGACCAAATCAACCACAGGCGACATTGATCGATCAACCACAAGATGTGACGGAATTCTTAACTATAGATCAGGTAATGTATTTAGTGTACAGTCTCCTTAAAAATTGAAGTAAATAGTAAGCTCTGGCATCGTGAAAACAGCACAGCTTTTTTTTTTTTTCAATTTCTGATCCAAATAACTATTTGGGTTACAGACGAAATATCCATTTGACAGTTAAAATATTAGAGTTCTTGTCATATTCTCAGTCCTAAGTTTTTTATTTGCCTAAGATTTTCCAATATATATATATATATATATATATATATATATATATATATATATATATATATATATATATATATATATATATATATAAGTGTGTCAAAATGGTTTGTTAAAACTCGGGCGAGACCGAATTACTTTTTTGTTATATAACAATTAAATATGAATTAAAAACATCTTTCAGACTAGTAGTAGGTAGGTATCCGTACACTTAATTAACCCGATTCACGAGCTGCATTTTGAGTGTTTGAATAAGTAAATGACAGTAGTTACGTGAGTAAAGAATATTAACTATAAGCATATGAATGCTCAGCATCGAATTCACAATTAAATGGTCTACCAGATAGTTTGCAACCGCGAGTGAAAGTAACTACACGAGTTAGAGTTGCTGTACCGCAGCGTAACCGGGTGTCCACGTGCCCACGTGCCCACGTGCCTACGTGCCCGAGGACCCGCGTGCACGTGAATCTACGTGTCCGTTCGCCAGCGTGCGGGTGCTGCGCCCCTGCTTCTCTCAAAATGAAGGGCTTTGCCAAATCCCAACCTTTTAGGAGAAAGGTTAAATCTGCGGGATTTATTCACTTTTTCCAGAATGTTTTAAAATATGTATCAGGTTTGTCATGCCACAAAGTTTAGGGTCGTTTGTGAGTGCGTTATGGGAGAATATTTCATTTTTAATGTGTGATTTGGCACAAGACTGGATTTCGGAGGAATAATTGAAAAGGTTCGATTTTTCGCCCGTGTCTGTTTTTTAGCCTTTTTTGCATATTTGCGTCACCTGCTCCCATTATTTTGTTAGAAATTTCTTATTTCTTATTCAAACCATACCTTCGTAAATGTAAGATTTTACTAAGAATTGAGATGATACTCGCAGAATAATAATTCATGCAAAATTGACTTCCATGACGAATAATCTTTCTCAACTTTTCATTGAAAATAAACCTTACCCAATCCACACCTAAAATTGATTTTTTATTCTACTTTTCTAAGGTATAAAAACGCCACTATTAATTATACAAACTGAAGCAATTATTCATAATTAAGTACCCTACTAGCATGCTGAGACATTTGCTATATCAATTAAATAAAATAGTTATGTTTCTATCCTCCCCAGTCTTCCTGTAACTTTAATAAATTAACCTTGCTAAGGTATGAAATGAACACCTTTTTTTTAGTAAGTTGCCTTCAAGTAATGGTTTGGTAAAGTTTTATCGAAAAAAATAGATGGATATCTCCAGATTTTTTTCAGCACGTTTTAGTTACTCGGTCATGGAAATGAAAATTTTACGTCAAAAGGAGCTCATTAATCCATTGACGCCTTTTTAATCCATTTCTAAAAATGTGGTCTAAATGAGATTTTTTTACCATCCGAACAAGACGTTATTTTTTATTCTGCATAGGAAGTTATATTAGTTTTTCAGGCTTGCGCTTTGTTTGAGATGCCGTTAATATTTTTCTAACGTCGCTGAAGAAAAGCTCAAGTAATTTACACGAGAAACACAAAACATTTGAAATCCGTCATATCAGGCCAAGGTAAATATCTATTGCCGTACAGACGAGTCATGCTCACTTTATATTCATTTAAGTCTATGAAGGTGGGGAATAGAGTTATGATAAATAAGTGCCATTAGGCGAGTCCGTCTGTGAGTGTGAGATGGTAGTTGGGGGAGTGGCGGGGGTGAGAGGGTTGGGGTAGTTGGGGAAGTTGTGGGAGGCCGGGGGTTGTAACAGAGTATTACAGAGTAACCAGAGAGAGAAAACTCTGGGGAGGGGAAGGATTGACAGAGATAGAATGTTCCCGTAGACCAGAAGGGAGGATAAAGTATCCCCAAAAAGTTTTCCGTGGGTCGTCATAAATCTTCATCAAAAATTATTATTTTTGATTGGTTAACTTTGCAATTCGTTCACAGGATGAAAAGTTAAACACTTTCAATTTCATCTACGCAAAAGGTTTCGTTGAAGGATTTTACTGCCTGAAATTCAATGATTTTAATGCGAGTTTCAAAGAGAACTTGCTTAGCTTTCAATATGAAATAATTATTGTTTGACTATTTTTGAAATGTTGAGTGTTTCACAATATGAAAATTTTGAGAAGGAGAGAGTTTTATTCTAATTTTGATGGCAGCCTACGTAGCTTATTGGTTTTCGCAATTGACGCTGCGCTTCGATTTACTATGCAAAAATAACTAAAAATATTTTTGTTATGCTCTTTTTTGCAATGTTAAACAAAACCCAGACCCAAAACCAAATATTAAAATCTCAAGAATTTCAATAAATTGAACTATTTCTAAAAAAATCTACAATATTTTGGTAGCATTTTTCATTACTTAATGACAAAGAAAAGATACAGAGAGTTAACATTAATTGGATGATTTGCCTGTATTCTAACTATTTCTATAGATGGAAATGAGTAGCAGATAAATACATCTTTCCAGATCATTTTAAGACAAATTTAAAAGAGAAAAAATAAAATTAAAGATTGGGTTACACAGAAAAATGAAAAAATTACAGGGTCTAAACGAAGTAATAGCCTTTAAATAACCTTTTTGAATATTATTTTATTTTTTTAAGGTTATTTACTCACAAAATCGGTGCTATAAAAGTAATCCATTTATTATTATCATTAAGATAGTGTTACGAAGAGAAATGAGAGTAGTACGCAATGTATAAACAAAGCTTTTTTTACATCTAAACAGCTTTCAATTTTCTACTAAGAGTAGCGCATGTATCAAAAAATATGTCTGAAACTATTATTATCTGAATCGATATCATTGAATGTAATTGAGTGATACGATAATTAAGTTACTTAAAATTGACTAAGCACTTCTTAGGGGGCAATAACTAAGTGAAGAAAAAGCCTTTATAGCCAGGTAGTCTTTTCACCAAATTACGGATTAGGTGCGACAAATGTTTCCGACGTTTCCTACCTTTAAACCCAAACTATCACCAACAAACTACAAGACTCGCGAATCCGTACAAAAATATACGCAATTCCGAAACCCGTGTAACCCGGTTTAGCCGTAATCCCCACCAAAACTCTCGGGATTCTCGTAATGGAGATCCGGGAGATAGAGTAATCCCGCATTGTGCATACGGCCAGGGGTCTTGTATGTAATGATTCGGCGTAGTGAAGAGCACATGGCTGCGAGGAAGAACAAGGCACTCGCTAAAGTTACCCCGGACATTGAGCAGAATACTCTTTGGAAGTTCCTAACTGGGATCTTGCTTCACCTTGTGCAATAACAATATACTAAAAGTTATTCAAAGGTGCGCCAGAGTGTGTATTATAATGCTCTGCTTTGTGGCCGAGGTGTTGGCTCCAATACCGCCTTCTACGGTTTGATACCGTGTTTAGCTAAACTGTGAATTGCTTCATTGTCGCCAAGTCAGCGCCATATTACCACCAAATTAATACTTATGTACTTTACCTTATACAGTGCAAATTTGTACTAGTATTATTTAAGTATACGAACTTTGTAAGCTATGAGTTACCCTTAACTAATATAATGATAATGTTTTATATGGTGAATTATGGCACAACACTAAAAGCTATGAAGTTTAATTAACTTATCCATTATTGTAGATATTTTACAATAAAAAACAAATCTTGACATTGTATCGATTAAACTTATTCAGATTTTGTTCATTAATTTAAAATCCCGGCTCATAAAGCCAGTTAAAAGCAATATTTTTAATTGCACGTCAATCACTCATTCAAAAGCGTGTATTTAACAGCTCGAAATGTTTGGTCTTCAACGCCCGTAGCAGCACGAAAAAGAAAAACAGAATTAATAGAAATACTCGTATACGCTTGATTTCGTAGTCACAAATATGCTTCTAGCGTAATGTACTGACACCGTATTTTGTAGCTTAAACCTCAGACTATAATTCTCTTTGATGTTTAGAACAGCGCAAAACAAATCACGCTCTTTTCCCCGCACTTTAAATGTCTATAAATGAATTTCCAATTCCACGTACCCAGGGGTAGTCGGAATCGACGTGAAAGCTGAAAACATTAATATATTAGCAGCGGTGAAATGCTATCCAGTTGCATCTTCCTTTCTCGCATCCCGCGGCTATAGGGTGGCTGGGTGGCCGCAGCCATAGGACTATAGGACTGTCTGTCGGCTAACCTAATAATAAAACCTCTCCTCCCGACTACGTCATCGCACCGGAATCTTCCCCCGGTACCAACTTCTTGCCACGTCTTTTATCAAATAATACTTTATTTGGAGCTTAAATTCTTCGCTTTGGCTGAAATAATAACCATATTTACTCAGAATTTTTATCGGTTACTTAAATAAATTGAAGATATTTGAATAATTGACATAATAATACGTTCAGTATGTTATTAAGCCGTTTGAATTACAACTACCACAATCATTCACTTTATAAAAAATCTTAAAAGTGTATTTATAAAAACAAAATTAACTTTCTATATAAGTTGTAAAATTTTCACTTTAAAACAAATCGAAAATCGAGTATCGTTTTATGGATGGCGTTTTTTTTCTCTTTCAAACACCAAACTATCATAAGACGCAGAATTCATCTGAAAGACGAATTTGAAATGAAAAAAGACCCGATTGATTTTTCGTAAAAATAATTTAATGTCAGCCCGCGTTCAATGCAAATGTAAGACCTGACGGGAAAAAATGGCGAAAGAGCGCAGCGGGTAGCTAGTGAATCCTAATTTTCTACTCTTTTGAATATCCCGATATTCTTTTTGGCATCACAAGGGAGGAAATTTTAATTCGGCTTCCCTTCGATGGAGGAGCAGGGGTGGCAACCGACGGCTCGGGAAGGCTAAGCGTGACTTTCAGAGCCTTCCTTTTGGTTTGTGGGACGCAAAATACACAGTGTGGATGGAGGTTTGCACGAATAATAAGTAATGCTTGAAAAATTACTGGAAAGTACATTTTTCGTTCAATTTTTATAATTTATCATCCGGTTTCGCTTTTTTTTTCACAAATATAAATAATGTAACCTACAATACGCGTCAGTATGTTTTTAAAGCCAAACGTATGTTTCAAAGCTCCATAGTTCTTGTTGATTGATGTTACGATCCGAAAATATTTGGCTTGACCTAAATAACAGATAAAGAAAAATATGTGCATTACTAGAGGGATAGGTACTCTCAGTATCGCCCTGATGAAATACTACTTTTAAAATGGCTCTAGCCATGTTCGGTAACTAAACCTGAATAGTCAAATTCTTTTCAACCTTTCCCTTTTCCATTCCCTTTAACTTTAAGCTCACAACACACCCTGATTGGGGATGCCATAGTCGGTCATTTGGTAGCAGTTGAGATTCTATGAGGTATTCACATATAAAAAAAACGATAAAAAACATCATTTTCTTTTCTCACGTAAGAACTCACCGCTCATTAGTTTTTTATGAGATATTTTGCGAATTTTGTGATAAAAATTGATGTTCTTTTTTAAGTACGCACTTTATTTGTATAATTTTTCTATTAATTTATTATGACAAAAAAACAATATTAGAATGAGAATGTAGCAGCAAATAATATTCGTTAAATCTTTAATATCTGGTTACGTGTCGTCCTAAAAATTCCCTAGACAGACCGACTTATCAAACCAGAACTATTAAAGAATGCCCAAATACAGAAAAATAAAAATAATGAATGTCACCCTTCAGCTCATAATGCAGAGAAAGATAAACGAAATAAGAATTTCAGGCAAAAGACAAACCACATGGCTGAAGAATCTTGCGGACTGATTTGACCGCAGAATTTCTCCTCTGTTTCACGCTGTTCCATTTTCCTTGCCACCTTGGTCACATTATTAAATTTATTTTTTGATGTTTAAATTTTCATAATATGTTTTTAAAATATGTAATATTACATTTATTGGATGTCTTACCTTCCCATTTTAACTATCAACTACCGACGGACCATTTCCATTTTACACGGGGTGATTTATGAATCTAATTCATGCATTGAATTTGTGATTGGTCATCTCAATAATGATATACAAATGAGCATCTGCACCTGGCAACACGGACAATCCATCAAATAATGCATCCGAATCATTTCAACAATCCGCCGAGGAATACAGTCAACAGAATAATATGAGTTTTTAGTTGTGAATTTACCAGCTACAAAATAACAAACAGTAAGATTTTAGACAAAACTAAACATATCTGTAATCGAAAGAAAATAATAAATGTATGGTATGAAAAGCATTTCGTCGATGCACATCAAATATGAGCTATGTGACGTTTCGTACATTCTGAGATAATCGACAAAAAGTGTCTTTTAAAAAATAACTAAACGGGAAATAATACTTCTGTTTATGGACAATGTTGGAAAAGAATATTGCATTCAATAAAAGAATACATTTATTGCAAATTTTAATTATTTCAAACCAAAAAAGCGCATTTTACTGCGATTTTTGCACATAGCTCATATTCTATGCACAGTTTTCGTCACATAGCCCATATTTTACACTAGCTCTAACAATATTTCATTCATTTTCTTTTTTAATTCTGTCCATTAGACACTAGTCTAGTCATAGTAAGATGGGATTATATTATCACTAAATATATGTGAATGTTTTATACATACCGTGACAGTGAAATTTTGGAGCGATATGCAGAGGATGTGGAATTTTTTAGTACGTCAATTTTATACTGTTTTGGCAAATGTTTATTTGAATGATACTTTTTATTTCAACACTTTCAAGTATTAACACTTATCTTTGAGTTGTCACAACACCCAGACTTGCGGCACCCACATTTATACAGATTTTTTTTTATTTTTATATTATGAATAGGCCGATCAATTACTTAATTAAATTAAAACCGTCACATAGCCCATATTTGATGTGCAACGATGATTTGCCGAATGGTAATCAAAACTTTTTTACCACTTAATATATTTTTTAAAAATATTTTATTATTATATTTTTGAAAGTATATTTAAATTGATTTGTAATAACATTTGTTGTTTCTTACTAGTATCATTACATGTACTTGACATCTTAAAAAAAAGATGAAAAAAGTGAATGAAACTATGTTATTTGGTAATTAATTTAATTTTATGTTATATTCCTCTGTTAATATTAGACCCTTGAAATGATTTGCGACAGTTAATTCAAATGCATTCTGGTATTCTGCAGCATAAATAAGAGAAGGAATATCAATTCCAGACCGTCTCCAAAGATACTATTTAGTGTTTGTATAAAAGCGGGCTTTTTGCCGTGAGGTAATTTATTCCAACCTATAATACCGTAGATGTAATATGATCAATGAAAATGTATAATTGATATATTGGATTTTTGCGACGCAATGTGACATCTAAAAAAATTAGAATACCGTCAAATTCCTTGGATATGCCCCAGAAAGAGCGGGTTCAAATTTCGCTATTTGTAAATTAATAAATAAAACAAAAATGTGAAATAAACATGATTTCTTTCAAAAACGGATATTTTTTAACGGATTTATTTCTTTATAAAACAGCATATTTCATCAAAACCTAAGATACTCTCCAAGCCTCCCGCATGATAGACCACGATCCCGATATAAGAATAGCTTTAAATGGCTTTAGCTATGTTTAGAGGCCACATCTGATTTAAGTATTGCCCACGGGTAATAGGTAATTTCAAGCGGTACCACATGACATAGTTATCTTTAAGAAAGTTTAGGGATGGGTTTTTAAGTAGCACGGTACGTCTCTAAGTACGTGTACTGCCGGTAGGTACCAGATACCGGCTACCGGAAACCTACTGACTGGTTATGCATATACGGTGCATGATAATAACTCAATCAGCCGCTCTCCACTTGACGACCACTGAATCGCGATCAATTTCGTTACTCGTAATGCAATTCCCCACACTTGACGATTATTTCACTCGCAATTTGACTAGACTTTGATTATAAACACATAGTGGACACAATTTATGATTTAAAAACCTCTCTTGTTAAATAAAAAAATACTAGTGCAACACACGGAAAGAAATGACAAACAAAACTGCTATTTTATTATTTTAAATTTCATATTTGTTTAATTATTAAATAAAAAATTTGCTGCTTTACAACGATCTTACTTTTTTGTTATTACTTTAATGTATTTAAAGTGTTACATTCTTAAACTATAGGCTTGTTGTACATTTTATTTTATTATTATGAAAAGAGAATGGAACAATGCTAATAATAAAAAAGGTTTGCTTACCTAAACAGCAATGCATGACATAAAAAAGGTTTTTTGCCTTTAAAAAAAATGGTTATTCTTTGTAATGTAAAACTATCTGAAATATAATAAAATCGTTTGTTGATTCTTTAAAGTTCCATAGCTCGAGATGGTAGTGACAATGCAAGTTTAAAACAGTTGAATGGGCCTTAAAATTCTATACATAAAAAGCTGGCAATTTTTTGTGACAATAGAGTTCGTCATTGTAGTATCTATTGCTTTAAATATATGAGATTTAACATGATAATATTAGTTAATAATCTTCGTTTATTTTTTTTTACCTCACATTAACATAATAATTAACATGTATAATATATAATACTCAAGTGATGCAACGCATAGTTTTCTCTATATATTCATGCCACCTGTTTACAGAGATTTATCATACTCAAATTCGTCACACTGCTGTTTGATACTACGTCATGATCTAATATTTAATATGGCTTTATTGTTTATTAAATGACTGGTTTAGTCTTAAATATGTATTCGGGGATAATCTATCGGGGATATCTATCTTGGTCAATAGATTAGGTAATTACTTTTGAGTTTCTTGCTATAAGCCTTAATTATAAATCACAACATCTTCATTTGAGTTATAAAACACAGGTGATAAGTCTTAGTAATAAGTTGTAGGTCACATACATTAATTGGCAGAACACATTGACTGGAGTAATTGTTTCACGAAAACGGTAATATAAAAATCTTTCAGTTATTATTATTGTTATTTTGATTAGAATTCCCGCCGTCGTTTTACTTAAAAAAAATACCTGAATAACATAAAACATTATTTCAAACTTACGATATATATATATATATATATATATATATATATATATATATATATATATATATATATATATATATATATATAAGTATATATCAAGGTGTGTATATCATAAACATATATCAACTGTGTTTAGTTGAAAAGTGTTTTTTCACATTTTTTCAAGGGAATTTAGACCTTAGTGATAACAGAACGGTCATGCTGTTATCCTTGACCCCTGATCATATTTCTATCAAATGCTGAAACAGGCTGAGAATCGGTGGTTAACGGAGTTAATTATTTAAATTGGCAGCAGTAAAAAAAATCATATGTAATCATTTATTTGCAACAACGTAAAATGTGATAGTATTAAAAATAAAAGAATACTTTGTTTTAAAACCACAAAATTTATTATAATGAAGGCCAACCGGTTTCGCTTGGATCAAACTTCGTCAGGGCACATATAATAACTGCCTAAGCCAATGGTTTTAAAACAAAGTATTCTTTTATTTTTAATATAATGTCTAACCACCATATGATTGCTTCTAACGAAAAAATGTGATAGTAGTTCAAACCACTACGAATAACGCCTTTCACCTAAACACAGTCGATAAATATAATATACGAGTATATTTATAAATATATATTTTTTAACTTTAATTTTCCGTTCCGCACCTCCGAAATTCTTCAGTTTCATCTGTACGTGCACCGCTGCAGGGAGCATCATGGTTTTGCAGTGTTTTCCGGCCACTGACACGTTCGTTATTCGAATATAATTTGCATATTTGCCACCACCCGCCCGCCCGCCGCACCGCTCCCCGCTCCCAGCTCGCCCGCGTCGGCACCGCGTTGATTTCATTTGCAACTAAACATGGCGAAAAATTGGAATGACGCCGAAATGGATTGTCCAGATTAATTGCAACGTAATCGCACTACGCGGCGCGGAAAACGATCGCGTTGAGTTTGATAAATGAAAAGTATGTAGTTGAAATTAAAAATATTGGTGGTTTCCAATTAAAATGTATTACAAACGGGTATGTGATTATAATAGGCTGTATCAAATATCGCAAAAAATATTTGCAGTTTTATAATAACTGCTTAAAGTTGCGTTTACCCATTCACATTCTCGTAAAAATACTTTTTAAATGTATGGATATTTATTTAACAAGATCTCATAAAAAATAGTTGTTCACCAAATACATTAAGAGATGAATTATATAAAAATATTGTAGATACATGCATAGTGTAAAAAAGAAATTAAACATTTATGTACATCTCACATATAGACAAGGTATTATAAATCCAAATAAGTTATAAAAGTACAAACTGAAGTAGTGTGATGCACTTTACGAGTATATGATATAATAACGCAAATAAGGTTAACAACAAGAACAATTATTTCATCGAGTTCAAAGAACATCCAAAAACAACCATGGGAGCCATTACAGCAACAAAAAACAACATGGAGAAACAAATCAATAAATGAAAATGATAAAATTAAAGTGGAATAAAGTTATAAATTTATTTTATTAAATCATTTAAATGAAAATGAAATATGTCTCGACTGTCTTCAAACGCTATATCTGCAACAAGACCACGTAAACGAGTGGTTAATAAAATCCAGATTCATACATCGTATCCTACTCAACGATGAGAAGATTCCCGCTTGTTGATCGTAGGCCAAAATCTAAGATCTGTAAGCTCTATTATCTGACATATCTCGGCATAGTAACCGAACATGTCTTTCACAAAGTAATTGATTAAAATTGAGTAAAAATTAGACATGCTTGACGGTGTATTGTTCTTATTTTTTAAACAGGTATTTACATATCGTCGGATTTGATGTGATCTGGTGTAGGTCAGGGCCTATCAAATTTTCTAAACCGTCATTCTGGTTATATTTGTCACCGACGCACGTTGATAGCAACAATATTTCTAAACAACATACGTATATTGTAATCTTAGGATTCAGGCTTAATATGTTATAAAATTGACCTAGTTAAAGATACAATGGAAGATTTAGAGGCATCCTTCGACTAAAAATAAAGCCTTACATATCTTTATTTGATTACTGACTCAAGATCATTTTTAACCGGATTGCTAGTTTTACGAAAATCTGCTGTTACGCAATATGATCGAGAGGATGACCTTTTCGTAAAGACGTTAGATTGAGGAAAATATAGAAAACTCCGAGATATAAGACAGAAGATTTATTTATAAAGGAAATTTTATGAAATTATCAACGGGCGGAATTGTGAGGTAAAAACACCACCAATTCCTTTAGATATCGTCATTTGAGATGGGTAATAATTTATTTATAATACCTACATGGGCGCAAGCATTACTGTCTATAGTTTGGCCTTAAGACACAGATGAATTCATTTAACAAAAATATTTGGTACTATTTTGCTGTTAGGTTAAAAAAAACATATACTTTTGACTCAAAAATACCAAAGAAAATCGTCATTACGTAAAATAGTTTTTTTATGTAAATTTCATACCACAAAGTAATGAAGAAAAAACAGCTGTTGCTAACATAATTTGATTAGTAATTTTTTTATTTGATCTAGGGGCAACTTTTCGTAACTATTACTGAACGAAAATTAAAATAAAGAGTCCCATACAATGTCACTCTACCCTAGTATATAATAAGAAATTATTTTCACTTGGTAATTTGCACCAGTTAAGCTACTGCAGGTAGTCTGTCTGGTAAAAAAGGGATGTTAAACTGACTATTTTTCTCAATTTTTCTACACAGCATGGCAACCTAGTTTTAACGAGGAAGTCTTTAAACTATCTTTAACTGGCCTTTAAACTATCGATATTAAGGCCTATAGGCCTATAAGCTCCATATGAACAGACATAGCAACTAACTTAAAAGCTCTTCAAGCTTTAATATCTTGGTCTTATTATGAGAAACGAAAATTAACGATTAGATATTCAATTTATAATTTAAATAAAGTTTGATAGAAGACCTAGCAGAGAAAGAGGCCGCACTTCATGACTTCTAACTCTACGTGACAAGTACGAGGGCAGTTTTTAGGAGTTGTTCCGGGCTGCAGCCTGGAGGGTGAAAATTTCCCTGGTGATAACCAACCTTAGATAGGAGAGGATTCCCGAAGAATATACCGACTTATGTGCTTCATAGCGTCGTACGTACATGAATATTGTTTAAATATTTTTTCAAATCATAAAACATCGAGTTCAATTAATTTGGAAACATAGGCAATTTCTTCAACGCCATTGTTATTTTCTAGTCGGATTAAAAATTAATCGCTATAAAAACGTGATTTCAAACGTTTCTGTCTTACGCTCAGTTGCTCATCTCAATCTATTGAAGTCTCTCCTCCCACAGCCTCTGCATTTTTTTCCCAGTTTTTTTTTAAATGGTGATCAATTAGACGCCTTAATTTTGTTTGTCGTTCTACTGGCATTTTCAGCATATGACGGAAAACTGTAAAACCAAAACTTAAAAGGTCCCCCTAATTTATTTTGGCCGCACATTTTTTTTAAATTTAAATAATTTTAACAACTGATTTTTGTAAAACGGTAGCAGTTTGTAATTTTAGAAAATTATCGAAAAATTGTTCCTAATTAAAGATTGTATGGTGTTAATTGCGTTATAAATATATAAATCAAGATTATTTTCACACTGGTCAAAATATCCCAGGAAATATTCTGGAAAGCATGTTTTTCCCTCGGACCATGTTCCAGGATCCCAACAGATATAGAGCTAAAAGTATTAAACAACGGTTAAGTTGACAATATTGCCGCTTTCATAAGGGACAGCGTTAGGTGGCCACTACATTAATATGCAAAGCTTAAAAACTATGGTAAAAGACTTTCTATGTAGCTACCGATTTCACCCCCGCTCCCCTATCGGAGGGGGCCAAGTGGACACGTGGGTAGATGGCATATATTAGAAGGGGGGAGAGAGTGGTGGCTTGACTTGCCCTATGGCGCGGCTAACCCATTGACAGTGAAAGTAGAAGTATTTGCTGTGTGAAAATTACAAATTACCCGAAGAATTAAATAAATAATTCTGATAAGAATTTTATCACGTGATCCTTGTCGTATTCATTTTTTTTTAGACGGATTAAGTATTTTGTTTTTAATACTGCTAAAATATATTTGCATTATTGTCTTTCTGTATCTACATAACGATTTTGCTAGCGATTTGGATAAAAGTAGATGTAGAAAATAAGATAGCGTCCGGGGTTATTTTTCGAGAGTCGCGGGTATATTTTATAACTCATGATTGAAATAACACTGAATGCTCAAAACAGTTTCGTTTATCTAGAAATTCTTTAATTTTCATTTGTTATACCGCACAAAATTTCCGACTGCCCGGGAGTAATGGAACTATGGCACTCCGAATTGTGATAATTTGTGAGATTGGAGGGAGTGGGAAGACTAAAAATATGGGAATGATAGAAGTTGGGAAGTACCTGGTTATTCAAATCTGATTAATAAATTTGACTAAACCCATTTCAAGCAACGTTTCGATACTGGATGGTGTTCTTTCTTGTGGGCAAAATTGATAGTACATGCCACTAATTCTATAAACAAAAACTCAATTCAAGATGTCGCGTCGGTTTGTTTATTTTTCATCTTAATGGTTAAGATTAACAAAAAATGCGGTTTCAGAATTTAAGTATCTGAAATATGGTTGGCACAAGGGGTGAAGAGTCATTCTATTAAACCTAGCTTAAAGAAGAAGCACTAGGAATTGAAACCCTTGATGTTTTACTGTCAACTGCCATCTAGAAAATAAGGTGGATGAAAGCAACTTTTGCTTTTTATTGTATTTTTTAACTCTTGACTTAAAAGTTTTACGGTTTATTCTTTTGCTTGCTATAATTTTAGCGCAGCGCTCTTAAGGAGACTGGATTTTTGTTTTACTATACGCATTACAAAGCAGTTCACAATATCTACCGTAAATATTTATTCCACTTGGTATGGCATATGTAAGCTCAAACTTTGAAAATTTCTAAATAGAACATATATACTTTGTTTTTAACCACTTTTTTATTTAATATTTTGTCTACCGGTTTCGGAAGTACCCTTCCATCATAAGGACAATATTAAATTAATCTTTAGATAATAACTTCATCTCTTCTGGAAGAAACATATGTGGAGATAAATTCTGTACACGATCAAAAAATGTATGTTTTGAAGTATCTAAAAAATATTAAATAAAAAAGTGGTTAAAAACAAAGTATATATGTTCTATTTATAAATATGGCAAGCCACAAAGTTAATGCTTTTTACGAATATATTTGAAAATTTCAATCATTCGGAATCCCCAATATTGATCGTATTGAAAATATAAAACACCGCTCGTGTTGTTTCCTTAATTATCAGTTAATCCATATTTCTGTATAAAGTGCATACAAATCTCTGGTGCTTTATTCTTTACACAAACCTGTAAACAGTATTATTGATTCATTACATCTGTTAGAAAAGATTGCGTTTCTTTGCTCTTTGTTTCTTTGATATACCACGTTATTTATTTAATAATGCGCAAAAATCTTTAATAAAACTACCTGAAAAACTCATAATATACTACGAGTTATAGATATTTTCAATTGTACCTTGAAATCACATGGTGTAAAGCTCACTGAATTGATTATTTAAATCTTATAATGATGCAAAAGTTGTATTCGTATAAATTGTTTTTTAAGTGTGTACATATACGTAAGCTTATATCATGTATTCAATAAATAAAACTTAATTGGCTTGAAATGCGTTCTTTATAGGGGTATTGAAACTTTTAATATTTAACTCTTTGTTTCCTAAATAAAAATCAACTGAAAATTTTCATGATTCAAGATTTAATTTGGCATAAATCAAACCTTCTATCACTGAATATTAAAAGTGTGCACACACCAGTCTCTGTCTACATAGTTGGAGCATCTGTATTCACAGTCTTGGCTGTATCCAGCGTCCTGTGCTGTGTATCCTTGGTAGAGGGATAAGCAGGACTTGTGAGGGAGTAAGCGCAGATCTTTAGGGGGTCAGGAAGCCCCAGAACCTTCGCAAACTGAAAGTTTTAATCCTTTATTCGCGCGCCTTGGACGCTCAGGAAATGAAGTTTTAAGCCACAAGCCTAACCTCAGGGTTCGAACATTGAGCGCGGAGCGCTGAGCGCAGAGCGTGGTTTTTTAATGGTGGTTGATGGAATTATTCATATTTACACATTGTAACTTTTGCGATAATTAACATGTCCTTGAAGATTAAAAGCATGTCATTAATTCATTCATTCATTCAATTTTGAAGTAATGAAGGAACTAATACCTCATATTTTTCGCCATCTTGATTATGTTAAATGAGGAGAATTAATTGACCGTCAGACAGCCTTTACTTATTTTTTTTTTTAATTTGTAGATTTTATGAGTTTCATTATTGTTTATTTCCCTTTTCCTTAGATTTGTGTTGTTATATCTTCTGTTAATGCTTTATGTACCACTGTATGCACCTTACTTATAATTTTATTTTTTCTCAGCATTGTTAGAACTTAACTGGTGCTATTATATTATTTAAAATAAAACGTAACAAAATTAATTAACGTCTTTAGAAAACGACATATTTTAAAATTCTTTCAATTAATATTCAACATTTTTTTTTCAATTTTTTAAAAATTGTCAATTTAAGGTCACAACATTTTAAGCCATCGATATTTCATGAATCATCTTTTTTTAAACGTATTATAGTTTATGCTATTCGACCTTTAACTTTTTTTTCAATTTACATATTCATGAACCTATATTTTTAATTTATATGTGCAAGTACTTTTTTTTGTTCACCCTTTTCAAATTTGTATGCGTATGTCATAACATTTTTTCGTTTGAATTTACAACACTGTGGTTCCCGGAATGAGCTTTGCTTAGGTTTTTGGAAAAAATATATTTTTTTATAAATCTTAGATAATTATAATCATTTCAAATTAGTACATAAAAAAACTCAAAAAGAAAAAATCTATCTTAAATACTAAATACTGAATTTAGTTATTGTTAAAATAACGCATGTACTAAAATTCGCAGAAATGTTTTGTTTCCAAGTCCGGTTGAAAAACCGACAGTAACAAGCGAAAGTTTCTCGCGGCAGATTCCATCGGCTGGCCGTATCCCGGAATCCCGCTGGTAATCAATAGCCTGGGAAGATCTACAGCAGACGTGCTCAGAACCAAATTCCTTTGCGGCACATCCACTTCATAACCGAGCAACCAACTACCCGCTCTGTTTGCTTTTATTTCGGCCAAATAAACTTTTCATCCCTTTAACGGTGCGCACGTAGAATCTATATACGAGACCGCCGGCGCATAATAAGTTGGAGCTTCGATTCATTGTTGCATTTTTTGACTTGTGTTTTAAACGGAATAGATATTATACTTCTCTTTTATTATAAAAAATGTATATTAAAAACATTTTCACCTCCAACATGTTATTACATTTTTAAAACAGCTAGTTTAATTATTTTATTTCCAAGATTATTAATTTTAAATTAGAATTAACTTATGAGATTCTATGCTTATAATTTTTATATTAATTATTAAAACAATATCAATAATCTTCAACATAAATATGAAACAGAAAAATAATGGTAGCGACCGAAACTCGAACTCGGAACCTCTACTTCATCCGGGAGTAACGCTTTCGCTTGTTACTGTCGGTTTTTCAACCGGACTTGAAAACAAAACATATCAGCGAATTTTAGTTCATACGTTGTTTTAACTATGTTCAGTTATAGTATTATAATTATGTGAGAATTTTTTTTAAATATATTATTTCAAAAAACCTAAACAAAGCTCATTCCGGGAACGACAGAATTGTAAATTCAAACGAAAAAATATTATTACATACGCATACAAATTTGAAAAAGGTGAACAAAAAAAAGTACTTGCACATATAAATTAAAAATATAGGTTCATGATGAATATGTAAATTGGAAAAAAAAGTTAAAGATCAAATAGTTTCTTGCGAAACCGCATAAACTATATATAATACGTTTAAAAACAGATGATTCATGAAATGAAAATAATTAATCAAGGCAGAAAAATCATTACAATTTTTTTTTTGGATATCGTGTTGGCAGTTTTTCTCTAATTGTTATTTGTCATGAAAAATGCATGTTTTTCTTCGAAATTTAATTTAATGGTGCACTAAAATAATGAATAATTCAAACACTTAAAAAAAAAATGTTTCTCCACAGATTTATTAAATGAAAATTCAATAAGTTATCTGATTTAGTTTTAAGTGATCGTGCTTGTAGTTAATCCCATTTGAGATTTAAAATATACAAATAGAGTAATTAGTACGGTTCAGAAAGAGAAGAGTTTGATCTTTGACTTTTCGTGGTAAGCTAATAGAAAAATATGTTATAGAAATAACTTTTTTGATATTTTTTCTAGTATTTTTTAGATGATTTCCGTTTAGATTATTAATTATTTTAATTTCTCAACGTTTTTTTGTTTGTTAACATTTACATAAATATAGTAAAACGAAAAAATTGTAAACGTTTTAGGTTTAACCATTGATTATAAACCTTAGACGAATTGACTACAACAAAACAGAACTATTGTCGTATTTTATTATTGTGTTGACTGATGTTGTTTTTTCTTTGTAATTTCACTATCAAGGACACGCGTCTTCGAATTGAAGAAGGCTTGAAATATCATCACTTTTCTCACATACATTCTTTTATCGGGTGTTAAGTTACGAAAAAGGAAGTATACAATTGTAAACACTATGATATATTATTAATTTTCCAACTTTATGTTTTATTCATGAGACTTTTTTTATATTTGGTATCGCTAATTAGTATTTTCATATAACTGGTACCAATTTTTACCGAAAATTTTATAAATACTAATTTAAGTAAATGATTTGAATGAAAATATGTTGTTTTTATGTTAATGCCTTCATCAAATAACAAATGTTGAAATGGTTTAATTATTTAACATCTTCCACTGTACTTTTTGCCCTTGAAAAATGTCCTCCGCAATACAGGAGAGCTTTTAGCGTGGAGGACAAAATACATTGTTTTGTAATAAAAAACATGCTTAATAAATGAATAATAATAAAAAAAACTTAATAAAACAAACACACATTTTTGCAATAATTAGTCTGTTTTATATTTTTATCATTAATTTTGAATGCGTAGCCAAATCGACAAAATTTTGTAATAGTGTATATAAAATAAGGTATCAATATGAGAATCTCCTTTGTCGGAAATTTAGCGAAAAAGCATTGGATGTCTTAAATATGCTTAAAAATAACCCTTTTTAACAGTAAAGAGCTAGTTTTGCGATTTTTTACTAATTTAACGACACAAACTACTGTATATTCTTCATAAAATTGATTTTTGTTAAAAAATTTTTTTAATACAACAGAACCCGTACTTATAACATTTCATCAATTCTTTAATACAGATTTCAATATTATTATCATCAAACCAATTTGCAAATAGTTTTTAATAACGTCAGAAGCATTTTCCCCCGGGAACTTTCGGAATATTGTCGCAGAATTTCCACTGAACGGAAGTACGATCATTGTCAATTTCGTATAACGCTTTCCTATTTTGGCTTTGGACTGATTCAATGCTCCACGGAAAATTTAATAAAGTAAATAAATACCTATGGATCCCAGAAATAAGAAACACCATAAAATGACGCTTGCACCCTCCTCCCAGTAGCGTAGCGACAATCTGGTAGCCCGGGCAACCACCCGAGGGTCTCATACTAAAAATACAGCGGGTTCATTTGTATTTTGACTGCAGGAAATTCTGTAGAAGACGTATTTGTTAATTATTTGTGAAAGTTTGTATTAATTGATACAAAAGTTAGAGAGATGAGTGATTTTTTGTTTTTACATTCAGATTTGGCTAAGAAACATTCTGAATTCCGATTCTGAAGCGTTTTCTTTCGTCAGGGCAATGCTGAGCGTATCTGACGCTATGACCAAATTAACTAAACCTTTCAGTACCCGAAAGTAAAAATCAAACATAGTATCCGAAGGGAGGTGACGAAGTTGCCCTACTTAATATTGTTTATTAAACCGTTTTCATGAAATAATATTCGGTAATTTTTTTTTAGTAGTACTTTGAGGGAAGTATATTCATAATATTATAAGACCGGTTGGTAGCTGAGTAGGCAAACGCGTCCGATATCTACCCGGGCGTCATGGCTTCAATTCCTCTGCTGGCCAAGTCCTTCATCATTGTACAAGAAATATTTTACGCTTATTATGATAGCAGTAGGATTTTTTTGTAAATATTGTCAGGTTATTCATAACCCGGGAATATCTGTTTTTCTTTGAAAAAAAAAAGAAAAGAATATTTCAGTAATCTTTTTCAAACACATCCCATGAAACTCTCGTTTGGAGTGATATGAAAACCCCCCTTCGGAACGGGAGTACTAAATGAACATTTTCATTCTAAATGCTAGTTTTCCATCGAGGCAATACTGAGAGTATACTCGTATATCACTCCGGATGTAGATTAATTTTACAGAATTATTTTTCTTACGCCACTGCTGCTGTTCCTCCCGCCGTTTTATCAGAATCAGAAAAGCAGGAAGCTTACTACTTTACCGTAATACGGAACTTCCGCTGTCGCTCTGCTGTAAATTGCAAATTCACTCACCGGATACATGTATCCAGTATCAGCCCGCCCGTCTCCCTCTACTCCATCCACTGGCAGGAGTTTTTTTCCCTCTGCAGTCACTGCGTCTGCTTGCTACCTCGCTACTCGCATTTTTCGTACCCAACCGTTTTTTTCCAGTCTTACTAATTAAACCATAGCATTTTTGCAGTATGAAGCGCGATTTTATGATACACTAATTATTTATGCGTGATCTCACAAGAGTTCCGCCACAAGCCAAAATCAAAATGATGCACTTGAACTGAAAGTAGATACATCATTGTTCTATAGCGCAAGACTGTTGGCAAATATACTCAACCAAGGCCAGTAACAGATCAGTCCACGATTTGTTTTTCAACAACATTTAAGTTATGCACCATTTATAAAGTGTAAAACTAAACAGCAAATGGTATATTTTCGGAGAAAGCAATCACTTTGTGGTTTGACTTATTTAATGAAAATTAAATAACAACATTGTAAAAAATGTTATTCTTTTGTTTTCTTACTGTTCTCTTATTTTATGTTTTATAATGTGTTCTCCCTCTGTAGATACTAACCTAACCTAACCTAACCTAACCAAACACTATGTGTTCTTTGTTTAGTTTAATGGGCACCATGATGATGCCTAGGCTAAGTGAAACTAGTCGGTCATAAAAGTTTAAATAAAATTGTAGTCCTATACAAATTTATTACTTCATTTTCACCAAATGGTATGTTTACTCCGTGGGCCTCACAAAAAAGGCTTGGTTTCTGTGGTAATGAAAAATAGTCAATCATTTAATATTGAGAAGAGGGGGAGGGGGTGAATAAGGAGAGATGAATTTATTATGATGTGATGACCGTTTAGTAGCCAAGTTGACAAATGTGTCGTATTCCCACCCAAGAGTCTTAGAATCGAATTTCTCTGCTTTTCAGGTCCTTCATTATCGCACAAGTAACTTTTACCACTGATTGTGATAAAAGTAAACGTGTTGTGCAATTTTCCATTATATTTGAGTGAAGATTGCATGTGTGATTAGTTTGATAACTAAGCTTGGACAGAAAAAATAAAAAAAATAAATGATTACTTCCGAGTATTCCCAGACGATTATTACTTCACTGGATGATGTGTGAAGTTTTAAGGGACATTCCTTTCCTTAAACTAAATAAGACGCTAAATCACTTTGCATTGTAATCCAAACATGTGTTTTGTGATAAACCTTCGAGGGTAACATTCTTGCATTGTTTCTTCCGAGTCCATTAGAAGGTTAGGTAGGAAGGAAGGAAGCGAGGAAGCAAGGAAGGGCCGTGTCCCTTATAAAGATGCAGATAGTTCCGGCGATTAATCTGACTAATGAAGACTATCATTTATCCAGGGGCATTCATTACACTGTCGCACGGTCGGTTGCTGCCTGAACGACTGAACGGAGGGAGGGGAAGGAGGAAGGGAGATGCCTGGTGCCTACCCACCGGATTTAATGTCAACTCCGTTCTCATGTCTTATAGACACTTATTCTTAAATGAATGAAGGTTTAGAACAAGTTATCCGTCATTCGAGAAAATGATTTCTTCTTAAAAAAATCAAATAGTTCCTCACAAACATCTTTGGTTGTCAAAATGGATGGCACTTTTTCCAATTTATTTTTAATTGTAAGCGTAATGAATAAGATCAAGAAAGAGACGCTTAGATGGTTTGGCCATGTAGAGCGAATAAAAGAAGAAAAGAGTATGAAAAAAAAAATGTTATGCGAAAGTGAATGGAAGAAGAAGTCGGAGACGCCCGAAGAAGACATGGCACGATCAAGTGAATCAAATACTTGAATCGGGTCATGTGAAGAATTGGAACAACAAAAGAGTATTTATGAGACGATGTAAAATGTGAATGAAGCAAGGAGAGTGTGCCAAGACAGAGTTGTATGGCGGTCCGTCATCTCTGCCTACCCTTGCGGAGAAAATGCGTGATGGTTAATTATTTAGTTGGTCAAATTAATCACATTATTTTGCTGTTGTTTATAAAATTTCTGTATATTTTGATAGGAATATGTTATGTTCGTCATTAAAAAAAAAATGTTTTCAATTTCGTTTAAAGTTGTTATGATACTTATTGTTTTCCTTACAAATAGGGAAAGATAATGGATAGAATAGGGTTATATTGCATGTATTACATCAATTCACATCTTGTAAGAAACATCATTCTTTGTAAAAAAAAAAAAACACTTTACAAACACAATTGTTTTTGAAAGCGATACTATTCGGCACAAAAAAAAGCAATTAGGATTCTCTGCAACTAATCTAGTTGCGGGTTTAAATCCTGGCGTGCTCAAATTTATTATATTGAATACATTTGTTCTATTTTACATTTAGTAAACATTAAATAATAGTTAATTTGCGCCACCTTCCAGATTGGCAGATATTCTCAGCATAGTTCGAATGGCTCCGAATAGTTGGGATTCTTGGGCTTAATTCTAAAAATACCAATCTCCAACGGTGCTCATTAAACATAATATGCATAAATATATGTGATAAACCTTTTACAATCTACCACCATAAGACTTACGAAAACTTGTAGATTTGTTTTAATGCGTACGACACGATCGATATCATTTTCAAGAAATAAAATTTGTTTGAATAAAACGAATACCTACATGTTCAAAATCATTATTCAATACGAAACATATAGATTTATGTAAAATGATTCATTAGCAAATGTGTCGATTATTTAAATTTAAATACGAGCGTGTTACAGAACGAACAGTTCTTCGCCATAAGATAGAATTTATGTCGTAAACTGATTTGAATACATTATTACGCGAGAGCTTTACTGGAGGAGGAGAGAGAATGGGCGTCTGTAAGAGCAATCAATCGACAAGAATGATCACTCTGCAGCAGTATTATTTGAAATATATATTTTATAAATATTTTTTTCATTATTATAAGTTTATACATTTATTTATTTTAAGAACATTTTGTTAATAGTGAATCCAACACAAGTGCCCTAACTGCTCCTTAACGTCTAGAGCCAGTGATATTATGGCATTTTCAATTGGGGTATGTCGTGAGGTTGAAGGTAGTGGGTAGGAGAAAGAGATTGGTAAGAAAAATGTTGAGAAGTACCTGGCTACTCAGATCTGGTCACCAAATACGCCTGTAGCCAAATCAAGCAACGTTTCGATTCTGAATGGTGGTCTTTCACCAGAGCGATTCTTAGAGTATCTATCACTGTGGAACGTGCCGCAAATATACTATGTATTATTTTATATGAATAAAATGTGTTTGGACACATATAAATAATCAAAAGTTATTTGCGCACGCCAGGTTTAAATCCGCGACCTATAGATTCGTAGTTGAGCGTCTTTCCACTTGACCACAGAAGCATACATATTTGTTAAAATTATTCTCTGGTAAAATTAACTGTATTTATTTATTCAAAAATTTAAGACCATACATTCAAACCGATTATTTAGAGGTTTTCCGTATTTGAGTAGTTCTCTTTATTAAACATTAAAAAATAAATTGAATGGTTTTCTTCGGCATAAGTTAAATTATGAATAGTAAAATTATGAAGTCCGATTGGATGCGTATTGACGAATCGTGCTGACAGAGATCATATAGACGCTGAACGCTGCAATAATGAGGGATTATGTTGGTGTCACCCTATTTTATACGATCAGAGAATTTTAGGCCGTGTGTAACGTAGATTTTCTCTTAACGGCAGTAAATCAGTGAGTTTTTTTACGAAATAACTCAATATCCAAAATAATGTCTTTATAAGTGTGGAAATTCGAAATAAAAAGTTTCCTTTTTTTGAATCATGGAAGTATGGCAAAACAAAGGTTTTCTTGCGTTTTGGTAAGAACGATACCTCTATTACGTGCTCACACATATAAAAGGGAAAAATGAATTGCGCATAGCGATAACTTTAGTAAGACAACCGATAATTTTGCAATTTGATAATGTCTTCAAAAAACAAAGCAGTTGATCTCGAATATATTTTTTTAAACAATTAGATTTAAACGAAACTATTTTTATTATTTAAGAAGTATTTTTTGTCGAATTAGTTTTAATTTCTTTTGTTTATTTGTGAAGACGTTCACTCAGTTAAGTGGTATTCCATTTTTTAAATCAAATATTCAATTGCTTCCACCATTGTATTCCAAGCTCCGTGGGTACCACACATTGAAGTTATGTATCCAATTAAAAAGCCATTTATCTGTCAGCTTTCTAAATAACGCGGTCACCTGGGCGCCTGCGCTGCGGTTTAATTGTAAAACAATTTAAACTTTAAACAGAAATACAGGAATTCCGATGAAATTCAAAATTTTACGTTACGACAACAGAGGACAAACCGGCAAGACCTTTCCCCATAGGGTGAGTAGAGATTCATAATCTGCTTGCATTTTTCTGAATATGCATTCAGAAGCTCAAGTTACAAAATTGTGAGAAAAAATAAGTACATTCCTTTCATTAATGCATTTTAGTATAAAATATGTGTTGTCTTTTTAGCAGCTTTAAAATGGTTTTTGGCGATTCAATTAACTTACGAAAATTCGCCTTCGGAATAATGTATCTAGAATCTATAACTTTTCTTTTGTATTTTGTGTGTTCTTTTTAAGAAAGGTAAACATTCCTGGATTACGAATGACCTGATAACGTTCGATTTTCTTACTACCATCCATATAAACGGAATATACTGCTCGTGTAATGATCGAAAACTTAGATAACAGAGGACGTGTGGGTGAAAATCCGACGCATTTTTGAACTTAGCCACTTAATCAGTCAATTTTTTCATTTGAATACCTTCATTAATTTGTTAAATATTCAACTGGTTATTCTTCGTTTAATAATGCACATGCTATGAAGTCAACTTTTTTTGCAATAAACGACACTTAGAATGACAGAACAAATATAACGTGAGAAATAAACAAATAAAAAAACAGCTCGTTATTTATTTTCATCTAGAGCTAGAATCAAGCACTCATATTTTCAAATCAAAGTCAAGTACGCATTAGTTCTTTAGTGCTACTGAAATGAAAAAAATAATCAGCAACTTATATAATAAAAATATAGCTTTCCCGATAAGTAGCTAATGTTAAATAAATATTTCTTCAAAGATGACAATCACTCTCGATTAGAAAAGCTTATTTTTTCCAAGAGCTATTTTTTTTTCAGTCACAACAAAACACAATACATGCGTTGTGCAGACTGTACTTCCAATACCGTCTGGGGACGGCAAAGAGGAGGTGGTGGGAAATGGAATTCCCGTAACATTTCTTAATTGCGTCCTGGTAATGACGGGGACCTCCCGCCAGAACTTTACTGTACGGGTTAAACTAAATAGTGTACCTACTGTACCCGCCCCTACCTGCGCTGTTATGGACGGAAGTATAACGTAAAGGGTTGTCCGGCGTTTGTCATTATTTCTTCATCAAGGTGGAAAAGGGTTAATAGTAATGTATTGTACTTGAAGTAACGATTACTCGCTCGTACTGAAGTGTACATTTTACTTGCATTAGTATATTTTGTTATGAGGTTAATTTTGTGTAGGTGCCTACTTCAATATTTACCACATAAGTACAAAAGGTAACTTTTATTGAAATTTAAATTAATTTACGGTACTTTTCAGGTCAAAATGTTTAATTTTGCATCTGGAAAAAAAATTGTCACTTAAAAATATTTTACACAAATCACTATGTATGAAAAAAAACCATGGATGTAAAAAAATATATTTATCTTTCTTTATTACTTGTGCAATCATTGTAGTATTACTTTAGGTACATGTGTTTTGCATGGTGACAAACAATTTAATTTCTAACTAAATGCAGTAAGGGTATCGTAGCAAATGTCAAGTCGAACACAATTCCTACTCAAACTGTTGCATTGCTTGCATACAGCTGTTTCAAAAATTTTAATCGTCTTCAGAAAAAAAAAGCTAAATTTATAAAACGTTTAAAAATAATAAACTTTCGTTGTTTTTTTTTTTTTAGAAAAAATGAATGAAAAGGAAACATAGTTAGAGATTTTCGATTTTTTTACAATCATTTCAAATATTCAAAATTGACTGTCATATAAACTTGCTGTCTTTTTTTTGCCAATAACTAAATGTAGGCATAAGCAAGATAAAGGGCTGTCTCTCAAAAACTTCTTGCAAGGATATCGCAGTCGGAAGTACATACATAAGCACCAATACCCACAACCCTAAGCATGTGTTGTTCTGGTCAACTTTATTTGTGCGACTTTTACGTAATTGACGTTCAACATTAATGTATGAAGGTAGCTTCTGAACGGAGTAATTATGTTTTTGACAAAAAATATCCTATGCGTACGAACAATACAATAATTCTTCTAGATTTTTCTTAACATGGGTCTAAAATATTTTATTTTTTTTCGAAGATCGAAGGTAATGTCGCGTTAAGTTGCGTGATAGCGATAACTAAAGAAATTAATATGTCATAAACAAATCACTTTTATTTTACTGACTTACGCGACAATACAATTAATGAATTTCATACAAGTTAGGTTTCTTTCGCAGCAGAAATATAGTTCCCAATACCATCAGCCTTTCTCACCGTTTCCCTTCGCCAATTTCTTTTGGACGTGAAGTGTATTAGTCCCACCTGCTCGAGCAATTGAAACACTTGAGTTTTCCATCTATAGTAAGAAGTAAAATCTCATCATTTTCCAACTAGACCAACTAATGAACAGTCCAAAGTTTCTTAAAATTCTTCATACCCCTCCCTGCGCTTTCCAATTTACTTTGAAATGTAATTATTTGCGTTCGTAGAATGTAATATCACGATCAAGTAGGGTTGATTTGAAAAAACAAAGAAGGGAAGCCTGGACTTAATATACCCTAAAAAGCCTCCAGCAGTTTTAGCATTCTTTGCTATACGTATTATGAGTTTTTATTACTCTTAAAAGCTTCTCGTAGTTTTAAGTAGTCTTCTTTATTTTTTTATGTAATACATTTGTTATGTAATATATCTGTCATGTAATACATTTGTTATGTAATACATTTGTTATGTAATACTGTAATACATTTGTACGGTAAAAATTCTATTTATTTCGGTCGATTTACCACTATTATTTTTCGACATAACCTGGTTAATAAATAAGTACCACATGTTACATAGATTTAATACTTTATTATTTTTAAGTCTACGTTATTGATTGTATTTGGATTTAATCAATTGGCTTTTAATTTTGGCTTATTTGATTTATTTCCAATTGTTGGGTCAAACGCTGTAGAAATAAAGTGATTTTTACTTCCATATATGAAGTTTTATTTTTGTGATCATATGAGGGGCTCACATGAAAAAAAATAGCAACTTACAAAAACGGGTCTTTAGCATTGTTAACTTTGAATAGTTATTATAAAGAAACAGAGAATTTCGTGTATCAAAATGTCTTTGTACATTAAACTAGAAGCAATTTGAAATAATAATCTCAAAATGTATCAACATATTCATGATATAAAAGTGCATAAATAGCTTTATCAACTTTTCAAGAAATAATTTAGGATGAAAAAGATTGACTTTGCTTATAAACCCCTTTTATGTTTTAAAACTGTGTGACACTGCATATCGTGAAAGTCAAACTAATTCCGCTTTCCTTCAAAAAAAGCCTTTCCATGGCAGATTACTATTGATCTTGTCTTTTAAAACATCTAACAGAATGTTATGAAATAAGTTATTTTTTATATACGACAATACAACTGCCCTCTGTAGTACCGCCATAGATTACACGTCTTCGCTTTCGTGAATAAATAAATAATACGTAAATATACGTAGGTGTATCATCACACTAACAGTCTGTTTCATAAGAGAAATTCATTTTTTAGCCAAAGCTGATTGCTTTTTTCAAAATAAACAAAAAAATAAAACCTACATTAAAACCAGGTGAGTATTAACTACAACTGGTATAAACAATACGCATGCCTAGTTGTTCTAAGACCCCTAACTATTAATGACAAGATTACAGAAATTACAGTTTTTACGTTTTAAATAAATATCACTTTATAATTGAAGACTACCATAAAGACACCGAGATTTTTCGATAGATTTTTTACAGTTCAAAAATAATTGTTAAGTACTGGAAAATGTTCGCAGGTGTTTTTCCAAATCATTCACATAATTTATATTTATTTAATATTTCCTGTTTCTTCATGTTAATATCCTTCCTATCAATATCATCGTGCAAAATGTGATTAAAAAAAGTCTTCTGAACTCGGCAGCTGCAATTGTAAAATAAATTCCCAAACTTTTAATACTTCTGTTCACATGTTCATTCACAAGCACGGATACCTCGTATGCGATATAAAGACTGTACTGTCAACTCAACTGAACTAAGGAACAGCTCCTGCCTCTGGTGTTAGTTTAAACACACATTTCTACAGGCGCCTGTATAAACTTGTATTGTTCTGGGGCGGTTGGTAATACCGTAAGTCTGCCTTTGTTTACCTTATAAATTAGAATGTGACTGTTTCCTTATTAATGGCCGAGCTGTCAAGTTGTCCGTCTGCTGAAGTGAGAATGGCCTACCCTCGGTTAAACGCGGTAGACATATTTATCGTTTAATTGTACAGTTTCTTGCTCGAACGGTGATTAAGTTATGGCCTGGAAGTATTTACAATGTAAATTGAGATTTCTATCGTAAAACACCGATGAAAACTATTTTTGTGGACGGGGGAGTAATTATAAGGTGGTTTGACACATTAAATGCGTACAATCATTCCTAACGGTTTTTTTTTTTAATTTAATTTGGAGATAAATAAAAATTATTGTTGATTGTGCTATCTTAAAAGTGAGTGAACGGAGTAATTAGCAGTCTAATCGGTTAATGTTTCTGAGAATTTCTGCTTATGATAGAAAACTGATTAATAATAATGAAAATGCATAAAAAATTACAATTTTAGAAAAGAACATAAGTTTATTTGTAAATATCAGTAATCTACGCACGTTTATTATATATCTATTAGATTATACAATCGAAAAACCCTTAGTTAATATATAATTACGTTAAAAAAATATACCGATCATGATAAACACGTACCCACCCATATTATTAAAAATACCTGCATTAATTTTTATGTGTGGTGGAAAACCACAAAGTTCACGTTCAACGTATTCGTAAATCGGGACTCACCAGATTTAACATCCTCCGCAACCTGCAGGCTGTATAGACCGACACATAATCAAGCGTATTCCATCCCCTCGTCCGAAACACCCCTACAGTAAATACCTCCCAGCAAATACACGCGTACTCCTGCTTCTGTTTTTCAATCGCAGTTAGCCTTGCGCAATATGATGTGGCCCCGGGCTGGTGTCCAATGCAAATACGCTTTTTTTCAAACTGCCGAACAGACCTGTATTTGGTGGATACTTGATTACTCGTTGGTATTTGTGTACTAAAGGGTTGTACCGGAGGGGTTGCGAGAGATTATTTTGAAATGTTGTTTCAGTAAGCCGAAATAATATTATTTAATCGATAAAAGACCTGAAATATTTATATACCTGTTTCAAGGACTATTAGAGAATCTTTATAATAGAAACTGCCTTTTGATCATACTAACTGACAAACATCAATTCCAACCAGCTTAATGACCAAGTTTTGCCCATCTCGAATTCATTATTTTTCTACTACACCCCATTCCTACAAGAAAATGTTGTCCCCTCTTCAGAAAAAGTGCGAATTAATTTTGTTTTCACTTTTAATCTGATTTGGCTTGAAGAATTTGAAACCATCCATTAAAGATTTTCTCAGATGCATTCTTTCAGAATAAGTTAAAAATTGGATTTGTATGTTGTTCAGATTTTGGGACCCATGTAGGAATTTTATTATTGTTTGTAAATATCACTTACAAATCCTGTAGCAAAACTTAAAGGAATAGTGTTGAGAGGCAAACTAATCAGAAACTAGGTAGTAGAAGTATGAATGGGGGGAAGGGTTGTATGTACGGATTCTATTCAAGAAACGCAACTTTTCGATTTTAAATAGTGGTAGTGCTTGAAAAAATTGCATATAAATAGCTAAATCTTTTTAGGATGAAGATTTTTAAGCCCACAATATGTGAATAAATGTCTTATAACCTTACCGCTCTTTCACAAATATTATTTGTATTGAAATATTTACTCTTCATACTTACCCTAAACATTTTTAGTTGGGATTTAACAGTCTTTAAACGGGAAAATCTTCCTAGTTGGACAATCAAAACCTTTTTTTGAAACAATGTAAATTGTGTTTTTCTGTACTAAATAAATCAGTACATCAACACGAGCAGATTGTAAGTGGTGATTTTCAAAAAAAATGTCAAAATCTTACCGCTCCTGCAACGAATATTGTTGCATGAAATCTACAAACTCAAAACTGCGATATTTTATAGTGTCATGTCTCAATGTCCTTAAAATTTTCCGATAATTGTCTAATCCATATCTGTAAAATATTGTCTAATCCACCCCTGACTTATCTTAACAGGATACAGGGATGTTGGAATAGGGCCGAGAAATCATAGTGCAGGGTGGGGTGCACACTGCACAGCGCACATAGCACACTGCAGAGCCCCGGGCGCCAGATTCAGGGCGTGCCAAACCATGTTTGAGTCGAATGAGAGACGGACGATATTGTTTGACCAAGTTTACACGGGAATCTGCATGAACCCAAAGTATTTACATGTGAAATTTATGCTCTGTTATTATGTTTGGTTTGTTCGTGCATGGTTCAAACTTGTTTTTAATTAATATTTATCTGGTCTGTATAGCAAGTTTAAATGTTCATGCTTGGCGGTGAGTCAAAGCTAAAATGGATTCATGTTTTAATACTGTTTTGAGTTAGGTGGATCTAAATGGCTTATTATTATTTGACTATATTTCATGTCATGGACATTCATACTCATAATCATTTTAATTATTGAAGGTAAGCACTGCCTTCTAAAAAATCACTCATTTACTTCGACGGAACTGGATTTATTACCTGGTAAACCAGGCAATTACACTGTCTTAAAAAAAAAATAGAATTAACGTTTCACGCTTCGTTGAGATATTTATAGTTTTTGTGTTTAATTTGTAGAACTCCATTTTAATTTTTATATAATTCAATTGAATTAAATTTAATATTATTATTATTGAGTTCTGCTATTTTAAGTTTTTTATTTTAGTTTTTAGTGACAGCTGTTTCGGCGTTTAAGGCCATTGTCAAACTGACAGTTTGACAATGGCTTCGTTGTGATGTTAATTACTTGAAATAATATTAGCTATTTATGTTTGCAATTGTGTTATTATAGATTTTTTTACACATATTAAGATGGATTCCTATAGATTAGATAAATATGAGATTGTTGGTGGGTTTTGGCAGCACGATGGATAGATGCGTCCATCCCACTTGAAGTAGAGGTCCAGGGTTCTGCATCAGTCGTAACCAAATCTTTTTTATTTCCTGTGACTTTTTTTTGTTAATATTTTTTCCATATTATTATTATCGTTTTAATAATGAATTACGTTTATTGTCTTTTATTAATACAGATATTACCAATTTATTTTCTAAATCTTAATTACTATAAAAAAGTACGGAATAATAAATATTGCATTTTTTTTTTTACCATAACTTTTTTTAATTATACTAAAAAAATGGATTCTTTATTGCTTAAAAATATATTGACATTAGAATGATCTTATACAGTTGCCTATTTATTACAACAAAGATTGCTTTATTGGTCTAGCGGTGGTTGTATGAAGAATCCATATTGTCCATTTATTCGTAACCAGGGAATATTTATTTATCTTTTTTTAAATCTGTTTGAAAAGCAGTACCATTTTCGTGACGCCAAAGTTCACAGTTTTTGTTGCATCAGACAAACAGATTTTTTCTTCATATGTAGTTGAAATGTCTGAGAAAACATCTACTTTTCATGATTAAATAAAACAAATTTATAACTTTATTCCACTTTTTTTTTTTTTTTGACTGGACCGGTTTCAGCCTATAACGGCCATCTTCAGACTAGTACAGGTTGTTCTTATTCTATGGCTTATATACTATTTTTGGGATGTCAGGGGTAGTAAACCATGATTTTACTTTAATTATATTTATCAGTATTGCTGCATGATTTCACTAGTTACAAGTTACTTTTAGTTTACTATTTTATATATTTATCTGGTATGAATTTTTATTTAAGCTCTCAAATAAAAATCTAAAATAATATATAAAATAGTAAACTAAAAGTAACTTGTAACAAGTAAAATCATGCAGCAATACTGATAAATACTAATGCAGTAATTAATAGAAAACTGTACTTTTACATGATTTTTCTTATTTCTCTTTTCAGGTGAGTTTGAATTTCTATTACCTTCCCATCCGAGTAAAGCTTACGAATATTGGTAAGTCTCAAACACTTTTGATAAACTTTACGTGATAGCTGACCTTTTAATAAATGCATTGTTTTGTCAAAAGGTTATTAGATAAACTGCGCATGAGGTTATAACGTCAAAAAATATTTTTAAAGCGAATGTTTTCCTTTGCGGTTTCAACCGATGAAATGTTTTCAAATGAATTGAAAATTTGAATAATATCAAGAGCAAAATAACATTTCATTTCAGGATCGGCCGCTCGGAAATATCAGTGCTTCCCGTGACTGTATTATTTGGTCAAACATATCCGTGTACGATGTGCAGTGTTTGGTCTCATGCAAATATCAAACAATTTCATACCCAGTTGCCTTCCTATAAGACGTATAATTGATCACACATTATTTCAAATTTCGTTGTACCCCAATTTTTTTATACAATTTTATTTAAATATTTTTAAATCTTTTAAGAATGTTAAATGAATAAAATACTTTAGCCTCTTCTGATTTTATAATCTTGTACGTGGAATTTAGTTAGCATAGAGGATTACATGCTTTAATGCGCCATTAGCAAGACATTTATTACTTTAATTTTCAACGTAGTTAAGTCGTTTTGGTGATTTGCAGTTTCGTTGTGTACTGAAGCATAAATTAAACTAAATCCTCGAGATGTATAATAATTTTGAGGCTGATTTTTTTTTTCCTTTTTGTCGGTACTTGGTTTATTAAAAAAATATCATTAAAAAAATTGCTTTGTTTCTTTGGAAAAGTCACCACAATTATTTTCAATTATCTAATCATTTAACGCCAATATGTTCAATGTTCTTTGAGCAGGTATATATTTTTGGTAATTTTTAACAATGTTACTATCAGTAAAGTGTCATAGCATCAGAGCACGAACGCGCACCGCCCATAAAATGCAGACAGTGAACATTATTACTATAATAAAACGGCATTTTCTATCATCATAAAAACGTCCAGATCGGTGGAATCGCGTGATAATTCGATACTTAGGACTGTTGCTGTTATTTTACCTGAAATACATTAGTGTGCGTCTTTAATAATGATATATGGATTTAACCCAACCACTTCGGACAACACAAAGTAAGAATGTAAAGATGCACCATTAAATGAACTTTATACACAAGGTTGGAGATTTGAGTTATTTTAAAAGAGTCGAAAAGAAAACGAGCACAAGATATTTGGGCCTTATCATAGATTCACAGCTCTCGTAGGATCTCCACATAAATTATGTAAATAAGAAAATTACTCCCTGTAACTGGTGTTCTATATAGAGTGCAAGGATTATTTCCCACTGCATTACTCACTTCGCTTTACTATGCCATGATACACTCAGACCTATTCTACCTTTATATCCGGGGCTTCGCCTTGAAGAAAATAGTTTCTGACCTGCAGGTGGTCCAAGAGCGAGGTCTCCAAAATTTATTTGGTCTTTCATGGGACAATCATGGTAGGGATATTTATTTAGATACTGGCATCCTTCTAATCAAGATCTTTCCCAAACATAAAATCACAACACTATTTTACAAATAATTCAGCAAACAACGCTCACTAACATCAAACCCCTTTACAATCAAGACATCCACCAACACAACACACGAAATAACAATAAAACTTGCATTCCACTTTAACACACTACAATATGGGATAAAATCATATGAATATATTGCCTAAACATCATATAACTCACTTCCAAATAAATATAAAAATAGTCAACTCATTTAAAAATGAAAATATCTAATTTTCTTACTAGTTTTATTTTCCCGGTAGAGTAAAAACATCTTCATTCACTTCCCTTCAAGGTTCCGCTGACCTTCATGGTGATAACATATCACAGTCTTGTCCGCGCGAAGCTGGGTTACTTCAAAATGATTTAATTTGGTGTCATTTTATTTAGGTACATACGATAGGGGGGCAGAGGTCCGGAAGTCGGGTGGTGATCGACTCTATCGAAGGCCTATGTACTTATAGGTAGAGAAAAGGTCAGAGAAGGCTAATTTTACATTGGACTTGATGCTCAAACCAAGAGCGAGTTTCAATAAGCCATCGGGATTGCCATGTAGCAAGATATTATAAAAAGATATTTTTTTTAAACCTAAGGAATTTAACCCTAAACGATCTTCGAATGTAGCATTTTTAATGTTCTAATTAATGATCGAACCGACTATGAAGCCATTCCCTTAAGATGTAGACAGATCGAAATTAATGACATGGGGGTCTGGTTTAGCACAAGCCCCTTGTTTTATTCAGATTAATACATTGTCTCGAATTCACGTACTCAATCGTGCCACGTCTTCCTTGTGTGTCATTGACTCTTTATACCATCCACTTGTTCAACATTACTTCTCCTAAATCTTTTCACCATCCACTTAATAAGTATTTAAACCGTAAACATCACTTTCCGAGTATTTTGATTTGCTATTACAGCATCTTTGTATTTTTTTCGGATGTAATTCTTTATACGACCCTGAATTGCTTGACCATAAATATATATATATTTACTTTTTACCGATACATGTTGTTAAAGAAAGTCTTCTGTATCGTTACTACTAAGTATTAAAGTTTTCATTTTAATTTTAGGTTCATGTACGTATAGTACCTAAGACTTGAAAATCCGGAAAAAAGTGTTTAAAAACACCACGTGTTACCGCCTTGGCGCTCGACAACACGTCGCGACGTCTCACCACGTCGTCGTTATTCAATTTACATGCAAATCTAAAGCCTTAGCGTGTCAATAGAGTGATACCATTGGTGGTACTTCCATTTCTGGTTTATACTTAATGCCTTATTCAAGTTTTGGTTCTATATAATAGTGTTATTGAAAAAAAATTAAAACGAACTCTTTGTGATATTAATGACAAAGCTTTAATGAGTTGATGATTGAAAGCGGTTATTGATTCAAAAATTCTTAAATCAATAGTTTTCATTCCGTCAACAAGAAGCGGGTACAATATACCAAACGCGAATCAAATTAATAATGCCTGTGGTTTGTTCTACAATTCGTTTCAACCCCACATTTGAAAATGTACCAATCGAAAATTAATATTTCTAAACACTTCAATTAAAAACGCTTTTATTTCATTTTAACCCAATCTTTGTGAAGAAGTTAGCTTAACATTTTTTATGTTTTATTACTTTGTACGTGAAAAATAAGTAATACTAGGTGCAAATTGACATAACTTTATGACAAAATATTATAAAATAATATGGGGTTCTGCAAACTATCCACAAAAAAAATAAACAATAATTAATCCAAGTACAGCAGTAGGTATGTACTATAAAATAAACGTTAGCATGTTTTTGCATTAATCCAACGGTTCGGGAGTTCCAGGAGAAAACAATACATCATTTGCGCGGACAAATTTTAGGGGGAATTTTCTTCGAACAAAACAAGGATTACTTCAATTGTATGGGACGCATAGATATTCGAGGATCACAGAGCTTCGTTCACATGATTCGCGGGCGGTCGTGTTTCACCAGCCATGTGCGTATTATGGGAGTGAGATATATTACGGTGTTTTTGTACGGCATAATACCAAGTAAATTCCACCTGTCACGGGCAGACGAGCCCGGAACACAATGGCTGATGGCGTTACAGATCATTCAACTTACAGCGAATGCTCTCAGTTGCTCGTTACTTTATGTTATTTTTGTTAGTCTGTGAAGAGATGGTATTTTGCAATGTTTAAAGATCTGTTTGTAAAAAAATCTCGTCGGTTTTTTTAAATCACTGTAATAATCAAATATTTGTTAGAGTCATTGTTGACCGACAAATTTTGATCACTTAACATCCACTTCAAGGTTCATATAAAATAATAATACATAAATAGCATAAAGGATAGTTTTACGGCAATTGTTATAAGTTTTTTATCTCTTATTTCACAATATTCTTAAGTAATTTATTAAGATTTTTCAAGACCAAAAATTTACCAACGTTTCCTAAGTATAATAGTTGCAAAACCATTTTTTTAAGGTTCCTCAAACTACAGATTTCCCAAATTCCAAATCGGACAGTTTTTTTATAAAGTTCATTACTAGACAAAAAATGGGTGAATTTGTATTGTATTAAAATTTACATTCAAAAAGTACTCTCGCAAATACTATGGGATTATGAAATCTGACCGTGGATTTTTTTTTTACTCTTATTTATTGAATAAAACCATTGATCGAGAGAAAAACCTTGTTACAAATAAAATATTCACTATCCCCATATCATAAGCCGTAATTAAAATCTTTATAATTTTATGAAGTGTTTTATCTAGTCGTAATTAATTAAGCATTAATTCACCCCAAAGGCCTCCGACGAATTTGGTGCTTTACCCACTAATGACTTTTTGGGGCATTCTAATATTATCTTTCTATATATCCGTCCCTTGCTGTGGTTGCATGGAGTTCAAAACTCTGTATACATGTATAAACTGAAATCATTATCTAGGTCACAGAATGTTAAAATAACTTGTAGTGCGATAGACTTTGAATTATATTTCCTTTTATTATTGTTCATAGGTTTATACTTAACTTCCCATTATGTAGTAAATACGCAAGCTTTTTGTTAATTACTGATTCCACTTCAACCATGAAAAGGAAAACTTTCAAATAAACATTTGAGTTAAATACACAGCATAGCAACAGAAAAAACTTATTTTAGTTAGTAAAAAAAATTACTCACTTTCATGACAGCAAGTTACTTTATTTACTAATTTACCGGCAGGGATAAGCCATATTCAGATACCAAGTAGCTTGCGTACATAATTGATATAGATTAACACTTTGCATTTTTATCCCACTATCGCTTAAATAAACGTCAAGGTATCATATATTTAAACGAAAAATTGAAACTTAAACAAACAAACGTTTAAAAATTGGCTGAAGAAGTGAATTATTCCGTTTTCATTTTTCGCATTAGACTTTATATTAAAACATAACACATGAGATTTTATTTTATATATAAAAAAAGGTTTTTGAAATTGCCATAAGTATATCAATCTATTTTAGATACAACACCAAAAGTTTGTTGTGACTAAGATATTTTTCGTTTAAAAATTCAATCCTCAAAATTAAACTGAAAATGAAGTGCCCTAATTACAATTAGAATACCCACACCTATTTCATTAAGTCGGGATTATTTTCAAGCGTAGCATTAACATTAAAAGTTACCTGCAAATCACCAGGCGTCGCCTTCGTTAGACCGTAAAATTACCAATTCCCCCGCCCCCACCCCAGCCAACCCCCGCGCCCTGTCCACGAAATTAAAGAGCAATTATCCAACACCAGATAATCCAGCCTGGGCACCAAACCCAACGAAACTGGCGCTAAGACCCCCTGATCCGAAATCATATTTAAACTCCATTCTGTAAAGCTCGGTAAAGTTGCATTTTTTGGCGAAATTAAACCTTTGTAAAGAAAAAAGCTTTCTTCTGACATCAATTTGCAATGCAAAATATATATTATGCCAAATTTTTGGCTCAGAATCTCTTACATTATGTCAAACGATTTTTTTTCTTGGTTCCAAATCTTCATATTTTTTATCCTCGTCGACACAATCTTGAAAACATGACGCCGTTTCCGATGGCTGATTGCTTTAAAATGTGTAAAATATTTTGTTCTTATCGTTTTCAATTCCATTTTCAGACAATATTCGGCTTTGGATAAGTTAAATAGTAGGTAGGTACATCTTAAATTAATGCCATCAGTAAGAGAATATCTACTCGTATGTTGCTGTCTTACTTGCAACTCTCTAAAATAACTTCTGCAAAATGTGCACAACATTTTGTCTGAACGTTCTAGATCAAAGCAACTATCTTTCGTTCGCGACATTATTTCCATCGTAATCTTCGAAGACATAACCATTTTGTTTATTTTGTGTTATCAATAAATAATAATATTTGAGAGAGATGATATTTTTCCTTCATGTTAGGACTTTTTGTGCATTAAATGAATAAAAAATAAGTGAAGAGAGTGGAAATGTGTAAGCTGCATTAGAACAATGGGAGTTTTTTTTACTCCCGATTGGTTAAAAAAATATTGTAAGTTTTTAAAATAAAAGGAGTAAATCTCTGCAGCAAAACTACCAGAGAAAAAAATAAAACAAATGTTATCGAATCAAATGGAATTATTGACTTTCTCAACCTTATGGGAATTCATAAGTCTTCACAAACAAAAATAGAGGACATATTTAGTTGTGATGGAACTCGTTTAGACAGATTAGTTTTGTCAGTCGTATTGATGTAATGAACAAGCTGAAATCCAATTATTCCGTTTCATGAACTTGTAACAGATGGCTACTGATTATATTTTCACCACACTGGACATCGGGGTTATAAATGCCAATTTTATATTTGATAGTCTATGTCCCGAGCAGAAAATAATGCGAAAAAGCTTTTTAAATCAGTGGCATCCAAATGGCAGCTAGCTCGCAGGAGCACAAAAGTAACACTGCTCCGTGAACTGAATACCATCAACAGTTTTACCAAGAATCCCTTTCAAGGTGATTCTGAAAATTTTGAGGTGAGTGCCAGTGAAAAAAAAAATTGCGTTTTTTGTCTTCAAACATTAGCCAGAAATACTTAAAAATTTGCATGCATGATTTTTCCTTGAAATAAAGTTTAAAGTTATTCTTAAGTTTGACTCTTTAAATATAAGTTTTCACAAAACATATTTTTAATTATTTGTGTTTATTATTTTCAAATACAACCAATTGAATTTACAACAAAAAAACATTTTAATATTTTAAATTCGAAAACACGGGTATTTTTAACTTGGAGGCGTTGGCTCGCCCCATGCGACCGACTGCGTTACAAAAACTATCTCGACCGACGGATCATAGTTCAGGGTAAGAAATTCGATAAAAAAATAAATTATATTGGTTAAAATATTGATTTCGTTGTACTAAAATACGTCACTACATACACATGTAAAGATTTAAAAAATCTTTTGACGCTTTAAAAAAAACTACCAAAATCTGCTCAGTAACTAGGTACGCGCAAAAGGTTTAAATATTACATTAACCAGTAAAGACAACCAACATTTTTCAAAAAGGTGAACGTTCATTAATGTGACATAATTTTTTTGTAAAATTAAACAACGGTTTTAACGCGTTGGGAGTCAATTTAAATAATGAATCTGAATTTTCATTGCCCAGTGGTAACCAGTAACCAGTAACCAGCAAACCGAAGCGTTTTGTTCAATTTGCAAACATGCCTGATTGCGATTATGATTTATCCAGCGAGATATTATTCCGTTCCCCTCGAAATGCGCGGGCAAAAGTGAATTCTTTATCATTTCGGAATGTAAAATTTAATGTGAAACGAGGTTAAAGTAATTACATGTCTTTTGTTTTAATATACTCGTACCTATACGTTTTTGATGTGATACCGCACAAGAGTTCCAACTGACCGTACCTAGTTGATATATGCTGTGGCGTCTCTTATTTTTGGGCATGTTTTAGTTTTGATTTAAATGATGTAGGGGAATATGAAAGAAGAAGGTTTTGTTAAGTTTAGATAGTCATATATGTTCACCTATCTAAAACGATTTAAAGTCGTTTCATTTCTGGGTGCTGGTATATTTGCTTTAAATATAAATTATTTAAAATTTTGAGTATGTTATCTTTGTAAAAGTTAATATTAATTGTTTTTTCATAACGGTAAAAAATAAATTATAGTAATTAAGAATTAATGATTATTTATTATAATAAAAAGGGCAATGAGAAAGTAATTGATTAACTAATCAATTATTTTGCTTCATCAGAACCACCAACTTATGGGGCCAGAGTCAGGAAGTTAGCGCTCTACCATGAAACTATTTAGACAATATTTGTTTATATACTTATCTTTTCAGTTATAATATAAAATATGGAATGCCTATTGCACGATTTCTTGCAATTTAATTTTATCAAATTAAGTATTACCATTATTAATTTCTGTTTTAATTAGTAATTTTTTTAGTGACAGCTGTTTCAGCGTTCAACGCCATTATCCAACTGTGGTTAGGCCATATGGAAACGATTAAAGTTCATGATTTTAGTTTTCGTTTAACTAATTTCGGCAAAAACCGAATTATCTTGAGAGGCTTTTTTTACTTGTTTTATAACGTGAATTGCCATTAGTTGTATTTATGAAAATGACTTGTTTGAAAAAATTTTAAGTATTTTTTAAGAATCTTTCTTGATTATTTAGTGAATTATTAAAAAAAATATTTACAAAAAATCTGTAACTTAAGCTTTGTTTTTTAGAGAATGTCAACATGTGAAAGGTTTATTTTATAACTACATACATTTAGTAAACTGATTTTAAAGAAAAATATTAACTTGTTTTCATAAATGTAATTTTGAAAGTAGGAAGAATAAATTACCAGTCTTGTTGTTTTATAGGTATTCATATTTTATCTTATTTGTTTGTTATAAAAAATCAGTGATACCTTGAAATCATCACTCAAAACAAATGCATTCGTCCAAACGATCTTTTTGAACACGTTAAAATGCATGCATCGTTTATTCGCATCACGGTTCTGTCTTCCGTTCGCAGGCCTCGCTTTAGCCATGCTAATTACACAACATTCCTGCTACAATGATTTCCCCCAGGATATACACATGGATCTCTTATTTGTATCCACTACGGCTCTCCACATAGATGGTCCAGCGTCGGAAGCTGTTTGATGGGGTGCACTGAATTTATATGGTAATATCTCACATCTATCCGAGCCAGAGACGCAAGACCAATAAAATATCTACAATTCTGCCAAAGTTTTGCCTCTCGATGTCACCTCATAAACTTTCTTTGAGACACAACATTTATTTTATATTATGGCGTCAACACGTATTTTTATTTGAATGGTCGGTGTTAGTAATATATTTTACATCCATGTCTGTATATTAAAAAAAAATCGAAAACATCATAAAAAAATAATTGAATAATAATACATCGTAAAGTTTTCTCATTACTTTTTTAGGCCTTGTTATTTTTTTATTATAACTGCAACTTTTACTAACTCAAATTATAATTGTAATTGTTTTAATTTTACTACTAACACATTACCAGATAACATAACTTTGCTTTCAAACTTTAAAAAACTTGCTCAGTGGCCGAGAAGCCTAAAGAGTCTCGGGTTCGATTCTCTATTAGTTAAGTATTGTAACATCATTCAAGCAGTAGTTTTTTTTAAATAAAAAAACGTTCTTCTTACTAACCATAAAAACCTATGATGAGGTTTAAATAATTTAAAGAGAACCATATTTTCAGTTTTTTTTTTTAAGATTAAAAATAAAGCTGTAACTTATCAACAGATTTAACAAAGCACATATAGAAAAGGCTCCAGTAGGCAATGCATTAAAATTTATATATTTATATAATATATACACCACGCATTACAGATATACGCTCAAATAGTACCAAATGTTTAATGGCTCAAATCCGACCGGTTGAAGCGAAGGTTTTCCGCACAAACAGTGTTTGCTCACGATGTAATTGCCCTGTCTTAACTTAAGGGTTTCGGATATTCACTAGTGTATAGATTTGGACGCTATGGACTGTTGGGGAGCACCTATCCACTCCTGCTGCCCGGGGATTCAGTGTATAAAAACATATTTTAATATCCGAGTTAAAGTTATTTTCTTGAGGTTTCTTAAACCTACCAATAAAAAAAATCATTTTTTAACAATATTCTGTAAGTTTTCAGGTAAGATTTTCATTTAATTAATTTCAGAACCAAACAATATTTATAATTATGGTTTGATAAAGAGTTTGTACATGTAACAAACTTAAGATTTTAAGTGATTAAAGAAGGCTGTGATTTTTTCTGTTTCGTTGTAAATCAAAAACGGAAGCCCTCGCTTAAACTTTAAGTTCTTATACATTATCAATGAAATTTGTTTGCTTTAGGATTTCCGTCTAAAAATGTAGGAAAAAGTGTTTTCCAATTTGGACTTGTAACCCTTCGTTTAACTTGTAAATGACAAAAGTTCTGTAGACATAGCCGTAAAAGAAATAAAAATCTTCTTATTAATATTTTATGATCTCATAAATTTCATTTTCTTGGTGAAATTTCCTAATCAATATTTCTTATACAATCAAAGTTACAATAAAACTTCACAAAGAGGAACGAGGGAAGACTTTTAATTACGTGACAAGAAAAACAAGTTCTTGTTTGCGGAAAAAAGTTACAAAGGTACGCAAGTTCTGCCGAAAGTTTATATATTGACTCATTGACCTAGGCTTGCTATTGACTCAGTTAGGCTGTAAAGAAAATAAGTAGATTTGGGATGTTCTTTTTGACAACAAAATTAGATTTTTAATTGTTTTTTTTAAACGGTAGATATCAAAAAACAATTGTTTGAAATGAAATAATAATAATTTTTAAATTAGTAGATTTATTTTGATATATCTTCATTTTTATCTTTGTGTTATATTGCTAAGGAAAGGAGGAAAATAAAAAATATTTTTGTCAACTTACTTTTGGGACAGAAAAGCTGCTTTGTATTTTGCCGAGCTGCTTTCATAAACCTTTTGGAAAAGCATTTGACCCATAAAATCTCACTTCTTGTTCCCGTGTTACACTGTTTTGTTACAAAGTAAAAGTTTTTTGAGCCAATGTCGTTGAACAATCCTATTATTTTGCTTAACTTTGCACATTCAGAAGATGAGAAAGTTTATTAGGAATTATGTAAGAGTGAACTTTCTAAATTCAGAAGTATTCAATTCAGGGTGAACGTACAATATTATTTCTAGGCCGGATTGAAATATTGATTTCTGCCATATTCTTAAAGGCTTAAATTATACATTTTTTCACTTTTTTTTTATTTTAGACAAATTTGAGCATTGTTAAAGTTAGCTTATTTTAAAAAAACTTTCCGTTCGTTTCATCCATCGGCTTTTACGTAACCGTGATGGGGTTATGTACTTTGTAATACAAAAAAAAATCAAAATCTTTATCCTCTTCGCGCATTGCTTGGATTTTCATGTCGATACAATTATTTATTAAAACAGAATTCTCAACTTTTTTCTTTCAACATTTATGATTTACATTTTTCAGATGTTTAGTAGAAAAATTAGTAAATCGTTATCGTTTATTAATAATGCTGAAACTAAGAAAAATGTATTATTTTATCAATAGAATTTAACACATACTCATATGTGTAAGTAGAAACATAATATAATTTTTTACAAGTTAGTTTTTGACACGTAATTTTTGTACTTACTACAAATTAATAATTCTTTTTTGTGTTGAGTTGTATTCGAAAAAAAAAAACAATTTCATTTAATGCCTTACTGACCCATAAAAACAAGGAAAGGTAAGTCACCTTAAGCATTTTTCAAAATATATTTGAAAATAATAAGTGTAGATAATTGCGTCTAAGTCGGCATCCCAAAGTATCTCGTGTCAAACACGGGCTCAGTGTTGGCATACAAACGAAGAGCTTCAATTCAACGTCAAGAAGCAGTCGGGGTGTATTCGCGCCAACAATAGCAAGTAAACTTCAAAATGTTTCGAGACTAGTTAGTGCCCGTTGGCTTTACTGTTATCTTATTTCACATCTAGGAAAACTTTCGGAAATTATTTCTCATATAATGCGCTCATTTTCCGGCGCTGTCTATTGAAGAATCCTTCCGAGGCGGATATGTGTTTGTGTATCTTGGCAGTTTGAGCTTCGCACTGATGCTCGTCTAAGTTTGTAAGCTAACAAGGCGTCAAGCCTCTTCTCATTTAAGTATTATCGTGTTACATACATTTGTTCCGGGCTAAAGACAAATGGAACTACGTATATGTAATACCATGTTCGTATACTAAACAGTATTCCCAGTATGTACCTGTATATGGAGTGTCGGTACATGAAAGTTTTAAGGAGAAGTTTTTTGTTTTTCTTTTTTTAATATTTCAAGTGTTTGCGTTTTTTATGTTTAATGTTACAAATTAAACATTAAAAACCCAACCACAAAGTAATCGAAAATACCAAGCTTATTTTTTTACGAATTCTGTTTCCCACCAGCCAAACCATACATTTTAGATACCGGTTAACTATATTTCTTTTTTTTTACTTAATCGTTTTCGAATATAAAATGAACTTTTGTTTGTATTTTACAATTGTTAACAATTATAAATAAGTATGCACAGAGAAGAAGAAATAAATCCTTAAAATACTAGCGGTTTGTACTGTAAATTATTATCAATGTGTGATAGTAATTATACTCTTCGAAAGGGGTATAGTTTTACAATCAACAATTCACGTATTTAATGCCATTATCAATGTATTATATCTGAAAAAAGAGTGAACAGGAGATGCAATAACAATGTTACCAGAATCCATGGAGTACTATTTTGAAAAATAATATTTCCACAAAAGAAACGGTATTCCAGTTCCACGGCAAAAATGCATCAATAAATTCGTTGCATACAGCTATCGCGAATAAAAGGGCGCCAAATTCTGCTGGGAGGAAAATATGGATTTTAACATTTGTTCCTTTGTTCCAAGGTTTTTTTAAAACGGCCTTGGTGGCATAATGGACTGTGTAATTTATTTTGAGTAATGCGGAAGACGGTTTGGTATTCAGCGCAGCTGACGTATTTTTACAAATGTCTCAATATTTTATTTATTTTTAATTAGTTATTTATTTATTTAGTAAAGAAAAAACATAATTGTTACAAAAGGGGGTTTTGACTGTCCAAATAGCAAAATTTCCTGTTTAACGACAGTCAAATTTAAATGTTCATTAAACATTACAGTGGAGGATGCCAATATTAAAATTAGATACATAATAATATTTAGACAAAAAAATAGAGGTACAAACATGATATATAAAACAATATTTAAAAAATAAATACATGCAAAGATAATAAAAAATACATACACGATTCTAGCTTAAATAGTTAGAGGAAAAGTAAAAAACCGAAACCTTAAAAAAGTTGACGAGATCTGAGATTAAAAACTGCACGTATAATATTACAATATTTAATTAATTAAAAAATTCGAAATACAGGAAAATAAGGTAAAATAAAATAAATAAAGAAATAAAAACGAAATTGTATAAATCAATTAATTAATTAAAATAATTATCTCATCTTCATCCCCTTACCTTATTCGGGTCGGGAGCCTACAGGCTTACGGCGCTGCTTTGGCGACTTCCGTCCTCCGTAGGTTAAGCTTCTCCTCGCAAAGTCTCTGGAGTTGCTTCTTCCAACTTTGCCTGGCGCACAGTATTTTCAGCGGAAGTCGGTCCTCTGGCATCCTTAGTACGTGGTCAAACCACCTCAATGGCGACTTTTCTATGAACAGCAACAATTGATGATAAACTTATCTCGGATCGTCTCAGTTTCCTGTTCGATTCCATTTTAGTTAGTATATAATTATCAATAAATAGTTAATACATTACTAATTGCTTAATATAAAACAGGCATGGGCGTCACCAGTCTGGGTTTTGCAATTATGATTATTACATTTAACGAACCTATTAAAAAAGCTTTATCACAGACGTAGGTGACGTTTGTAAAAACAATTTTAACAATATTTCGCGGACAATATACTCAAGTTATTGTGAAATTACAAAGGAACATTATGTAATATTAATACGAGATTAACATACAAAGTACCTTTGTAGAGCTTAAATATGTTCAGCTTGCAACATCACTTACATCACCCACTTGAAGCTTTGAACGATCAAATTTAAGACAAGACGCCAAATTGTTTATTTCGTTTAATTCAATTGTTTGAAAAGAAACAATATTTCGCAAAAAGAATGTCATAATCTACTTGTGAAATCACATTCGCATCATAAATTTCTGGGTGAAACCGGGTGTGAAACTATTAATTTTACGTTAACAATTTTTACTTTAAATAATCATTCTTCTATGGGCCGTCAGTTTTAAAAGTATGCAACAAACAAATCGAGATGCTAATATTATAAAACAATCCTACAACCTGGTCACAATTCGAAATAACGCGAACGACATACTATGGATATCGCAGCAAATGTTGAGTGAAACACATTACTCACACAGATGCATTTTTCGAATTTATTATTTAAAAAAAAAACAGCAAAATATAAAAGTTTCGGTCATTTCAGTTTTTATTAAACTAAAAAATAAAAACAACACACCACTTTTCAAAAGTTTTTTTCGAACATTCAAAATGCAACTGCATACACATGTTGTTCCTTTTTCACTAATAACAGAGCAAGACAGAAAACCCGTTTTCAGTGATTATTTGTAAGAACATTTTTGTGGGAAGTATAATGTATACATATCCACCTATACACACAAGCCTTGTGTTCCCATGTGTTATAGACTTAGAGCAAGAATATATATGGAGAGAGAGCTAAATATTTTTACCCAACCTACACAAATTTACGATAAATCACTTTAAACGGGTTTTTACGTCCTAATCCTTGAGAGAAAAAGGGACAAGTTGTCGCGTTATATTGCACCTATGTTAGCATGTTTTCCGCTTCCCGCGTCTACGGCGACTCCTCCTATTACGTTTTGTTATTCGACATAACAGGACATAACTCAACTGTTTTTAGGTTATATCCTATATTTTTGTTGATAAAAATACTTTGAAAAAGAGGTTATACAAATAAACAAAACATTATGTTGACATGTGCTATGAATGGATGTTTAAATACCCTAGCCCTAACTACGCCCGAGTCAGGAAAAAATAACAATCCTGACTACACAAGCCAACCCTCCTGGTATATTATTGCGCTGAGGTTGTAGACATCAACTCCGATTGCTCGACCTAGAAAACACCACTGTTAATATTACACTTTGGAAATTCTATCAATAATTCAAAGTATTGACCAATCTAGCCATCAGAAGGTGTTATAACGTAAAACAATCTAAAGTTTCAACAACGAAACATCACTAGCAATCGCCCCTTATAATAATTTGAAAAGAAAGCTAAAAGTCAGTTGGCCTTTGTTCCCCGCCATATCTCACCGCCTCATCTCGCGAATGTTTACTTCGCACATCCAGCTTGCCCGATCCCTTCTCTCGCTATTTGTTTTTATTTACTCGGTTGTTTCTCGCAGCGGGCCACCCTACGCCTGCCCCGAAACGAAGACAAATGATCGGGCATTATCTCCGGGGTTGCTTTTCTCACTTTTACGGCCTTTGTGTCGTTTACTTCTCCGTGCTCGGTGCCGGACGGTGTCGGGCTGTACCCTGTACCCTGTACACTGAACACTGTATGCTGTCGGATTCAAATGAAACTTAGAAATAAAGAATTCTAATATGTCTGACGGTTAGCAGATTTAAAATTCACCCGACTTACGTACAACGAAACTAGCCCTTTAACTTTTAAATAAATTAATTGATTTAGGGCAAGAAAGAGGCGATTATTTATATGTAATTAAACAATTAAAATTTCTTCATTAAAAAGCGTAGGAAAGACTTTATTTGCATTTTTTAAATTCACCTTCTTTGTTGCAACTCATACAGTTCAACATTCCTTGTCGTAGACTCAGAAACAATGAATTGATGTTCCTCAATCATCACTCTACTAATTATGGGTATCATTCACCGCTATCCAGAATGTCGAGGCTTGTTAACGGAAGCCATGATCTTGAAATTTTATGTACCAGTCAAAATGATTTTCGACATTCTTTACCACTTAATTATTTAACGATGTTTTTAATTATTTCAATTTTTATTATCCGGTTTCGCACGTTTCAAGACCTTTTGACGATTTTTGTTTTTATTAAACGATTGCCAAATATGGAATACACCCAAGTTATAGCGTTACATACATTTTTTTTCAAATAAATGGATATTTTGTACCCTCATAGCTCATGAAAGAAAACTAAAAACATGAGATTTTTATTTAAACTTTGACTTGGAAAATTCCGAAAATAAAAGCTTTGTACTTTTCACGACGCCAAAGCTCACTGTCCAATAGTTTTTATAGCTTAATACCAAAAGATTTTTTTAAAAGTGATTGCATTGCGTACTCATTTTTTTTCTAAAACAAATAAATTAAACTAAAATGATTACATGTAATAGTAAATTTAATTTGCAGAAGCCATGAAACGATTATTTTTTTAATGAAAACTCTTTGTTATAAAAAATATCTGATTTTTTTTCAGAGAAACTTTTGTTCGTATTAGAACCTTTTGGTCGCAAGGCCGTGATATTTGTTATTTCCTTTACGATTGGCTCGCTTTGAATTTTTGACGTATGTAAGGATTCCGCAAACCCTCCCCCATACTGTGTTTAAGCATAAAAACACAATTTATCTCCGCCGCAATTGTGATTTGTATAAATTTTACATTCATTCACTGTTGCTTTCACTCCGCATAAAATATATTTATTAAGTAAAAAAGAAAACATTCGGATTGAGGGTTTTGTATCCAATTTTATCTAAGTTTTGCCGACAACAGATAAAATGTTTTGATGTGTGAAATTTTATGATGTTGAGGAAAAATATTTTTTTGCGTAAATACAGATATCACCTTGCAATAAATTGTAAGTCTTAGCATTAACAGTACTGTCATTGTTATCTTAACTAAAAATAAAATAATCTGTTTGTATGAATTAGAACCAACTTTACAAAGTTGAGCACTGGCGTCATGAAATCGGCGTAGTTCTCTGTTTCTAGATTTTTTTAGTTTTTTTACATTTTCCGTTTAACTTTAAGAAAATAAATTTACATAAGGCATTTTTAAACAGAGAATTACACTACTCTGAAAAATAAAATAAAAAAAATTCTAGAAGTTGTGATGAATGAATATTTCGTGATAATAATAGTGTTTATTCTTTTTTCAAAAGACACACATTATGTTGTTACGAATAACCCGTCAGTATTTATTTTTTCCAGTTACCATTAGAAACAGCTTAACTTCTTGCACGTGTAATGATGAAGGCTGTAGCGTGCAGAATATTGAACCAGAAACAGATGCAACTGCAAACCTAATACTTTGGACCACTTAATTACAAACCGGTTTATAATTAGAAACATTGACTAGAGCAAAGCACTCTCGAACAAAACTATGAAATCTGGTAACAGTTGAATTAAACCACTATCTTCAGACTAAGCAGGTTAGACGAAACCAGAGATTGAACCAGGTGGTGTAATTCTGACATTATATGAAAATTAGAATGCAGACGGCTCCATTTCATACGAGGGACACAGACTGTGCAGGAACACGAACCTCGTACGTAACACTTAGCGACCGAAAATGGCGCCCGGAGACCATTGCCTTCAAGGTGTTATACTGGAAAGGCACCGTCACTGAATAGCGGCTATATGGCGCAAAAAGGATGCTTAACTATTGTTAAGGGGTTAGTATTCAAGAATAAGTACTATGATGCCATTTTTTTTTGAGTTTTGAATATATCTAATAGCAGTTAAAACAAGCTTCAGGACTGAAAGTTTTTTTGTTGAAAATTAATATATGAAATCTGGCAAAACTAAAACCTTTTTTTTTATTTTAGGATTTTTTAGGTTAACGCAATTTACAAAATGATTATCAATGGGCCATATTATTCCTCATATCTTTTCAATCAACATCTTGCAGTAAAGTAGCAAAGAAAAGCAAAAATCATTGAGTTTCCAAAATGTTTTTACTTTTCTCATTTAATTAACGAATGAAAGCAATTGTCATTTTCCATTCAATGTTTTTTTGTTATAATTTTGGTATTTATGTAAGTATTTTTTTACGCTTGCAAAATATTTTTCCTTAGAACGATTGTATCAATCTTGCTCAATTTTTTTTTCAGCAAAATCCTTTGATTACGTTCTTTTTGTAAATAATATTAATTTGAATAAAATTTTACGTCATTAATTTTTGCTTTAGTTCATTCAATGACCCTTTACTAGCCATTGCCGCAGAATCATATCAATAGCCTTAGTTAAGGCGACTTTAGACAGCCATTGTTAGGCTGAGCTTTAGAAAACCAACTTTCTCTGTAAGTATAAGTGAAGTGCTTAAAGCTCGAAACCCACGCGTCTATTATTTTGTCGCCGTAATAACGTAATAACAGGCGCGATTCGACAGCCTGTTAGACGGTTAGAAGAAGATACTACGCTTGAGGTATCCGTCTACGCCGTGGAGGGACAAATTCAATTTGTGAACATTCGGCGTCTACGCGAGCATGGTAATATTTTATTTATTTAATCAATTCACAGTATTGCGAGTTTTCATAAAATCAATGTTTGATTTAAAATTCGAAGATTGTAAATGAATTGAGATTTTATCAGTACCTTGGCGCACTGACCATACTGATGTTTTACCCGGATATCATTTTAATTCATCTCGAACTAGAGTCCATCTGGTTCGTTTAGAAATCTCATATTTGTATGCATGTATTATAGGTGTTTTTAAATAAACGTCATTTTTCATTGTTTCCATGGTATCTTATAGCTTACACACCATACCTGAGTTGTTGAGCATTGACAATAAATAATTTCCTTTTTGAGTAAATTCTAAAAACTGATGTTGACTAAAATCACTAAATGTTTTAAATGATCTTTTCAAATCCCTATCTACCTAAGAAAGCACCTACCTACAATGTTTTTTAGCAGACATTATTATCTATTTGAAATGGGAACTAAAAAAAAACTTTTGAAATTAAGTTATATCCCTCGATTCTTCACGAATAGCACTTGGTATATACTGGTACTAGTGAATATGCGGAAAATATACATTTTAGTAAAAAATGTATTTTATTTCAATTTTATTATTTTATGCAAAATAAGACCCAACTTGACTCAGGCAAATGGGATTATGAAACCCTGAATCGCAAAATTTGACGAACTATAATATGTAGGGAACGGGAAAATAGTAGAGGAGGAGGTCAATTGAAAATTTGCTGCCTATTCTAATATGATAACAAAAAAGGCTAGTGTCACAAGGGGAATGCAACATTTAGCTTTTGAAATATGGTTCCTCTTTAGGGCCATATTAAATTACGTACAAATTATTTATTTAATTTTTAGTTTTTCAATTGAGAGCCAAAGATTTGACCGCTCTGTCATTGAGCTTATCAAAAAATAATAATAAGAGTTTTTGGTTGGCGCCACTGAAATTTTTCTGATTTAATTTCAATCTTAATGTTATACTCGGTGTTTTTGATTGGTACATAGATGCGGTAGGTACCTAAAATACGCTATAATATTTTTATGTTATATTTCAGAACCATAGGAAAAAACCAATATTGTTTCTAATCGATTATTTGCCTGAAGTATCTTAAATATTTTCTTATAAAGCGATCACCGAGTGGTTTGACGTATTTAATGAAAATGATAAAATAACTTTGTATAAGACCACAAATTTAAAATAAAATTTATCATTATTTTTTTAACTCCAAGCAGGTTGTTGAAGTTTCGTCTCTTTAATTTAAAGTATCTGTCTCTGTTCCTTTGTTATAATTTAAATATTATTATTTTGTTTTTTTTACTGTTCTCTTATTTTCGTTGTCAGAAGTGGGAGGACATTGATAGTGCATCGGTTTATGACAAGTGATCTAGTTTAAGTAATAAAATACATTTTTGAGGTATTTAGGTTCCTACCACAAAAGGGCAGACCAACTATTCCATAATAAAACACGGCACTTATCGAATTGTCGAAAATGAAAATTCTTTTTGAAGTCAACGTCATTAGTTGCATCTCCCCTTCGCTCATCACCGCCAAACATTGAGCTCTTAGTTTTTTTCTCAGCATTCGTGTCAGACACTTTGACTTTATTATTTTCATATCTGAATTTATGAGGGCGGTACGTGTGCCTGCAGGGGAGATGGTGGAAGTGAAAGCAAGGGTAGGTTTAATACGTTTAAAATGTGTGTCACGCACTCACCGACAAGATGAACTCCACACTCCCCCGCCCATACATAAATCTGCCGCCCTTTGTATCAGCCGACCTGGCAATGTACGAGTATATATACAGATTGTACCGGAATATGAACAGAGTCATGTAGGCTCTGAATGCTACGTTAAACACGCATTGCGGTTATTAATAAGGTTAATTGAATTATTCTGCGGTGTTTATAGGAATGAAAGTTTGAACTCGTCTCTACATACCTGGCTTTATTTTCTTGAAGTTTAGCATGAGCTTTTATAATTTTGACGGAGCAGAGTTAACATTTTGAAGCAGAGTTGATATCAGTTTGGATAGAAGTTTATTCGTATAATTTGGTGCGTACCTAAAATTTTAATGTTTTTTTTATTAAAATATCCATGGAAAAACAGACGAAGATAAATAAAGCTTTACAAGTTCTTCAGGCGAGCAAAAATCAACTAACAAACCAAAAGACAGGTAACCACAATATTAACAATGACATTACTAGGGGACTGCAAAAAATTAATTTGTACATTTATGTGTTTTGGATGTATTTATTTGTATTTAAACCGTAGATCAGTATTTTAATATGACCTTTTGCTTACAGAAAAAAAATATACTAATAAACCTCTACCAGAGTTTGTCTTTGAACATTTTACTAACATGATTGATTTCACCCAAAACAGCTTTTTTGAATTCTAAAATAGCTAACTGTGTCTGTTACTTGGTTTTTCGAAGACAAATTTTATCGATGAATAAATGCAGTGAAGATTCGACTTCAATTGTTTATCATAAATTTAAAAGAAAACTAACCCTTACTTGAAATAATTCAGAGCAGTAAGTAAAAAAAATAATAGAAAAAGATGTGCGCTCCAATTGACATTAAAGACGAAGATTTTTTGTTTTAAATATACTTTAGTAAAGCCCACACAAACCAAAGTAAGCGCACATCTATATATACCTGTATGTACGGCTTTCAATTGAACGCCCTCTCTTCCGCTGAATGTTGAATGAACACCAATCTAATGTTTTATGCAGGGGCCATGAAAGCTGCATTTACCTCTGCAATTCAATTACTCTCTTATTCATCGGGCCACACTAGTACGGCTACCGGCCACCGGCCACTGGGCACTAGCCGCTTCTGCAACAGACCGTAGTCAGAGTGTTTTGACTGGAACTGAGACTTTTATTGAGAGCTTTTTCAATTGAAAAACAGCGTATTTCAATCATATCAGATTATTAAATTGATGGACCACGAACAGCGTTGGATTTCACAAAACTACTCATTTCAACATTAGCAAAGCAATTTTTTGGAAAGTTTGTGAAAAATGTTGTGCAAAATACTAAGTTATTGGAGAACAACATAGTACTTATTTTAATGCTTTACAAATAAAAGGAACAAGATTTATTTAAATATTCAAAAAAAGATCCTAGATTTTATTTAACTTTATTTTGGCATTCACCTGTAAGTTTGTAATGAAAGATTTTCCTTTGTACACTAATCAATTCTAGAAGTAAGAAAAAAAATCATAAAAAATCACGCGCAGTCAAATTCTTTTTTTTATTTGAGGTTTTTATTGTTTTGAACGGAACTCATTGCGTTGAAGAAACGGATATTTTTTTTACACGAAGGTAAAACACCTCATTGATTTCGATAACGATTAAAATCGTGCTTACCCGAATTAATATAAATTAGTATAAATTTTTGATATTTCAATGAGTTAAAATTTATATTATTATTATTAACTTTTGCTAGTTGTAGTTTTTGTTTTAAGTGACAGATGTTACGGTAATTATTAATTAAACAAGAAACCAAAATCATATAAATAAGTCGTTTCCATGTGGCCTAACTACAGTTTGATAATCGCTTTAAACGCCAAAACATCTGCCATTTAAAATGAAAACTAGCAGAACTAAATAATAATAGTATTAAGTTTGATCCAATCGAATTATAAAAAAATGGGGTTCTACAAATTAAACACAAATTACAAAATATAATATGCCTAAAAAACGTATTTACATAAAAAGTGTGAATAATTCATTAATGTGTTTTGTGAATTGACTTTTAAATTCTGCGTTTCACCAGTTTTTATGTTAGTTTAGTTAGATAAGTACAGCTTATTTGTCTTATTACAGAATACCCACAGCAAAGATCGTAATATTTTTTTCACTAAAAGATTAGCTGTTAATTAGAAAAAAGTTTTCATAACAAGTTATGGTATGTTTAAGTATCTCATTTTTTTTTAAATAAGTCGATTCGCTATAATGTTAACTCTTTATTTTTACTGTTTCCAGAATGTAAGTTTAGAAACCAATTTCCAAAAAAATAGTTTTTAAAGTGGAGCGAAGCCGGGTGGTAACTTAAGTAAGCACCCACTGAAAAAACATAGTTTGTGGTTGCAAGAGCAGTATTGATTCCCCGTGGCAACATTATAAGAAATAATATATTTCATAGTTTTAAAAGGAAGCAAACGTTAAGCTTTAAAGATTTGATCTTCGACCCCATTGGTCGGTGGCGCAGCGACATCCTCCACGCGAGGCTCCGTACGTGCTCAGAATAATTCTTTCAAATTTTCATCATTTAGGAGGCCATAGAGCGGACGTTCGTAACGTAACAGCTAAAAATATGAGCTGTAATAACATAAATCCCTTTGGCATATAAAACACTAACCGTTTAAGCGAAGCAGCCTTCCCATAGCCTCCAGCATATCCCGTTCCTATAAAAGAATCGTCGACCTCATGTTCCGACTCAGCGCGGCTTCTTAAACTTTAAAGTTGAATTGACAACTTGTCAGCGAAGTGGTTTGGGACCGTATTTCACAGAAAACTTCAATGTTTTCGTTGCACTTGCAGCTTGTTATTGTGAGGCCGCACTATGGGGCGAACGGGTGCAAACCATCGCATTTAGGATTAAGGTAATCAATGATTCTAAATTATATAAATCTTTTTTTGCAAATATATGTAATATTTGGTTGGTCTTTCGGTTATTTTATAATTTCATCTCATAATTCAACTTTTATAAACAGCAAATTTATTGCGATATTTTATGTTAATTTTTTTTATCAAAATGTCACGTGTTTCGTGTTGAGTCTTGATATTACTTTTATTTTATTAAATAAATAAACTATCTCTTTATAATGTGTACGCATTGTTTTTTTTTTATAAAATAATAACTTTAAAAAATTAATTTAAAAAACACAATTATTACTAAAATTCAAGACATTTATAAACCTTCTCTAAAATTTTAACTTCTTGCAAATTTTGCGAAAGGTATGATATTATGTTAAGTATATTTCTTGTAGCGTTTACTTAAAGAATTAGTAAAAATATTTTGCCTGCACTTGCCCCCTTTTCTGAAAATACCTTTTTGTCGATAGAAGGCGCTGCGCAAAAAATCTGCAAAACTAAAACATAATTTTATGGCTAATTTTTTACCTTTATTTCCTCATTAATTTTATAAAATCCTATTGACTTTATGGATGTTGTGTACAAAAACCGCTAATTGCTACCGATATTTATGGTTAGGTAAACCGCAATACGATGACAGTAGATGGTAATTTCTCAGTTCGAAAAATCTTGTCAAACATGAAATATGGTCTCACTATTGTTTTTTCTTTAATTAAATACAGTTACCAGAATAAAAGATAGAGTGAAGTACCAAATAATATTTTCACACGACTAGGAAAATACTGCGTTATATTTTTAACGCGATTGAAAAATATAAGAAATTATTTTAATGTATTCGAATTCAACTTTTAACATACGATATGATTACTAGTGTATATCTTTGGGTGATTTAGTAGAACAAGGTTGGTTTGTTTAATTTTATTTAAATTAATAACATTTCTGTAATAAAGATCAAAGCGTACGACTTTTGTACTGCTCTCATTGAATACGGAAAACATATTTCCACTACAGACAAATTTATAAAATTACCGAAAGGCAATTTACTTGCCTCACAATCAATATACGAAGAACGATGTTGCCACAGTTTAAAACTAAATAGGCTATAGCACCAAGACCAAAATAATGGTTTATCATTAATAACGAAGAGTGGCTAAATTCAGAGATTTTCATTGACATTGAAAAAAAGAATACATTAAATTATGAAGTATTTTTCGAGGCTATAAAGAAAAGGAAAGCAAAAAACTATTTAGAGATTCTGAAGAAGATCAAATTTGCTTTTGTCATTAACAAGCACTTAGATCTATTGGTGAAACTACGGAAGTAAATATTGTTATTCTGTGCTACCATTTGGACAGCTTTCAAAGGATGTCCAAGAAGCAAGAAATAAACATTATTATGTTTTTTTACTACACCATGCTAGAAAATCATCAAATGAAGACGCAATGCATACTCTCTTGTACAGTTCAGATTCATATATGTATAGCGAGTTTGACAAAAATAGGGAAATTCTGGAATTTCAAGAAGAAGCTAAAGCACTCTTTTACGATTTGAATAGTAAAACAGAAGAAAAAAGATTAAAAGTCAATTATGGTAAGTTTTTTCAATATAATAATATATAGTAAAAAACCCTATTTTTGTATTAAGCGTTCAATACTTACTACTTTGAGTAATTTATAATTTTTTTTCTTCTAACATTATCTTTTATTTTAAATAAAGAGTTTGTATTTTTACAGATATTAATATTTTAGATTATTAGAAATTAATATTTTGGATAATTACAAGGCTAATATTAAGAATTGTATTGTAATATATTACATTCTCTTTTTATATAAAAAAAAAACTATAATTATTTGTCGATATATTTTCTGCATTTCACATGGTTTTTGATATATGTAAAAGCACCCATTTGTCCTAGAGTGGGCCAGTGTAAACACTGTTAGAATAGCTTAATCTAGAATTACGAATCAAATTTGGACGGAGTACTTGAAATAAAATGACCTAATTTTTCTGTATTTGCAACTCGTTAATTTAAGACCTTTAAAGAATTATTTCTGCATGGATCCAGTAATATTTGGCATATTTACGACACGTTCTAGGGTAATTCATACTCTTAGTATCGTCAATGAGTAGTCAATGTTGCAGAATGGACTTTCATATAGTTAAAAAATACTGTTTTTATACCTCTCTAAGGGATGTCTCCATACAGATGTGTTGTAAAGATAATTATGTTTATTTACAAATAAAAATTGTTAAGATATTCAATTAAATTCATGACAGTATTCATAACCATAATGTTTCGCTTTATCCGTCTAAGAGGCGAATGGTATTTTTTATTTATTTAATTAATTGTACAAAATGTTTTTTTTTTACTTAATACTAACAGTAGGTATAATGTAAATTGAATACATATACAATGTCTAGTTTCTAGTTAATGATAATTACCTCCCTAATTGAAAAAGTTCTCGTGCTTAGATAGGGAGTGCTATCATGGATTTCTTGAAATTATTTTTGTATGATTAAAAATAAATATCATATGAAAATAATAAATTCTAGAATTTTTGGTGAAAAGTGTATTTTTTTATATTTAATATCATAGTTGTTTTCGTCTATTATATCACTAGAAAGTTTGTGGAATATCTTAATTGCTGATTAGGAATAGTAATGTTGTGCTGTGGTTGTATTGAGTTTCGGGGTAGCTATTTGGCCTAACGTTTTTGGTCTGGTACTCACTGACTCCAATTTGCTTTTTTCTTTGTGGATTTGAAATAATGTATTTTTGATATATATTTTTCTCAAATCTAAAACTTTGAATAATTCATCACTTCTTTGGACTATTTTGAGTGGGGCTAAGTTAGTTTAATACGCACCTTCCCAGCTTATTATTCCGTTTTGCAGAATTGATTGGGCCAGTGTGTAGTAAATCTTTAGTAATAAAGGTTTTTGTAAAATGTTTCCTATTTTTAGGAAAATGTAATAAAGTTCACGTATTTTTTATACAGTTTGTGTAATGTGATCAGTCCATTTAATATGATGGTCTATTGTAAAACCTAAATATTTGTTATGATCCTTTTTTGTCAGCGTAGAGTAATTATAAGATTTGCAATTATCAGAAAAAAATTACAAGAGCTATGCAAAATAATAAATTCAACAACAATTTAATAAATAGTCAACTTGATAATAAAATCCAAATTAATGCTCTAAAAGAATATTTTTTTTAAATTCGTTTAAAGATGAAAACACCTAATTTCGAAATCATTTTTCTTTTCCCGGTAGCGCAAAAACTTCCTCATTTACTGCACTTAAAGGTTTTATTTTTTCTGCTTTGTTTCTATTTATAATTTTGTATCTTATATTAATACTAAGTACCTATTTTTTACACTGTTTTTCTTATTATGTTATATTGTCTTATATTGTTTGATTTATGTTAGTTTGATCTCTGTATTCTGTTGTAACTCATGTATTTCTTTAATTTCCATTGTCCCAGAGTATTTTTTTATAATTCATCGGGATTGCTATATATGTTAGCAAGATACTAATAAAAAGTAGATAAAAAAAATTGGAATGTACCGTTGGAATGTTTTTTTCAGAGATGTGAAAAATGTAAAAAAATGTGTTTTGTCCGAGTTTAGGGATAAATAACTGTCGTCAGGCCATTTCTTAATGTTGTTTATTTCTACGTTCACATTTCAGTACGCTTCTTCCGAAGTTTTTTCTTCAAGGATTAAAACTGTCATCCGCAAAGGATATCATTGTTCCCATTTTCGAAATTGAAAGCATTTACATAAATGATAATTAAAATAGGACCTAAGACTGTTCCTTGAAGAATTCCGAATTTTGAAAAGTTGGGTTGGCTAAATTGATTGTTAATTTTTATTTGCTGGTGTCGTTCAAAAAGATAAATTTTGAAGTTTTGAGTTCTTAATGAACTTTTTTAAGAAAAAAACCTTCTTCATTGTTGTTCTTATGGCACATATGTTAAAAGTAATAAATATGCATACATCGTATGTCACCTAATTCACATATAAATAAAAATCCGCATTTTTTTTAAATATACTGTGAGAACTGCATATACGTAAGTTGTAATAATAATATGCATAAGATGTTTGTATACACCTAATGTTTTCTCCGCGTGTACTTAGATGTTTCATATTTTTATGATGTGTAAGTAAGAAGGTGAAGAGTTTTGAAATACGCCAACTTTAAATACTGCCATCTTCCTGTACGTGTTTCCGGTAAACCGGAATAATGCAAAATCTGTCGGTGATAAAATATGCTAATATAAACACGTTCATTATTTTACCGTTTTCGCTAAATGCCTGAAAGACTTTATTTTCATGTTTTACAAAGTTAAATCAATCACTTTGAGGTGAATTATCATGGAACTGCACTATTTAAATTCTCAGCGTTCTTTGTGTTAAGTATTTATATTAAATTTATTTTGGCGATTAAAACAAAACACGGATTATTATTATTATTTAATATACCCACATATAACATCCCAAAATAAATTAAATGGTAATATTAGTGTGATGTTCAAAGTTGGTCACGTTTATTAATATTTCGCTCACCAACTGTACAATAAACCTGACGGTTCATACAAATCACATCACACCAGCCGAAAGACTCACGTTTTTGTGTCCACATTATATTATAATGCTACCAACTGAATTTGCGACCTTCCGAATACAAAATGGTTTATTTTTTTTTTTGTGAATACCGCGCAAGAGTCGCAATTGCTCCCAACCACCTGGAATCTAAAAACGAAAAAAACCATCTGGTATTATGACATCCCCAATTGAGGAATGTTGTGAGGCTGAAGGCAGTGGAGAGGGGAAGAAGATCGAGAAGAGAAAGGTTGGGAAGAACCCAGTTATTCAGATCTGGTCACCAAACACGGTTAAAGCCATGTCAAGCAACGTATCGATTATGGATGGTGGTCTTTCACCAGGGCGATACGAGTATCTAACAATCTTACAAATTACTGACCATTACGATTTCAACAACTGTTTTGTACTTATGTTGTATGGGGGACAGACGTTAGACAGAGTGTGACATACGAACAATTAGCCAAACAGATTCGTTTCGCGTTTTGATATTATCAATAGATTACTAGAAGCACGTGCATAGGTGAAGTTCATAACGCCACATGCATTTTTATACTGGTTTATACTCTCAGTATCTCCTTGATGAACGACCAACATTCAGAATCAAAACTTTGCTTTAAATTGCTTAAGACGTTTTTGGTTACAGATCTGGATAGCTAAGACTTTTCCAACGTCCTCTACCCCATCTCCTTTCCCTTTCCACTCCATGGAGTTTCACAACATACCCCAATTGGGAGTGTTATGGTTCCACTAGTTCCGGATGCGGTGTTCACATATTGTCTTATTTGTATTCTCAATAAAATTAATTTCTTATTATTTTATTAAACATTATGGACTTTTTAAAAGTTAATATGAAACGGAAAAATACTGAGAAAATAAAATGATTGAATTATGACCGGAATGCAACCTAATATTTTTTTTTGTGTGTCTACGAATCGCCTTGTCTTTCTGAATCTCGCACAGATCCCTCTGCCTACTCTAGGTTTGCTAGGTGTGCTAGGTGTGCCGACTTATACAAATAGAACATTTTTCCAATCACAAGGTCCCAGGTACAGGGTGGTACCAGAACGGAGTACTCCATGCTAGAGTGGTACACTAGTACCATATTATCCGATTTACAATTTTCACTAATTCAATATGCTTCCAGATAACGTATCGTTTGTGGAAAGGCAAAAAAGCTTAAACGACACTTTGAACCATAATTAGTTAAATATGCAGTTTTGATCAGTTTTTATTGTTTCTTCAACGAAAGCTCTGAATCTCGTTTAATTCCGACGAAGTGTGGCCCTTCAGCCATCTAAAATATATTTACTATTTGGGAGAACGCTTGACCCAAGCGACACAAGTTTGGACTTTTTTAGCTTTTTGTCGCTTCGGGTAACTTAGTGATAGTATTGAGTTACTTTTTTTTTCAAAATACAATCAGGTTCTGAAGTCTTTAAGAAATTTTATATTTTAAAACAAAAACAAAAACTTTAACGTGCTCCGGTGTAAACTTCCCATAACGAATATGTATAAAACATATTTTACGTATATATTCCTTGATATGAGCAAAATCACGTCTTGAGTATTGCATTTGTTGAGTTTTGTCGAAGTTGGATGGATCTTACATAAAATGATTTTCAAGTGTGAAGAGAAACACTCCGAGGTGATTATATTAATATTAAAGCACCTAACAATCTGAAATGTTCGTTTGATAAAACATAGTTGGCAGTTGGCTCGGGTGACATTGGCTGTGGCATTTAAACTGGCTCCGGTCAGCAAGGCTTCTGGGGTCACGTGGAACAGCTACCAACCCCACGGCAGGAAACTCTACAGATGAAATGGCCTGTCACGAAGATTGATTTTCTCCTCGAGAAACACAGATGGAAAGAGATAGATACTCGGGAGTCTGTGACATGTCCTAATGGAGAAAGGGTGGGTTTCAGGCTGTGTGTGTGCGCGCCTAATACGGGACGTGACCCGGAGGCTGTGCGGCGCATTCCGTCTCATTTGGAGCATGGGATTTACGACGTATTCCTTTTGAATAATAAGAAAATATTGATTAAACAATACGCCATTTTGCTAAAAACTCATCCTTAGAAAAATGGTAAATAGTTATGAAATTCAAAATTAAACTTTTTTTGAAATATTTTCTTCGCCCAGGAGAGAGTGAAGAAAATAATTTTCCTTATTCATATGTGATCTTTAGAGATACTGTATGGAGGGTCTTTTAATGAAAGGAAGGATTGAACCTTGGTCTTGCAGAATCTCTTGTTATCGGAGAGAAGAAATACAGAGGCTGGCAGATAAATCCATAACCGTGCTGTTGAGTACAAGAACGAGTCGTATAAGTAACCCGTTCTCATACGGCGAATGTCAGCCGTATAAAAATGTTTGGCTTTGCACCAGTGCTAAAAAAAAACAATAACGCAAGTTCCTCTGAGCAACTTCCACTGAAATACCGATAGAACAAGGGCCAGCGTTTTCACTTGTCGTTTGAGTTCCAAAGATTACAACTCATTTTTAATTGTTCACCATTTATACTTATTATTTGATTATAGTAATTTATACTTACAAGCTTAAAATTAAACATATTTGTTTTGATAATATTATAAATAAGTGATTTTTAATAGACCATTGAATGACACAGAAGAACGAAGTATTTAAAATTTAGTTAACCGCCACATTCTCAAAATACCCTGAATAGATGAATAACTTCATGGATCTTCATCTGATCTTCGGAATGGCCTACATCGATTAAGTGTTTCATTATATTAGTTATTACTACGGGGAGATTGGTGTTGGATGTGGCATAAGTTTATGCCGTTTCCCGTGATTTTAAAACCTACGTCCAAGTGCATTATTAGTGTAAAGTGTGTCCTGGTGACGATCTTTAGGTGAGAGAGGGCAACGGAAAAACATTTTTTTTTTATTGAATGACATGAAATAGTTTAGTGAACCGTTGATAAGACATAAGTGAAATTCTAAATAAATGATAACGATGACTGTATTTAAACTTATAAGAAAAGGGTATCCAGTTCAATATTTTTTAGCCAATCTTTGACATATTTTTTAATAATAATTAAGGTAATATGTCTACATTGACTATTTAAAGGTTGTACATGATGAATTACATATTTTTGGAGATATAAAATTAATATGCCAATGGCCAACCCGGTTTTGCAGTGAGGATATACACAAGCGCCATTTCTCTGGCTAGAACTATTGAATTTTTAATGAAGTTTTTTGGATGCGTGTAAATAAAATTCAAACCTTGAATACTATAAATCTGCCATAGGTAAAAATATCAGTTTTATGAAACAATTGATTGGAGGGTAGACTTTTTTTTTGAAATGTTCTTGAGAAGTGTCATCACTAGTTGCTCTACCTTTGCTCCGCAAAAAAAATACTTTCTAACCGTGAAAAGTGATCCATACATTTACCTAAATATCTTAAAAGTAACAGTGATTTTCAGTGCACAAACTGATAAAATTTTATTGTGTCTACGTGTATACTAAAACCATTTAAACATTAAATAAAAGTTAATTTCTAGTTCCGAAATATTTGTTAAAGCTGCCATGTTATTGACAACAGTGGTTGAAAGGACCAATCACAAGTGCCCGTAGTGAGCTCATTGGGCTACCATTCGTCAAAAGGATCAGTCAAATCGATGACCAATCACAGCCGCTCGCGGTACATACGAAAAGGTTAAATTTACAGATATTAATTTGCTAACATATTTTTAGATCGTTTAAGATAAGCATATGTTTTTAAACTTCACTGCGTGAAATCTTCAAAAAATCTAATACCCTACAATTCATTATCCAAATAACAAGCCTAGTTATAAGAGGATTTCTTATTTCACGAACCTTTATTTAGAAGATAGAACATTTATTCTCTCAAATAAATGAGAGTCATGAAAACCACGTCCATAAAATCAAAATGCATCTAAATTTGTGAAATGTAAATGGGTTAAGAAAATCGTATTACATTTATTCGAAAACTTCAAAAGCTGTTTTGTTATGATACCTTCATGGCTGCTCTAAGAAAAGGTTATTTTTCATGAAATTCGATTTCATTCGGAAAAGAGAGAGAAAGTATCATATGAAATCCCTGATAATTGCATTGAAATGTTATGAAAATAGCCCTTGGTCAGGACATATTACTACATTATCTTTCAGGACAAAATAAATGGATGGTTCGGTAAATTGTATGAGATTAACTTTACAGCATTTTGAGAAAGTTTTAAGGGAGGTAAGAGCTTGATTCACTACAGTTTGGGTTAATCTTAATCTCAATTTTAAGTTACGTGAAGATTTTTGAAATAGTTTAACCGTATAATCTATTATATTTCTCTCCTTTCTCAGATCAATTTTCAACCAAAGCATTTTCAGAATTGACTTTTAAGAACTGAAATACTTTAAGAAGGATTACGTGTTTTTTTTTAAATCGCGAAGTTAAAGTGGTTAATTCAATAATTTTGGTATCATCATGATATCACTTTTTCTTTAAGCTCGAGTTAGGGTTACCCAAAGTCAAGAAGTAAGTAAATATGTCAAAATATCTATTCTTTTGAATAGTCACATAAAATGGTTACGAATTATTATTTAGTAATTTGCCTTCTTAAATTGAATTCTGTCACTAGATAACAAGAAGATATTTCGACCTCAAGAAGATTTACGAGTTAGTGATTCAAATATTTGAGTCGAGTCATGCCGAGAGTTCCAACATGTCTATCTACTCTTGCGAGAAAATGGCCGTATATATAGATATATAGATTTTTTTTAAATTTTAGAATATTGTGTAAGGTTTTTCGTTAAAGGTGATTTAGAAACTGGAGTTATATTTTGACAAAAGAATGCAATTATAAAACGTGTAAAAAGGTTTTTCTTAGATGCGATAATATTTTCGAATCTTGCATATATTGTAAGATCTCTCGATCACAAAAATCTATCTGTTTTAGATTTGAGTAAAGACAGGTTAGGTCAAGTGAGGTTATAATAGGTTAGGTTATGCTATGTTAGGTTAGTTCAGGTGATACACAGGCTTTCTATTTTACAAAAGTAAAAGTTGAACCTTGGAACTGAGACTTCAAAGGGGACTTAAACAATAAGAGTTTATGTAAATTAATGTAAGCCACTGTCACAACAGACAACAAGTAATTAAATGTAAACACATAAATAGAATTGTGTGTTTTGTACACATGTGTACAATTCCAACAACGATACATCAATTATTTATTAAAAGTCACAATTTAAATTTCACGGCAGTTTTTTTTTCTAAAATCGAATAACAAATTTGAAACATACTGTATGCAAGCAATCCATCTTAGTGAGTTACGTGTTTGACTCACCATTTACTACAATACCTATAAGGTTGATTTGTGAAGTCAATAATATAATAATATGTGTGGCGCGAGTACGTACAACAAAAGTTTTTGAAATTGCAAACCTAACGAAGTCTGTGATTTTCCGGCCGACAATCACATCATTGCTTTTGTTTCGAATTGAAAAAGACTCAATTAAACTTTTTGAACATGCGTCCTATGATATGGCGTCATAAAGCGCGGCGGACAATTGAATTTCCGTGGCGGCGGCACTGTCACGGCGTGACGCGTATAAAGCTGCAACCTCGCGTTTTGTACGGTTTTATGAATTACAGCAGGTGGAATGCTGCAGCACGGTTAATGGCGAGGGGTAATTGAAGTGAAGCGAAAAACTATAATACATTTTTTTATGTGCTTTTAACAGAGAATATAAAATGATAATTTCTTTTTACTATGTTCCATTTTTTTAAATGAAAGACGAACATGCCCGCGTTACAAATAACCTGACAATATTTTTAAAACTCCTACTACCATCATGATAAGCGAAAATTCTTGTTAATGCAATGATGGAGGACTTAGCCACCAGAGGAATTGAACCCACGACGCCCGGATGAGAATCCGACGCGTTTGTCCACTCAGCTACCGACCGGTCATTATAGGTTATCATTGATTCTAGTTGATGGCGTTATCTTTATTGGGCCGATGGCGCTATAAACTTACATTATTTTAGATCTCCTCATTCGTAAAACAGTCGTTGATGCTACACAACGAATATGTGGCAGGGATCTCATTTCTATCGCATTCAACTTTTTTCAATCTTCCTTTGCCAGTTTCACACCACAAAATGTTTTTATTCGTGTCAATAAAAGTAAAAACAAAATTGTTGACAACATCGTTAAAGAATATCAAAAAACACGTGGCAATTTAAATATAAATATACAGTTAATACAGAGTCCCAACTGCTTCCAACCCAATTACAAACCCAAACAAGGTATGTTGTGAGGCTGAAAGTAGTGGAGAGGGGAATTGTATAGGGAAGAGGAAGGTTGAAAAGTGCCTGGCTATTCAGAACTGTTCACCAAACACGGCTTAAGCTATTTCAACCAACGTTTCGATTCTAAATGGTGGTCTTTCACCAGGGCGAAACATAGAGTATCTACCACTCTGGTAATGAAGTCATAGAGCACAATTACGGTGCATTATATCTACAGAGTACAGACTATACTTGTACATAAAACTTGACATACTTCACTATGCAGGTTGCCAAAAGAGGAACTAAGGAACGAATTCATTATTTTTTAAGCCAATGGATAAGATAATTCGACGGCCTCCATGGTCGAGCGGTAAGACGCTCGACTACGAATCCAAAGGTCGAGGGTTCAAACCCGGCGTGCGCCAATAACTTTTATTTGATTAATATGTGTCATAACACATTTAATTCGTGTAAAAATAATAAAAGGTATATTTGCGGCACGTTCCAGAGTGGTAGATACTCGTAAGTATCGCCCTGGTGAAAGACCACCATTCAGAATCGAAACGTTGCTTGAAATGATTTTAGCCGTGTTTGGTGACCAGATCTGAATGGCCAGGTACTTCTCAACCTTCCTCTTCCCAATCTCCTTCCCCTCCCCACTATCTTCAGCCTCACAACATACCCTATTTGGGGATGCCATAGTCTCACTGGCTCTAGACGGTTGGGAGCAGTTGAGACTCTTGTGCGGTATTCACAAAAAAAAAAAAAGGTACTCTAGGCAAAATCTAGACCAGTAACGTCACCGACTGCAAAATGAAGTGTGAATTTTTACCGGTTTGTTAGTTCCTAAACACCGCGTACGGCGACGGGGTAACGGGGTAACAGAGTAAATTCGGACATCTCTTATCATTTCTCCACCAGCCGGCCGGGCCATTTGTTACAATTCCCCACCCCAGGTCCGGCGGTACGGCCGCACAGCCTACTGCGCGGCGGTGTGACTGTGCGGCGGGTTGACATTGAATGAGTCGGCCTATTAACAGCCGGGCCGGGTTCTCATCCCGTCGCGTGGTGTGTCCAGACTGTCCGGTAACAATCGGCCTCGCGATAAGCGTATGTGATTACTGGGCGGTTGTAGTGAGTCCTGACCGCAGTTTTACTGTATTTATGTGTGCGAATTAACATTTCACTTACTGCTCAATTCCCATAACATCAAAAAAACAGATTGCTGGCGGTTTTATTTTAAATCATCCAAATAGGTTGGAATTTTTATTATTTCTGGCTTTTTATTCTCTTGAATAAACGACGAATTTTATATATCAATAATAACACATAAAATACGCAATTATAATGTTGTATAATATTTAACATTTTGTAAACTTTTCTGTTTTTTTAGAACACAATATAAAATAAAATAAGAGAACAGTGAGAAAACAATTTATCATTTATTTTTTTATCATTTTTTTCAAAAATCTTCATCCCGTTAGACTACAAGTACTTACAACACAATTTACAACAGAATTTTGAAAATAATTTAAATACAAAATAATAAAAAAATAAATGTGTATATTTAAGCGCAAACTCTAAGTAAACACGTTGTAAAGAAACTGCCAAATACAAAAAGGCCATGAAAAGAGCCACGCTAGGTGATATTTAGATATAAAGACGAGCCAGTAGATAAGAAGTAAGTTTAAGGTGGCCAACCGAACCATCACAATTTTCAACCTCAAGTGGTGTTGTACTCTGCTTGTGGCATGACTTACAGATGACCGTTGAAACCATAACATCATAGAATAGCGTCCCTCGGTGGGGAAAGAGGAGCAGGGGTCTCCCACACATGAAATAGGCTAACGATCTGAAGAGAACTGCAGGCCTCAGATGGAACATATTTTTTTTTAAATTGAGAAAGTTTTGTGTTAAAAGTAGACGTCAGAGGACTCTTGAAGGAGAAAAAAAAGTAACGTAACATAATTGTTTTTTTTTTCGGAATGTGAAAGGTTAAATTTAAAGTTTATTTATAATATTATGATAGCCTTCTCCCCATCTAACCAATCGCAAAAATTAAGTACTCTTTTACCTTTAAACATCATATATATATATACTCGTATATATATACTATGGACTTTATAATTCTTAACTTTTCTCAACTTCTATTTCACAAACCATATTTTGTATTTTTTTTAAACTGACATAATAAAGAAAAATACAAAAATTACAATATTTTTTTTGTTAAAGACTATTTAAGAGATACATTTATTTAAAATACGTAAAAAAAAACTTGTAATATCAGTATATTGTAATATTTTTATTTCATTCACAGTCCTATTCCATTCCGCACTAAGGATCCTGTTCCGAGGCAAACTGTGGGTTGTCGTGTTGGTGTTACTGATTTTCATGTTGTTTTCATATTTTTTATGATTTCCTTATATTCATGTTTACTTAGTCATATTTAGATGTAATTTTTAAACTTTTGTATCTCCGTGGTATTTTAAAAATCATTTGAAAGAACATTATACAATTTTTAGCATGGAATTTGTGGTTTTTCTGGTTAAAAGATATACATATTAAATCTTGGAATGTCAATTAGATTTGAGGTTTTCGTCCTTGTAGTGTAAATAGGTTGGTGAGTAAGGTAATCAGTTTTTCCTTTAAAATTGAGTATAGCATTTTTTTAGGATAGTTTTGAAATAATGAGAACATTAAAGTTTTTTTCATATTTCTTTTGGCGGAGTTCTAATAGGTACTTTTAAAACTATTTTCACTATACTCTTTTGTACTTTCACGAGCTGCTTCATGTAGGTGTTTGAGGCAGATCCCCATCCAATAATTTCATATTCTATACGTGATTGGCTAAGAGCATAGTAGTCTTTACACAGATCATTGGAGTTGAATATATTGCATATGTTTCTTAAGAAGAACATGAGGTCGGTGAGTTTTTTTGTAATGATGTTCATGTGGAAGTTCCATCAAAGATATTCGTCAATTTCAATGCCCAGATATTTTATGCTTTTACCATAGAGTATGTTATAGATGGCAGTGGTATGAGCATTCATAGCTTTTTCCTTGGAACTCTTGTAATTTGAGACCATATTCACGTATAAGCTTAGTCTGTTACTTCGTCAGGCTTGCTCCTAAGAACACTATCAGTAATATCGTAAATTTTCTACTTACCTCATTTTGAACACACATTTATACACTATTTTGGTAATTATTAGTACAAACATATTGATTTAATTTTATTACTTTATGTTTTATAATTCATGATAAAATCACAAGCACCAGATAAACTCACTATTGTGCCAGACACTTGACCCATCGCAAACACTTTTTATTTTCCGCTACAGGCATCTATTATTATTACAAACGTGATTCATAATTATTTAATTCACCTTCGCTGCATCCGCCCCACAAATTAATTAATAAAACAGCGACTTGGATCATATGATATGTGGAGACGCTATCTCCTTGCCTGGTAATAATATGATATTCCTTGCGGTGATCGGGGATTTGATGTTCCCCTCCCCTCGAAGCTTTGGGCTTTCTTCGTCGATAATAAATTGAACGGAAGCGGTCTTTATGAGGCCGTAAAGATTTTCCGCCATATTATCTTTTTGCAAGTACTTCTCAACACGTATCATATTTCCAGGGGGCACCGCTGTATATATTTTATATTTATATACTGCCATTATGTTTATTGAAGCTATAACGACGGATAAATAGTTAATGTATATGACTGTTCGGCCGCTATCGACGTTTTTATTTGTGCAGCGCTTTATACTGGACGCTTTTCATGGCAAATCCACTGGCGATCACTTTTTTATTGTTTATTTCTGATATGACATTTTATTTTCATTCGAAAAGTTTTATGAGTTTTACTCGGCAAAGGGATAAAGAAGGATGATTTCGATATAAAAAAATATTCTGAAGCAAATATATACGTTAAAAATATATTATCAGAATACATATTTTTTTAAATTCCTCTAATGTGAAGTCTAGTGCCGTGAAATCAAATATTTTTTATTTCTCTTTTGCTTTTCTGAAAGCAAAACATGACAGTATTAAGGTAATGAGGTTTATTTGGTAACTTATACTATTGTGTTGTTTATTTATTATTTTATTACGCAGTTCAGACTTCTGTTTAATAACATTTTACTGACAATTATTGTTTGTTTCAACCAACTACCCTATTTGTTTAAATTTACTTCAGTTGTTGTGCATTTTTAGGGTGTGAAAGGAATAATCCTTATTTTTGAAACCAATGTTGTCGGAGGCAGGAAAATAACTTCCAGTACTTTAAAGAATCTGGCTGTTTGGCATTATAGCGTTGCGTTTCAACGGCTTATTGGCACATCTGAATGTCACTGAAATACCAGTAAAACGACGCAACAATCCCATCTGTCGTATGGGTTAAACAAATGCAGTACGTTTAAGAGTCTGGCTGTTTGGAATTACAGCGTTGCATTTCAGTGTCTCGTTGGCACATCTGAATGTCACTGAAATACCAGTAAAACGACGCAACAATCCCATCTGTCGTATGGGTCTAAACAAATGCAGTACGTTTAAGAGTCTGGCTGTTTGGCATTACAGCGTTGCATTTCAGTGTCTCGTTGGCACATCTGAATGTCACTGAAATACCAGTAAAACGACGCAACAATCCCATCTTTCGTATGGGTCTAAACAAATGCAGTACGTTTAAGAGTCTGGCTGTTTGGCATTACAGCGTTGCATTTCAGTGTCTCGTTGGCACATCTGAAAGTCACTGAAATACCAGTAAAACGACGCAACAATCCCATCTGTCGTATGGGTCTAAACAAATGCAGTACGTTTAAGAGTCTGGCTGTTTGGCATTACAACGTTGCGTTTCGGTGGCTCGTTGGCACATCTAAATGTCACTGAAATACCAGTAAAACGACGTAGCAATCCCATCTGTCGTATGGGTTTAAACAAATGCAATACGTTTAAGAGTCTGGCTGTTTGGCATTACAGCGTTACGTTTCAGTGTCTCGTAGGCACATCCGATTGCCACTGAAATACCAGTAAAACGACGCAACAATCCCGTCTGTCGTATGGGTCTAAACAAATGCAGTACGTTGGCAAAGTTCGTAACAAAGCTGATAAAACTTTTGAATTATAATAATTTGAAAAAGCTTTTTAATTATTCTACTTAGCATGCTGTTAGAGATGTCTACCTACCTAGGAATACAATTCCGGCACTATTAAGGCTAATGCCCGCGGCCTTTCATCGCTAAGTGATCATGCTCATAAGCGTTAACTTCAATTAGATATTATCGACGGAGTTTTACGGCCCGCTTCGCCGAAGATAAATTTTAATAGGGACCCTCATTTACGAGTTTCAAAAGCGTCTTAATGAAAAATTTTGCACTTTTTACGACCGGCTTCCCAGCACCAGGCAGTGGTGGCCATTTCGCACGCAGTATACAAGATGGAAGCCCGCGGAGTTAGGTAGATGTTATTCCACCGATAAATGTTCACAGTGTTTCGACTGTAAGCTCTGTGACACGCGTTTTTATTACGTTTCAATGCTCAAACGAAAAGGGCCATCCCTCGTGTTTTATGCCGCTTTGAAATTTACATATTTCACGTCTCTCTCTTTAATATCACGCTTGACGTGATACCATTTCTTTTCGCGAACACATCTATCAACTTTGGAAGTGTACTGTATGCGTTGTCTCGAATTCTATTCTCTTGTTGTTTGTGCGACTAGATATATATATTCCGCGAGGAGCGTTTTGATACCTTTCTTTGTTTGGCTTTTGCCGTTTATTTGCCTTTGTTTCTTTCTTTATGAGCATGGAAAGCCAAGATTGACCTTCTCATGAAATATTGTTATCTGCTTAGAACAAAATATCCTTATCTACTAATGGATGGGTTTTTATCTACTCTGATTCGAAGAGAGAATCATATTTAGCAAATTTGGCTTAAGTACTTTTTGGTAGGTTTCCTTTCACTTTGACTGTGTTCCATTTTTAAGGAGTATTAAAGAAAAGCAAATGAGTCGTTTTGACAGATCGATTATTTAAGGGGAACACACATTTGGAAAGGAAAAACGACAAAGAAACAGGAGATTTAGAGAGAGAATTATAATTGGCTGTAGGTTTGGTTGGAGTAACGTATGGAGGAAATCATCTCAGAGGGGTCATTTTAGAATATTAAACAGGAGAGTATTTTATGTATTTTTTTTATTGAATGATTCCATTATTTTAATTAAAGCATTTGCGTGAAGGTATTGTAAACAACCAATCCTATAAAATAATTATATTGGGTTGCAATGGCAACGCGAATCATTAATTACCACTTCCAACATAAGTAATTATTAAAAAATACATTGGTAATGACTAAGGAGTATTAACCTTGTAGCTATCTATAATCAGTATTTTAAGATATTTATTTGGTATTTTACTTCAAGTACACCATTTAACCACTCGCGTGGGTAGATTTGCGATGAATGCCATACTCTCCAAAGATAATTTGATATTAACAAAACATAAGTTGCCATATAATTTCATTATATTTATAACAAGATTACTTATTAAAAAAAATTAAATTAACGTAAAACATTCGTGGGTACAAAAATATCAAGAATCACTGTTATTATCAAAGAGCGTTAAGGTTTTTCCATGAATGCACAACACTGGTCCAGTACAGCTCGAGCTCCTCGTCATAAAGAATACATAAGCCACGAGGACAAGCAGAGTGCATAACAATATAAGGAGAGCCGGGCTGGTTTCAAGGGGGACATGCATTCCCTACTTAGAACGTAAACCAGAAAATATTGCACTTAGAGGCATTGTGCGCCGGGCGGTAAAAAGCCGCTGCAAAGAAGCGAGCCCTTGTGTCAACAGGATTCTAAAAATCTTACGACGGGTGCGAGAAATAACAGGCACGATAGATAAAATATTTTTTTATCATGATATATACAATTATACCTAATATTAAATAGAACTTTTTGTAATACACCTATTGAAACTATTTGGGATCTTGAAATCTGAAAGAATAGGTACGTTTTGTAAAGTAATTCCTCCTTTCTACACATTAATACTACGTACGAAATTTTATTTATTTTAGGGTGTACTCATATAGCGAAAAAAAATGAGTGGAAGTAATTTCATATTACCCTGATCAATACAAAAATACAGTTTGTGAAATTAATTCTTTAAAGCTTGCCTATGAATAACGCTCATTTTAAAACAGTGGTATAAGATTCGAATTATGTTTAGTATAAACAAAAATTATTTGGTTTGATAACAATTTTTTTTTTTTCGTTTTATGATCATTAGAACAGCTTTTGTTTAAATTGTAGTAATTACCAATAACATTGGGTACCTATGCAACTTTATCGGTTATGGTCTCTGAAATATTGTAAGCGATAACACATATAATTACCTAACCTAAGCGCATCTTGACAGCATGAAAACTAGTTTATTAACTTGATAATTTCTATGGGATAAATCTGTTAATCTTTACACTTACTTGAAAATAGAAAGAATTTTTTGCTTATATTAATTTTAAGCTTACTGTTTTTTACATATCAAAAGATCGAATTTTTTAAACCTTTTTATTCTATGTAAAAATTAATTTTCTAAAATCGTTGTTGGTTAAAAATTACCAATATTTTTTTAGATGTTTCTTTGAAAAAGTTTTTTAAATGTGGTTTTTGTAAATATAAATGTAATCATGTATTTGATTTATGTACTTTTAATAGTTACCCGATTACGAATCTGCAAAAGCATGATGGCTCAAAATCGTTTGGCTAAGTAGTTCTTGGAGGGTTTATTCCCATCAAAACAGCCTTAAGTACGGAGTCTCCAGTCGGAAGGGTTCTGCCGAAAGTTTTCAAGTGTTACTGGAAGTGTTCAGAGTTGTGTGGTTTCTCATGAGCACAATACATTATGATAATAATAGTTCGACTATGTTTAGTACGCGATTATCTAGAGAAAACTAAGTTTCTCTGCCATCGCGGTCGCTAATCTACCCTGTCGTATTATGCGCTATCTTTAATAGATCAGTGCTATGGTATATACATTTCTTGGTTGAATATAGATTTTAAAATATCAATATTTAATTATGTTTAGCAAATTCATCGCAAATAGGTGACACACATTGAGCCACAAAACAGAAAAAATACAGGAGACGATAGATACTAAAATCTTTTCACTCTTTTACCTAATAAATAATAACAATAATACAAATTGAGCATTTTGGACGTATATATGAAAAAGTATGATTAGTTAACGGGAATTAATTTTAAAATTCAATGATATACGAGTGTATAATTACAAGCAATTTTTATGAAATAATTTTAAAAAAACATTGCTTATGGTTTTTAACGTTTTTTATATTTTTAAAGCTAACACAATAAAATCTATCTTTCCAGCATCACCCGAACGATATTAATAATAAATTTCGTACTTAAATACTATCGCCAAAAGAGTTTGTAATTAAAAAAGGTTGTTTTAAAACATTCACTTTAATTATGTACTCATTTTTTCTACATAAAAAACCTTTAATAAATACATAACTCTCTTTTTAACTCGTCTTTAGCTTAAAGCAATGCGTCGTTATTTTTTAATAAAATGTGTTGGATTTAGAAAACGCAAAATGAGTAAATTATTTCTGGAATTACATACATTAATTAAGTACATCGGTTCTTGATAGGGGTGTTTTAAATGTCGGATGTATAAAATTCAGTTAACGAATGTTGGTATTAGTTTTATTTTTTAAAGTTAAAGCTTGTTTTCTGCAAATAATCCACCGGAGCAGACTTTAGGGCCTGGACTGTTATTTTCGCAGTGTAAATATGAGTAGCTTCCTCGGGTAAACATTGAAACATCCCTTCGGAAGGCCCCGGGCCGACAGCCATTGGAACCGAAACCCTCCGTCTCTCCGTTTCTCTATCCCTCCATCGACAGGGGTGGGAAAACTTTTAAGGCATATCATTATTGACGAGTGCTTAACATCATAATACTCGTGTGTTGGAACTTTCTCGGAACATCTCTGGGCGCTTCCGCACATACTCATTTATAAGTACATCATATTATACCTACCTAGTAAGCGTTCAACTTAATTTGCGTATTATATAACTTCATAATTTAATCGAAAATTTTGAATTACGGATTTCAGAACTACATTTTTTAATAATTCGGTGTACACGTGATTTCATTCCATTCCATTTAAGAAAATTAGTATTTAATTTTGTAGCCCGGTTTCGCGTTAGGGTAACACTTTTTTTAAAATGAAAAAAACAAGTATATGAGTAAAACAACATGACGCCATGTCTAAATTGCTTTTACCTAAAAATATCGGATAAAAAACAGTTTATTTTTATGAAACCAAACCTCACTGTTCTAAAGATTTGTTTATTTTATTAAAAAACGCAAACAAGTTTTCTGCTATTTAGAAAAGATTTCAATATTTATCAGAAACACATGAAAAAAGTTTAATTTAAGAACATGAAATTTACGTTAAAAGTTGTGGGAATCCTGGTTTTCAACATTATTTATTTATTTCACCTCCTAAAGTGGATTAAAAAAAGGAAATGAACATTTCTCAAAAAAAAAACAGCTTTTAAAACATTTTTTTCAAGGATTCTAGAAGATTGAGAATCACTGTTTTACTTCATAATGGGTTTTCCGGTGCTCTACAAACTCATCTCATCCGACCGAGCCTTCCTCCATTTCACAGCGCGTACCCGCGTACCCCTGTACCCGCGTACCCGCGTACCCCCGTACCGGATACTTGGCCGAAATTCTGAGGAGTTATACTACGTACGCTGTTTTTTTACGCCAAAACCAATGAAAACACCGCTGAGAGTTACTGTTTTGATTAGAACATCAGGGTATTCTGATTTATTCTGAAAATTCTAATTTTATTTTTATTTTTATTGCTGGGTTTGTTCACGTGAATCTTTTTCCATAAAAAAATACCATCTCACCAATATCTAGCTGGCAGTGTATATAAAAGATTTTCAAAATATTGTTTTTAAGGAACAACCTATTTAAATTGTTATATTTAATAGAAGTTAATACCCGGCTTTGACCCTACACTCAATGCACTTTTCGTAGAATTATTAAGATCTAGGGAACATATCGTAGTACGATTTGTGTCGTCTTTTTTATATTTAAATAATTTATTCAAAGTTTCTTGCTCATGATGATTTAAAATACGTTGAAAGTGGAATTTTTAAGTCGCCAAAACTTAGCGTTCGAGAGATTTCTCTGTGAAAAACAAATTAATTTTCTGCTTGATGATTGATATATTAAATGTTTTCCACAACAACAAATCGTTTGACTATGCGATGTTCACGTTTTAAGGGGAATTTAGCCCGAAGTCTTTCGTTTCCAAGTACATTGTTTATCTGATAGTTTGTCCCCACATGAGCCAGTCAAATCAAGAACGATCATTCTTATCGTGGTTTGGCGCAACCTCTTTCCTCAAGCACTGCACGCCTGCACGCCTGCACGCCTGCACCTGCAACCTTGATGAGTGCTTTGTAAAATTATCTGTAAAACGTTTTCATCATCGTGGCTGGTTCAGTAATAAAGCAAAGAGCCTAAAACACCTGCACGCTTTCCGCCTCACCGACGTCTTCCCCCGTAATACAATTAGTCTATGAGAGAGTCGCTAGCGAACAACAATTTATAATTATAAGGTACCTACCATCTCTTCGTGAAGGCAGCTAAAACAAGTAAATGAACAAGGTAATTGTTTTCTTCGAGACTAATTAGTTTACCTATGCGGGCACGGTGATGCTATGAAGGTATAATATGAAACGGAAATTCTATTAACACTTGATTTTTCAATTCCAGAGTAGCTAGCGCTAGCTTTCCGTAATTCCCGACAAAGCCCGCTCCACGCGCCTACAAACTTCTCGACCCACTGAATCTAATCAGCCGAAAATTGTGATTTAATTTGTTACCAAAATGGCCTGTGTTGGTTAATTGGTTACGAAATACAAATTGTAGCAATAAATTACATCTGGAACTGGTTATGCTTGATTGGTTAATTTAGGAACATCAAATAAATCTTCCCTTTGGCCTATCGATTCACAGCGTACTTTATATTCTCTACTGAAGATGATTGCTTGTGTTCGTCTAAATTCAAAAACATCGGAAAAGAAATGCAAAATGTACTATCTACGTATATACTGTCTACTCGTTTTTTTATTCGTTGCGAAAATACACGGCTTTTGAGTAATGGGAATTTCGCGGAAGGCAGGTCGACTAATAATGTTATTTATCGTATACGAGGCAATATCTTTTTTTCCTCCTGACGTACAATTCTACAGTTTAGAAGCGTTTTATGAATTTATATTTGCGAGGGGAAAGTGCTGGGAGAAGTAAACTCTCGGAAAAGATTCATACTTATTAAGCAATATATTTCCACGGCAACACGCCCTTTGTCAATGTCGAGTTGTTATGAGTTACGGCGAATGTTGAGACTTCATTGAGTTTACAAACCGAAGATTTCTATTGTAATTTTAATTTTCAACAACTTCTTGATTTATTTCATTTTTGTACTTTGCTCTCAGAATCTACGTCGCAAAATGTTGGCAAGGGTTTAATTAAATTATTATAATAATAATAATCCACTGGATACTTTTGATTTTTAAAATACCAACTTAATCAAATATTTAGCAGAGTGAGGCTGTGAATGCTACTGAAATTTTTAGCGTGATAAAGAGTTTTCGTTTCGGGTTGTTCACTATACAGATGTGAAACCTATGTCCTTAAATGGGGAGTAAAAAAATCTTAGCAGTTAAAAAGAGGATCCTTCGCAAAAAGGTGTAAGGTCAGATGGAATCCCATCAATGCACATTTTTCAAAGATTGATCAACGATAAGGAGATCTTTGAAAAAACGTATACAAAGATAATAACCTAAAAAGTGGACGAGCGACACTAAGAAGTAAACCAGCTGCCAAATGGAGGCTCCGAAACTTGTCGCAGAAGACAGAAATAAAATCCGATTACTTGTCAACAAACTTCAGTTTAAAAACGTCATCACGGCTTGGTTCAAAATTTCTAATTGGAAATTGTTAAAAATTGATACATTTAAAAAATACGTTTTAATGTACCTACTCAAAGAGAAAAATAACTCATAAATTTTAGGTGCGCGTTGTAAAGGGTGTTATTCAAGATATCCGTAGGTAAATGGCAGTAACTTCGGGAGGTGATTTTAAATGATAAATAACCTACTACTAACAAAGAGTGAAAATGCTTTTCAGGTAAAAATTATTGATTGTACGTTTTGAAAAAAAAACTTTTTATCTGGAATTTTTTTTTCTCTTTCTTGGACAAATACGATAGTATTTCAAATTTAAAAAATAAAGAAGTTTTGCTTTTTTTTGTAATTGTCATGTAGAATCGTCTCCCAAAGATGTTGCACTTTATCTACGGACACCTTGTTAATGATTGAAATGTAGTTTTGTCCGTAAATAATTATTATTAACTTTGAGTTCGTCAGCAAAACAAAGAATGAATTCAAAATATTTAATATCTGTGTTTGGGATCGAGTTAGGAACAGATATATAAATAAAGGATTTTCAGGACAACTGTTCCATATAACCCATACGCTTTGCGAATCTTAAAAGCGTAACATTTTTCTATCGTCGTAATTTCGACGCGTCATCCAACTTTATCAATAAGATGGAACTTGATGATAATGTATAATATTTAAGTACCATGGAATACCACGTATAAATTATAACAAAATTGATCAAAAAATAAAACGTCATCTCTGGATGAGGTTTTGTTTTGTAATCGTAGGTTTTCGTAAGGCAACCACGTCGATAAATAAATTCACGCTGTTTTGTGCATTTTTATCTCGGCGCGACTGTTCTCGAGGGTGGGAATAAAACTTTCATTGCATTGTATTTATGTTTTTGTTCATGATAACGGTCGGATAGTATCAGAATATGCCAACGGCACCTGGCTTCCGCTAATAAATAAAAATTACTGTCAAAGCTCCGTGCCTCGGGAAGAATTTACGCAATCCGTTGAACTTAGGGCAACAAGGGGTTGAATAATGGTGAAATAACCATGCAGTACATGTTACTTTTTCTCAATTTTCCTAGTGACGGCTTTTATGTCAATTTTTCCAGGTCTACCAAACCTAATATTCAACGTCACTTCGTCCAGACTAACACCATTAATATTAAGTAGAAGAATAACTATGAGAATCAAACCTGCAAAAATTTATCAAAACTTTCCAACAGAAATCCAAATGCGTAAACCATTACGCTTATACGAATAGTTCTGCGCAAGCCACTTAGGTTTTTAAATTTCTCTTGGGGTATCACGTATTTGACTGGTACAAATATTGCCACTACGTTTAATACCTCGTCATTTATACTTTCAATTTTTACCGCAACTAAAAAAAAACGAATTAGTGATAGTCATAATCGAAACTATGACTACCAAATTATATAACCTTTATTATCCATAAATCTTTCAATTTAATAGTTTTGTCTAAATAGTGCGCGGCTAGCATATGAGGCAGTACCTAATCAACAAATAAACAATGTATTAGTGAAACAGGCTAAATAACGCGTATGAAATCAATTGTGTTTACAATAATATATTTGGGCCTTTCTATTAATGTTCAATTATTTCTTGATACTCGTTTGCAGCAGCTTAACTCTTGTAACATACCCCGCACGGTGTCTGGACAAAACTTATTTTGACCAAAAAGTTTTGAATATTTCGAAATGTTAGAAATGTATTTCGTTATTATGCACATCGCTTAATATAATAATATTTTACCGAATTTTGTTGTTTTTTTTTTGAGAAATTCATTGTGGTTCCTAAAATTTGTTTTGAAAGGTTAATTAAATAGATTTCTAATGAAAATATATGCTTTTATCCTAGAAAATGTACAAAAGGTAGGTATCTGCATTTACAATATCAATAAGAGTATTTTGGAGATTACGAATCCACAATTATTTTTATATCTAAATGCATTGAAACATTACTAAATAATTTTATTAATAAATAAAAATATTTAACCTTGCTATTTTTGAGCAACAGTAACTTAAAATTCATCATTGTACTGCGTCCCCTTTCAACAAAAATCTTTTAGGGCTTCTCCTGGTCGCCCCTCTAAATGCTCGAACCTTTTTAAACGTAAATAATTAATTAAGCGATTCTTGGCACAAATTTACGTTTACGCAAAAGTGATTACGCTTATGGTGCCATGAAAGAGCCTTTGTTACTTTGACAACATTTTAAATTGGGTAGTTACTTGTAAATATTACATAATTTTAACGCAACCAAAAGAGGTATTGAATTTTTTTTCTCAGAAATTGGTTTTAGTACGTACATTTTGTAAGTAAGACTTGCAATATTTCAGAATTAATTAAAAAAATTATAATTTAGCATATGTATATAAAGAAGCAAAAATTAACGAATGTACTATATAATTTAGAAAGCTTTTCCGTCATTTATGAAAACACTACTATCAGTTCCCGTTTTTTTTTCCACCGTGGCTTTTAAAGCTTTAAAATACCGATTAATATTTCAAAAAGTAAGAAGAGACGCCATTAATTGTTTCATTTTTTTTTTAACTTTAGAACATTTAAAAAAAGTGATGTCGCAACCGGGTAGTACAATAAGTAAGTGACGAATGAAAACACCGAAATCCTCATTTTTTCAACCAGACCGCTGTTAACATGCATTTTACGATGCCAAAGCTCATCGTTCGAGGATTTTGCTGATTAACACAAAAAGATTTTCTTCTTTTATATTGAGATTGATTTCTATCAGTGTACACTGTTTTTCATTATTTAATCACTCGAAGTAACTTGCTTCCACTAAAACTTTGTTTCTCTTTATTTCCAGGTAAGCGATGCTTTTTCATCCCTTAATCATGGATGTCCATTATTCTTCCCTCAAACGTAAGTGTTGGCCTTTGTTTATACTACATCCTAAGATGTGATGCACTTTTTGATATGGATGAAAAATGGCGACTATTCATTAGTCTTCCGAGACACATGATTAAGTTGAGTTTTATTTTAGAAGAGAATGGCAAACAAACTGGAAATTGTATTTTTGTTTATTTTAACGGTGCAAAAACCAAAAACCACATGATTGCCTTAAGATTAATACGTATTTTATTTGCTGGTAAACATGACGGTGTGTGGTTAATTTAGCGCTACTTCTGTCATAATGATATTCAATTATTGTTTCCGTATAATTTTTGAAGATTTCCGTTTTCTACGTTATTTTATAAAGCACTCGTGATACTTACGTTTTACAATCAATAGATAAAAAAAAATCTTAATACTTGGACCTTAATGAAATAATCACTGCCCCGATCCAAGGGTAGGATTTGGCATCGTTCACATTCTCCACTGGCCTTGAACCCTAGCCATTTGTCTCCAGTCATCAGGTCTTTCCATCCTGTTTAATCTTCTTCCATGAACTTGGATCCACTTTTTCTTCGGTCTGCTAATGGATCGCTTCTACAAGAGCACCTACTTGGCCATGATGTTTGGTTTCCTGTCATCTGGCATTTTTTTTCCTAATGGTGAGTCTATCGTTCATACCCATTGTCCAGTCTCACAATCATTCAATGGTTAGGTCCTTAATTATATTTTAGAGTTTGAATACAACAAAACTTAAGATCATGAAGTCATTCGCAAGTAAGTCCACTATTAAAGAGGCCCAATGGGTGGATTGTAGAAACATACATTTATGTAACGTTAACATGAACTACTGTATTCTATACATCGCTTAAATCATTAAATTCTCTCAAACATCATTAAGCACCAATTTATAAGGCATAAAATTATTTCTGCTTTGCTTACAATAAACGCTTTGTTATTTGTACATTCTGTAAATAGAGTAGTTTGTTAAACATCGCGTTAGTTTTTCAATTATCACTGAGTCCACACACTTTTTCCGTCCCCCACTATCTATGGTGTTAAGTGGCTATGTAAAGGGGTATACAAATCGCTATTCGTGTTTATGAATTATTATCATACATATTTTACGGAGTTTGGCACGACAAAACAACCTGTTGGGCTTTTTCACTTAGTATGAATATCAAAAAAAAATATTTTAATATTTTTGAGTGGTAAACCTCGCGAAAGAAATATCTTTTGTTAAGTCATTTGGCACACGTCGTGCAGTAATTTGATGTTTCGTTAAGCAATTGCATTTACATTGCGTGGAAATTTGTCAGCGAAATGATTTTTTTTTATTACAATTCGTACGTAAACTTTATTTTGCTACACATTTATAACAAATCTTACTAAAATGATTTACTTTTCTTCCCAACTTCACTGGAGAATTCGATTTGAAAATATAAAACAAACAATATCATTTCTTTTTCAAAGCTCCATAACTCACGATGGGATTGACGTGATAGACTGATAGTATTAGCGTTGATCTAGAAATAACAAGCAAAGTAAGTTGTGAAAGTTTGGCAATTTTCTTGTCGAGAGTTTCTGCTGCTTTTAACAAAGCGATTTAATCGATGCGTATTTTCAAAAGTTAACTGATTGGTTATGTTAGAGGAAAGTTAAATAAAAATATTTTCAATTTTTTGACTGTTGATAACTAAAAATATCATATTTTTGCGAATGCATTTTTTAACGGTGCCTTTGTCGAGATGGTTGCAGTGAGCACTTGTTATTATTTCTCCCGGCTTAAGTTCCCAATCTCTGGTAGCCAGAATTTATCAAAGCGAACTGCGCGAATATTAAACGTAGATATTATATTACGCCCCGCTCCCTGCACCCGTCGTGGGTGGGAGTAGGTATATTGCCGCACCGTACCTATGTACTTTCTCAGACATGCGGTTTTGTGCTACTGATTGCTGAAAATTGCTTTTAAATTTTTCCGTTTTTTATCCTTTCCCGGCGGTTACGTTTTCCTCCGCCGCCTTCAGATGTCAGCCACCCGCTTTTCTGCGTTGTTTGCTACTGGAATCGTAATATAAATTATATTAGGCGTGAAAATGTTATGATGGCGGGGGAATTATAACGTGATGGGAAATATATTACGCCTTTATTTCAATGCCTCGCAGCGAACGTATTTGTAATAAGATTAAGGTGAGTTATTAATTTCTCGCTTTTTCTTCAAAAGTGACGGAATAATTATAAATCTTTTGCATCGCTGATATTTCGAAGAAGATAACGTTTATTTCGTTTTTAAATAAGCTGTATCTAGTTTAAGTTGTTCTTTATCTTTTCTGTTTTCGGTGAGTGTAATCTGACAGATCAAACGTCTCTGCAGCTCAGTAGTATTACGTAGATCTGAATATTTAAGATGATTTCTGTAGCGTAATATAATATACCTTTGACTCAAAAGGTCGAGGGTTCAAGTGTTTTATTTTTTTCGCTGTTAGGATACAATAATACAAGAATTCAAAACCCACGAGGCATTGTGTTTCCTCTTCTCCAATATTTAGCCTGTTTGTGGTGACACTTAATTAATTTTTATAGAAGATTCCACTTGACTCACTTATCACTTTACTTAAAATTCAAATAAAAAATACAGTTATTTGCATAACCGCTTTGGGTTGTTATCTTTCCAACCGTCTAGAGCCAGTGAGACTATAGTATCCTCAATTGGGGTATGTTGTGAAGCTGAAGGTAGTAGGGAGGGGAAAGAGATGAGGAAGAGAAAGGTTGAGAAGTACCTAGCTGTTCAGATCTGGTCACCAAACATGGCTAAAACCATTTCAAGTAACGTTTCGATTCTGAATGGTGGTCTTTCACCAGGGCGATACTTAGAGTATCTACCATTCTATAACGTGCTGCAAATATACCTTTTATTATTTTATATCAATTAAATGTGTTACGACACATATAAATTAAATAAAAGTTATTGGCACACACCGGGTTTGAACCCGCGACCTTTGCATTCGTAGTCGAGCGTCTCACCACTCGACCATGGAGGCCGTTACTTAGGCGATTAATCCAATACTGTATTTTTTTCGTAATAAATTTCTTTTGAAAAATAATACAAAATAACATTTTGGAATACGTGCCTTTTTTAAATTTGAGATACTTTCATTGAAATAATGATTGTCAAATTCAATAATTGCAGATATCCAACAGACCCACACAATGAAATGGAAATCTAAAAATACAGTGACTGGCATTCCAGTTCTTTGAATCATCGATGTGTCAACCGACAAAGAAAGTAACTGGCATTTCGTCATGAGCCCCCTTCATTCATTCCGTTCCTCGTTAGAGCACAGCCGATATCCGAAAACGTCCACAAATGATACTAAATAACTATCGTATTTTCTTTGATATGAAATCCGCCCACGCTCATACCGCTGCAGCAAAAATATAACGAACATACTCCGCAAGCAGGTGTCGAGCAGAGCGTGACAAATGGCTTGTCTTGTTATAGCTGCGACGCGGAGCAATGTATCCCGAACTATAACCTCGCTTGCGGTGGTGACTTTACGGGAGCTTTTCGGAAATTCATTATTTAACTGCGAGCTTTTGGCGTACAAAGGTAAAACTTGCGCGAGGAATTGAATTAACTTGTTTTGTTTGCCCTTATTTGTTTTGTTACCTCAATTTCTTTGAATGCTGATGCCAAATAATTTAGAGCAAAGGAACATATTTTTGGTAAATTACTTGAACCTACTTTGATTACTTTTTAAATAATACCCAATTCTTTAAACAAACAAAACAAACCTTTTTTTATTCACAGTCCCCTTACTATTCTTGTAATGGGAAAGAAAAATGCAAACATCGACCCTGTAATTATGGTTAACAATGTGTAAAATCAGTTTTATTATTTGTATTTTTATTTTAAAGACTCCACAATCAAGAATTCGATCAAAAATTTCAAATCCGAGTTCCACCAACAAAAATAACGACCATTGACCATTCAATTAAATACACATAGGTTTAACGGTAGCGAGCAGGGTTCAACATTTAAAATATAATATAATATCAGTAAATAGTACATTCAAAATAATTCAAACTAAATAATGATTTAAATCAAGTAGATATATATTGTATCGTAAAGTTTAAAGCCTGAACAATTGAGCAGGAGTTTTATCCGCCTTAAAACATAGGTAGTCATATTTTTATGAAGCGTTCACTCAAACGCCACTTTGTACCCTTCCCCTTAAATTGTCGTTAAAATAAATAACGCTTGCTTCTTTTAAAAAAAAAATGCTAATCTTAGTCCATAACTGGGAGAGGAAAAGTTTGCGCTGGAGTTACTATTACTATTTAACTGCCCGGCGCAAAACTTCATACATTTTTTTTACACCGAAACTTGTCCGGGCCAAGTGAGGGGCAGTTCGTAATATACTTTACGGGACTTGGTACTTTCTCATACTTGTGCTGGTAAAATGGAGTCGTTCCTTGGGGAGGACTCATTACCGGCTACAACACACCCGCGACGTGCCGCCTCTGGAGGGTTGAACGCCCCAAACCTTGCGGTATGTGACAAGGAATTTTATTTATTACTCCATATCGTCAAGAGTGACTCGGAAAATAATATTTCTTCTCCGCTTATAATATAAACCTTAAGCGTTATTTTTTTAAATAAGATTTTGTAATAGTGCACAACAATTTAACAATATGTAACCAATGTTTTACAATAATTAACGTTGTGAGACAAAATTGAGTTGATCCTATTTTTTTGGTAATCCTTGTTATATACTTATGTACATCTACAATTTATTGAAATAAGGGTTTTATTTCTCAGAGGCCATAAAACTAATGAAAGGTAGTATACTAGGAATCTGCTTAACACAAATATTTGATAATTATGCTCCTTCAAGTTTCTTTACACCAAAACATTTAAAAACATCTCAATAAATAAAATATTAGTTTGTTTTTACTTTACCCGTCAATCGTGTCTACGAAATGCAGCATTGACTTTTAAAAAATGGTTAATAAAACCAATGCTACACTGATTTAATTGTTAACGTAATCCTAAAGTATGCAATCGGATATCTTTATACATTTTCTGAAAACTTCGTAAAAACAAAACAAGTTGGATACGACAGGTAACTAGAAATCTGCAATTAGACAGGTAACTAGAAACAACCGGGTAATATTTTGAAAATATCTGCAAAAAATCGATGAAAAAACACCCGTCAGCGCATTCATGATATTTTATACACATATAAATATTGTGTTTGCATATTTTTACGTCCGACCCCATAGCCGTCGTTGTCGGTATGCAAAGGCTTTCAGGGAAATATTTTCAATATATGTACGTGAATAATACATGGGCCCTTAGAAATTTCCGGCCATCATTGGGCCCTGTCAAAAACGTCGGACGCTTTCCAGAACGCTTTTTGGAAAAGTCATTGTCAGTCGCTTATGAAAGCTCCGATGATTTCCACTGAGGATGATCGCATAACACAGCGGTAAATAGTTTCATGGGAACATTAATTCCATCAAGAGTAAATATGTTTATGTAAAGCCTGTAAATTTATCATGATTTCTGGGTACATGTAATTTTATAAAATTATTAAACACAAACTTTTATTTATTTTTATAGTAAGCTTGTATTTTTTTTTTACTATAGCTCCTTCTTTTTACAATTAGTGGGAATAGGTTTTTTTCTTGTCCTTCTTACATTTTTTTCTTTTTCGAACCAAAGACTTTCATTTCAAGTTGTTTTGTTTACTATTTATAATTATGATCAATATAGTCATTCCATAACCATAATAATTTTCCTAGTTGCCTTTTACAACTGAAAAAACTCTTACCTTTCGAGCTAGGTTTTTGGTATTTGTATATTATAATATAATAAAACATAGATCGTTCTTTATTTTGTAGATATATATAAATGTATTCTTTATAAACAATGTACAATAATGATAAATGAAAATTGTATATTTAATACATTTATATATTCGTTTAAGAGGAAAGCTTAAACGTTGATTGAATAATTTCCAAATTAAAAGTTTTCAGAGATTCTTGGAATTCGATCAGTACCATCGATTCGTGGAACCAAAGGTCTTTCTCCGACTTCCGCACCCCTTAGTCAATGACCGTAAAATTAATTTTCGGTAATTGTTCGCCCGACTGCTACATTTTTACAAATGAAAGGGGATAACGAGGTAAAGCTATGCTATCTGAACCCTTTAGTCAAGAAAAAGGATCCTGCGTTTTTTGTGTAAGATATAAAGACGTGCGTAGGTATAGACAAGGTACGGAACTCCGTTGAAGCGGCGGAGGTAAAAGCGTCTCATTTCTAGACATATGCGATGAAGCAAAAACATAAAGAGATCCAGTTAAAGACGGAGCACTTAAATAGATACAAAATAAAAATGACTTAGGGCACTCCCTTTATAGTCTTGAAGGACCAGAGTAAACTGGGAAAAGAAATTAAGAGCACTCCAAAAGTAGTGGACTGGGTGAGGGGGCCATTCCGCACCGCTCAGTGCTCAACCCTGTCACAGTGTCAGCTTAATACGTTTTATTTATTCAGACTTTTTGATAGCTCGTTTGATATGTCGAGATATGCGTCAGCTGGGCTCATTATTACTTTACCCTACCTGTTCCATCTTCTCTCTCCCGAGCCTTTATTCGGCTCAACTCGCCACGCCTACTTGCTCTTACTCTCTTGCTTTTCTAAAATAAAGTATGTATGTATGGCAATAAAATAGGTTATCAAAGCGCTCTTTTCATTAATTTAATGTATACATTTCTTTTACAAAAAGAAACGTTTTTTCCAGTGATGACCTAAAAAGGAAAAAATCCAGTTAATTTCACCGTTTTTATCTCACTTTTTAAGAGTTTTTGTTTATTTTGAAGAAACTCGCGGGTATTAAGTATTTCTTGTACTATTGAACCTGGAGACCATTTTTTATGTTACGGAAATAAATTGAATTAATTTGTTTTTTTCATATCGTTCTTTGCCTAACCTTTTTTCTTCTTTGATCGGAACTTTGCTTCTTACTCTTCACCACCTCCTTGGAAAGGGAAAGCCGAATCCGTTGGAATGATAATTTAGCTAAGGAATGTCTCTTCCTTCCAAGAGGCTGTTCAGTTCACGGGGAGGGTAGGCAAAAACAAGGCAGGAGGAACCTTAAGGTAATAATAATTTAGGAATTACGTACATGGAAATTGAAAATATTTTTCCAATAAACACGAACAAAACCCACTGCAAATTTCAAAACGTAATAGCAATTTAATGCACCATAATATTTAATACTGCGATGGCTCTAAAAAAAATTTGGTTTTACCTAAAAATACTTAGGCATTGAACACTAAGTGGATTTCATTGCATTCAAAATTAACAGGGATACATGATAACGAATTTCACAAAGAATCCTAAACAAACGACAGTTTGACCCTTGATATTATCATTACGAAGAACATTATTATTTGTGAGGCATGTTTTACTACAAAATAAAGTTCGGTTGTCAAAGCTAATTAGAGCTGACTGTTAAAAAGCTGTGGTTTCAGTGAAGAAAGTAAGTTCAGCACCTTTTCCCTCTTTCTTGCTATGGAAAACTTTGTACTGAAAGGCGAACGGTGAAAAGGATTTTCAAAGTGAACATTTGACAATTTCTGAATAGCACAAGCAACTATCTTCTACAAAAACCATTATCTTGATACTATTTTTTTTGTAATAAATAAACAAAATTCATTGTCTTTGTCATCTTCAGTTCTTAAATATAAAACCGTATGTTCGTCTTTATTTATGAATATCAAAAATTTTGTCATTTTTTTAAAACTTTTTTTGAAAATAATTAAAAAATATGTCGAAATTGGACATAGTTATGCAGAAGGCAACAAACCAACAATTTTCCAAATTTGAGTTTTACATGTTTTCCGATAGACAAATACGAGATTTATATCTGCTAAAAATATTCAAGCTCCAAATGCAATAGGTTTTTGGCAATTATTTTTTTACTAATGCACATTCCAGACATTTGACTTAAATTGAAATTAAAAACATAAAATGTAGGATAACATAGGAAATACATTTTTTTAATAAACACATTGATAATTTAAAAATTATCTATATTAAAAAAAAAGACCGCAAAGAAAAAAACACCAACATTAACTTTACAAATGCCATAATATGCTTTCATATTACGGCATTTGTAAAGTAAAATCATATTTTTAAACGCCTTTTTCTCAGTTTCATCTTTTTGGGGTTGTACGATTTCTGCTTTACTACGTCTAATTTATCTTTATAAAATTCATGCGATGGCCATAGTTTTTAATGATATTTTAAGAGTAAAATTTTCTGCTCTTTTATAAAATACATAGTTAGGAAGGAAAACAGCCTACTAAACTTTTTTATTGTTTTTAGTATTGCAAGTTTACTTAATACAAAACATTTATTTTCACTTTACTGAACGTGCAAAATTGGAACCCTTCATTTAGCATTGCATATTTCTCCATGTATCACCAATTTAATCCGTTTTGTCAAAGCATATTTCCAGCGAGCAGCTGGGTCTAATAATTTCTAGTCTAAAAATGGACTGTGGTATTTGTTTCTCCCATCCTGCAAACAGCGACTTCCTAGTGAAATAAAACAAGGACTGGACAAAGGGTGGACGGGGAAATATAGGGTGGTTTCTCGCTTTCGGATATAGCGTGGCAAACAAAGTTATTAATTTCGTCATCCGAAAAAATCCTCCCTTAACAATATCAGTAGTCCTATGCGGAATATGAAAATACAGAAGGTTATAAGGAAGTTGAGACATTAACTCGTGAAACAATTTTAACCTGTTATTACTATGATTGTTTAATCTGAATTCCGCACAAGGTTCCTAATTGCTCTCAATCGTCTGAATCCAGTGGAACTTTGACATCTCCATTAGGGGTATCTTGTGAGGCTGAAGGTAGTTGAGAGGAGACAGAGATGGATAAGATAAAGGTTGGGAAGTACCTGGCTAATCAGATCTGATCTCCAAACATGGCTAAAGCCATTCTACCTTCAACCTCACAACATACCCTAATTGGGAATGCTATAGTATTACTGGCTCTAGACAGTTGGGAGCAGTTGGGACTTGTGCGGTATTCACTATAAAACAAAGAAAGCAACAGGGGCGATAATGAGAGTATCTTACACATTTGAATATTTTTTCAGACTAATTTCATGTAATTATATACTTGGTTAGTTTTTTTTACTGAAAAGTCGAATAAAATCAGGGTTTTTTTTTTCAGAATACCATACTTCTGTTCATTTAAAAGATTTATTAGAAAAAAATAACTTACCATAAATCTACAAGAATATGGTTCATAAAGTGTAAAATGAAATAATGAAAGATTGATACACTGAATATTAATTGATTTGACCGTTTTTAATTATTGAATCATAATATGGTATATAAATCAATCAAATGTTGAATCTATCATCAAAGATCAGTATAAAAATCAATCACGTTGATAAAATATCCACGTATTTAATCAATCATAAAGGAAACTAAGGTTAAAAAAAACTTATATTATTAACATAAATAAAAAATGTTTTAGTTTTAAGCCACTTTATTTATACACATATAACAATTCGACCGGTTTCGGTTAAACTTAACCTTCTTCAGGAACGTATATATATAAACTAAGAATAAAATATAGAGTTATACAGTAGACAAAGAAATTAGTGAAAGAGACAAAACATTAGTATAAACAGGACAAAGCATCAGAGAGGGGGTGGTAATGGAGTAGGTAGAGAGGTAGGGGGATGGGAAGAGGAGAGGGGGAACATTCTTAAAATCGGACTTTTAGTTAATTCTAATTGTTTGTTTAAAATTTGGCAATTATTATTATTATTTGATTTTGATATTTCTTATGCTTCTAGATTATTAAGGCGCAAACCTATTCCATTTTTATGTATTATTTGTATTATGTATTATTTGTCCTGTTTATACTAATGTTTTGTCTCTTTCACTAATTTCTTTGTCTACTGTATAACTCTATATTTTATTCTTAGTTTATATATATACGTTCCTGAAGAAGGTTAAGTTTAACCGAAACCGGTCGAATTGTTATATGTGTATAAATAAAGTGGCTTAAAACTAAAATATTTTTTATTTAAATTATAATGTCAAGCTACAAAGTGATTGCTTCCTTCGATAAATTAACATAAATACATGCAAATACGCTTCAAAAACAGTTTTTACCGCGGTGGTGATATGAACTCCAATACCAAATGACTGACTGCCCTTTACAATCAATTATATTTGTATCTACCATCAAACGTATTTAGTAATAAACATATTTAATATTAAATGTATGCATATTCACACATTTATGTAAATTATAACTTAAGCTAAAATTTTCTTAGTTCTTAAACAAGTTATGCATGTAAAGCTTCGATCTCATTACAATAATTAATAGCTTGCTTTAATGATCTATAAAGCTACAAAAGCTTTGTCCCCGCCATGTGTTCCTCCCTCACGGACATTTCACATACATACAAAGCTTAAATACACATACGTACAGTCATTATATGTTACATACAGTCCGTAGCAGAACAACGAGTGGTAACGTTTATTTATGGTTTTCCTGCATTGAACTTGGTGGAGGGTCGATATGTTTTCAGGTATTAAGGTACATTGAAACATATAAGCTCTACATGAGTCCCGTACGTAGCGGGTGGCTTAACTACGTCGCGCCGGTGCACAATTGTTATTAGTGAACAACAATAATGTCCTCGTACTTCAATACGAATAAACATTGTACCCATACAAACCAACATTTCATTTTCAATCACCAATGCCATGAGAAAACTAATATAAGTTTGTACCTTCGTTAAATTATAAATTTTCGTGTTGTTATTCAAATACGGGTAGTACACTTCTACTGCACTAATCGCAAGGGCGTTCTATTGTTGAGTACAGCAGTCACAGTCAGTTTTAGAGATTTCTCCATCCGGACGGATTCCAAAGTTTTATTCGAAGGTGGGTTCAGGTGGGAATGGTTTGTTTATTCTGCGGGTATTTTAATGGGAGGTACTCTAACGAACTATCGTCATTGATCTCATTGATACTGGTGATTCTTTAGTGAAGTACTCAGAAGCTCGGTTGCGGAATTATGTGCCGACTTTAGTGTGAACTTGAGTGGTAGTTATCATATCCCTTTGGTGAAAGACCCTCATACAGAGTCAACACGTTGCTTTAAATCTTTTTTGCGGGTAAAATAATTTTAATTTATTTGCGCACCCCGGGCTTCGAATCTTTGACCTCCATATTCGTAGTCAAGGATCTTGACCGCTTGACCACGGAGGTCGTCATATCCTTCTCCTTTCCTTTTTTTCAGCTGACATATTGAAATTTACAAAAATAAACTGAATGTTTATTGCCACTGGTATGAAATGGAACATTTTGAACTTAAGCTTAAATATTTGGAGTTCTACTCTATGCCCTTAAATTTTTAAAATGACAGGTTTTCTCCACTTGAACTGCATAATTTGTTGCTATGAAAAATAATACCCCTATTTACAATCAAAACCTATATAGCACTTAAAATAATGATTTATATTTACGTGAATGGCAAAAGTACCTGCCCACAGTGATTTGCGGAGTGTTATGCACGGTTCTGCGGGCAAACGCATACTTTAAATAATCAATATACGTGCACATTTTCTATGACCCTACGCAATATTTTTATCAATTTAATATTTAACTCTTTCATAAAAAAAAACCTTTTCTATAAAATATTACGAGAATTATTTGTTTCATTTTCATCCACATTAGGTTTTATGGCAGCTCTGCGATGGTGAATAAAAACACTCTCTTTCATGGTTTTTTTAGCGATAATTTAAAACTGTGATGTATTTTCCTACTTTGAATGAGTTTCAACAGTTGAAAATATGAAATAAATTATATATCCTACCATTTCTTTGTTAAGAAATGTAATATTTCATAGTTCCATTACTATAGATCGAAATCGGAAATTTGGGAAACAAATGGTTTTTGCTTAAAAGTGCTTAAGCTTTTATAATCCGTCTACACTTATATCAATTAAATTCCAATATTGAAGAAATTTGTGTATTACATATTTGAATGTTAGTTGAAAAAAATATATTCGACTGTCACTTTATTCACTCTACCTATTTTATTACGCAACTAACCAAAAACAGTTCCCCATTCTTAACTATAAATCAACCTCATATGTTAGAGTTAGTCATTTCGACAGGTATTATACTATTAATTCTTATTATAAAAATTATCAACAGGTATATTACATACTGCAAAAGAGAAACATTTATTTTCGACACGTTCTACTCTAATGTCAATTACAAGTATTTTCCACTCTTCCTAGAACAGGTAAGGTTCTTTTTAAATGTTTCTGAAAAAAAATATTTTGATTTATAATACTCGGTTCCAGGTATGATTACGAAAGTCGTTTTCTTTCTGAACCAAACGACGTTATATTTCAGCAAGTTAAACGCATAATGTTCAAACTTTTGATAATATGTAAAAAGTTTTTGCCATACTCAAAAACTAAAGTACATCATTCGTCTTAAGTTGAAAGGGGCTTTTTTCTCGTAATAATATTATTTCAAATGAATGAAATTTGTAAATAACATATGCATAATCTCCACAACGGTGACTTGCTAATCACGAAATTCACTTTTATAAGTTTAAAAAAAATTATAAATTGTTATTAATTGTGACTCTTACTTTAACACTGTTATCTCTCAGAATGTTTCAACTGTACTGTATTAAAAATTTTCAAATGTCCAAGAAATTTATAAAATGAATCAGTACACAATAATATCTCTTTGAGATATGTCTTTGGGTACAGATTTGATTTTCAACATTTTCATATTAACTTTGTGCGTGATTTTCAACATTTTAAAAGAAAAATTTCTTTACGCCTGAAATGAAACTGCATTTACAGTTAAACCTCTGAAATATTTATAAACGCTTATCATGATGAATAATTTATTTAACTCTTCCTTTCACACAATTTAACTGACGTGTAGCTTATTTAAAAAAGCATTTAAATCTCCGTGTTTAGTAAAGTTACCCAGATTTATCATTTCGCAGTAACAATTTGTTGAGTGCACTTTTCCAAATGCGCGGTTCTTGCTTAGCGCCAATTAATGATGAAATCGCTACATAAAGCTGCCGTCACTCGCGTCTACTGCCAATAGTACAACGGGTAGCAGACAGTACGTATTGCCACTGGCTTTTAAGCCTGCATTGTTCGCGTCCGATGCAGCTTTCCGGACAAAAACCCGATGTTTGGTCGACACGTAAGCCAAAGCGGAGCAAGCGAATGCCGAAAAAACAACGGGAGGATGTGATTCAGTGTTATTTTACTCATTATTTGAAACAAATGTCTGTATTTGCTTAAAAACGTATCAATTTGCTCGTAAACTTCTTTTTCACACTTTAAAATATCTTTCAGAAAGCCATATCTATAAAAATATTACTTGATCAAAAACCAAATTTCGGATTTTATTTTATTTTTTATTATACTTATATTATTACCGCCCCCATGACGTCCCGAGGAAAAGGATAGATATGGTGAAGAGGAAGCTTCGGAAGTACTTTGTTGGTAAGATCTATTCACTAGAGACAGCTATTGCTATGTCAAACAACATTTTGATTTTGAATTTCACCAGAGCGATACGTAGAATATCTACCACTCTGGAATGTGCCGCAAATACACCACATATTAATTAAAACAAATACATACTAAATTTTCAAACGTAGCAAACGCCTTGCGGCATGACAATATAATTTAAATAATAGTATATTTTATTTTATAATTATACAAATAATATCGCTTGGATATATTATATTGTCCTAAAGAAGGTTAGTTTTAACCGAAACTAGTGGATACATTAATATTTATAATGATGAAGTAGTTGAAAACAAAATATTACATTATTTAATTTAAAATACACATTAAATTAAATTTATTTTCCCATGTTGGGACTCGAACCCGTGACCTATGGATTCGTTTTCGAGGATCTTAACCATTCCACTATAGAGGTCGTCCAAGTTTTATTTATCAAAATATTTACATTGAAATATTTTGGGTGGTCTGTCCATCCTTTGAATTTCCTGGCTTTAAATCCAATTCATAAGGCTTTATTACGCTGCATTCTCCACTGCTTTATAAACTAAGTTCGAAGCCGATTTTGTGTACCCAGATCCAGCGGCCTGGGGCAGTACAGAACATGCATTAACAAATTAAAATAGGGACGTGACACGTCTTCATGGCGAATGCATTTCACTTGTCCAGAATTGTGCAAAATGATATTCCGATACTGATATTTCAGTTGACAGTGCGATTATAAAGCAAGCATCATGTATTTGTAACTGTTTTTAGGCACCTAATGGAAGACTTCCAATTAATGTTTGATTTATTTGTTCAAATCGGGGAAGTGCTTTTTTTTAGTTATTTGTATGAAAAACCAATGTTGATTTTTAGTGCTCAAAAATATACTGACTATAAAACAAACTTCTAGTGTTACATGTGTTCACTTTATTACTGGAAATCAAATCATTGTTAAGCTTTTCAACAATAACATTTAGTTTTAATTTCATTATTTAACATTTTTATAGTGCATAATTTGATTTTTATGCAACTTTCAAATATTAGTTTTATAGCACGTACCTACCCAAAGTACAGACGCCTATTGGATTTTTTCTGTGCTACTTTTTTGTAGCGTTAATTAAAAAATACCCATGTTTTATTGAGTTAAAAAGAAGAAACTATCGTCACTTATATTATTTTAGTCTACTTTACTACTAATGCTCAGTTGAGCATTTTTTAATGATTAAAACAGTGAATTAATTAAAACAATACTAAATTTGCACATGTTCAAAAAATAACTAAAATGTAACGTGCCGACAATAGTCGTATATTCTGGCCGTGGATTATCCATTCATTTTTTTGATGTATGACAGACTGGGTCCATTTGCAATACAAGTCATTCTCAGTAATAATATTATTCTCAAATACATTCAAACAAGCGTAATAAAAGGACATTCGAATGGTTGATATTTAAAATATCAATAGCCCAAGAGGTGTTAGTAGCACTATACGCTGTGCTGAGCCGACACGTCTGTTCTACTATTTAAAATACATAGCAGCCCATGTCGTAGTTGTTCGTTACAAACAACTTATAGCATTCCAGGAGGTATGGACTATCCATATAAGTATTAATAATTTTGAACCATGTTACTGCAAGGGTCTCACTACTTGACTGGCAAGTTTGTTATCGTGTCTCTAAGAATAAATCTTCATGATCTACAGATTATGGGTACTTGCTGTGCATTATCACCTATAGATACAGGAGTTTTTTTTTAGTTTTTTTTGCAACAATTTAATATATTTTGCTGGTATAGGGCCTATTCAGCAAAAGCGTAATGTAATCAAAATCTCATAATGCAGTTAAATGTAAAAGTCATGTATTGTGATAATCCTGTCAACAGGAAATATCGCTGTGTCATTTTCGCGTTGTCTATTTAAATAGTTACCAATGAATAAAGTATCTGTGCCTAAACATTATTTTCCATTTATATAGTGATACCTCGTGAGTATTACTTAGTCACAAAAAATATTAAACAATTTAAACATCATTCTTTCATTTTAAAATGATTATGGGAAAGAAACAATGAGCAAAATTTTGAAAAATACTCAAAATGACAGACAAAGTTAACACGGTTTACAATAATTATGAAACGTTATATTTGTTCATCAAATTTTTACTGTAAAATTTGAAAAAAACTGTGCTTTCTTAAAACACGAAAAAAGTCTAAAATATTGTAAAGGGTTTTGAAAGTATGTATAAAGCTTGAGAAGATATCATCTATAATGTTTATAATACGGTTAGAATGCTACGAATGTGTGAATGGACTCTATTTTAAGGTTAAATTAGTCCTTCTAGAACTGAATGGAAAGTGATTTTACGACTTTTAAATGTTAAAAACATCGTATTAGATGTTTGGGTAATTATTTATTAAAACCTTATCATATTTTTTTAATACGTAAAGACAAAAAAGCATTTAATTCAAAACAGAATTTTCGAGAGTGATAATTCTATTGACATAAAATACACAAGTACCTACAAAGTATAGGGATGGCGGATGTGGTGGTAGTGGTGATACGTTTTTTTACGTATTTGCTTTTGACACGATCCCTTCTGAACAAACACGGAATGCAATTCAATATTGGACGCGCACAAAGGCCAACGAATAAATATTTCCCCGAAAATAAATGTAGAAATGATAATTACAGGCATCAATATTCAATTGGATATTACACCAAATGCTATGCCTGAAATAGTGCTATATTGTAATCGGGATTATTTAGATAAATAACCGAGATAGGCTTATATTGAAATCCAAGAATATTCTAGAGCTATTTGATTTTATATTACGTAAATTAAAACAGGTACCAATGAGTGTATCCACATAACACTAATGACAATGTCAAAACAATCGATATGGCAATGTTTTTAATAATCGATACCTTGACAATTAGAAAAAAGTACAACATTTCTCAACATGAGGGAGCGCGGCCACTATCCATGGCTCTAACGAACTTTTCGCTGGGCTTGGAGTATTTCACTCTTTGCAGCTCAGAAAAGAGGGGTGTGCCGCAACCCACATTCTCAAACTGCTGCAAGACTGTATAGAGAATTCAGCTATTTAGGACTATGTAAGTTCTCGATGACTGTCTAAGACAGCGTCATCATAAAATAGTCTATCTTCCTGCCTGTAGGACCAACCTGCCATGGTTCTCTCAGTGGGGAGAAATTATTGCTCCTGAACAAAATCTTTTCTGAAATTTATATATTTTGCACCAGTGAGGAGAGATTCAAAAGGAAACTCCTATTGATTCTCATTGATGCGATCTTCACCACTTTCTGATTTTTTTGTATTTTTTTTTTTAAGGAATGACAAACATTCTCAGGTTGCGAATAACCTGACAATAATTGAAAAACTTCTCTACCATCATAAGCGGAAACTTTTTCTTATGCAATGATGGAGGACTTAGCCAGCAAAGGAATTAAACGCCACTCAGCAAAAAACCAATCTTTGTTACCTTAATATTACCGTATTTATTTATTACAAGAATCAAACTTTTGGTTGTTTGTAATGTATGATAATATTTTTAATAAAAAATATTATTTTTATCAATATTGTTTCTAAGTCAAAATTGCTTTACTGCGTGTATTATACAATAACCAGAAATCCGTGCTTCGTGTATATGATTTTCTTAATTCGAGAAAATTAAGATTAGATGAGAATCTAACGTAGTTTGATACCCTGCGGGGAAATGGCGTGATGGTTAGTTAGTTTTTTTGTTTGAATGTAAATACAGAAGATAATAAAAAAACATACGATAACCTCAAAAGATGAAGATGACTGTCAATGTTAAGTTTTCGAAGGCATTAATTTGCATTGTTTTTTTTTTTGTAAAGTTAGAATGTTATCAATTGTGTTTTACATTTGTCAGGATCGTTTATTTCTTTAATGTTTTGTGGTATGTTATCAACATTTACGGAAACGCAATGAAGTCATACTTGGAAGATAGTTCTGATTATTTTGGGTTTGCAGATGCTTTGTGAAAATCTGTTATTTCTGTTTACTTTTGTACTGTAGAGTGAAGTGGATATATGTCTGGAGAATTCAATACTAGTGGGTAAAACATCAATTATATGCGCCATCTCAAAAACAGTTCTGGTAATATGTTCTGCCTTTCCATAATACTTCAAAGTATTATTATAATATCAAAGCTTGGCAATGTGTAAATTCCATTTTGTTTTAGGCCTGACTTTTCAGAGTACTTGGAAATGTGATTCATAGCTGCTGTGGTTTAAGTGAGACATAATTTTGATAAGTTAAATTTGTTGACAGATTTCTTTAATCATCAAAATTTTCTTAGAACCGAGCTTTAAAATCAACTGAAATACTGATCCTTGCATGTCAATGATAATTATAAGGGTAGCTTACCGCGTGTTTTCCGCGTGATCGCTTCAAGTATTTATGCGATTTGCCTTCGAGCATGGCTCATCGCTCCCATAGCTTTCCTAATCATCACTTTGGGGAAGCATTTGAAGGGTTGCATTATTAACTCGCGGAGTGGGTCCTGGGTACCATAATCATTGCATGATTCCGTCTTGTCGAAGCCTAATGTATGTCAAACGTCGTATCTGGTTGATCCCTAATGGCATCTACCACGCGTTACCCCATTCATTCCCCTCGTTTAGTCTCATACGCATTAGCAAAGCACATAGATGTAATTATTCTACATGCTCGAGCCATCATTCGACTAAGATCGTGTCAGTCTTTACGTTCCTAAGCTTATTACTTAATAACCTATTGCCGAGAGGATGGGGCGCGTCGCGTGTGATTGATACGCCGACTAATGGCTGGAATTGATTTTACATAATTACTTCTTATTTATGCGGAGATGGTATCTTCAAAAGAAACATCAATTTTTTCACTGGATGGGTAAGTGAACTTAATTAGAAGCTTCAAGTTTTATAGCATTTGTGAGAATTTTATTCCGTTTTGCTGGCTATCTTTTTGGATATATTTTCTTAAAGGAAGTAGATCAAAGAATATGGTCAATACATAGCGCGTTGTTCTATATGTTAGAATTTTTAAAACACTCTTGGTAAAACTTTTGTGACAAATAACAATTAAAACACAGTCAACGTCACAGTTAAAGTTAAAGTCTTACGCATAGTTTTGGGTCGGGATATCATCAATGTTAAACTGAAAGGTATAAAATTAGCTTTTAAAAAGGTTTTTGTTGTTTTTGGCATGATTTATGAACATGAAAACAATATATGTAAAACGTTTGACCTTAAATTGGAATGTTCGAAGAAAGAATATAACATCATATTTTTTAAATTTCATGTAACATTGATTTTTCATGTACAGCGTTTACAAGTAAACATTTCTTTAAAATCCCGGAATATGTACAAACGAATAGTATAAATAATTTGGTGTACCTACATGAATCATGAAATTCCAACTAGAAGTTCTTTCAGTGACAATGTGGTAACACACATATTTTATATATTGATCGATATACAATTTATTTGATGTTGCTTATAAACACAATGAGTTGTGGTTGAACAATTATATTTGTTTCGCCAAATGTAATTATCAAATCATAAACCACTACTTAGGATAGTGAATTACTGAATAAAATCCGAAATCTTTTGTTGGCTTTCGGTTAGATTATTAAGCCCAAATTCACCGACCGGAATTTAAATGAACACTTGAATCTTGAGTTGATGATTTGGAGGAGTGTAAGTTTGGGAGTGTAGTTGGATTGGTGGATTTAAAATGAACAGGCTCAGCAAACAACAAGAGAGTTGCTAATAAGCTCCAATCAGACGTGGTCCATCAACCCTATTAAGGGATGCTGGCCGAGCGGGCGCACAAGCCTCAAGCCAAAGTTCTAAAGCTTAGCACCTATTTGAGTTAAGATCTATTCTTAATTTATGAAAATTACAAATACCAAATCTCTAATATTATATTATATACTGCTTTAAAATATATTGCTTTGCGACTTTTTTTTCATTTCTTATTTAAGTGTCACACAAAAATACTAGAGGAAGGAAGAAAAGGGTAAAAATGTTTAAAATAACCATTTTTACTAATTATTGAAAAATAATTAAATCGTAGATAAAGAATCTCCAGATATGAAATCGAAAAAACTATCACTTTTAATATTTAATTACGGATTTGTAAAATTTAAAAAAAAAAAAATACCATACATAAAAATTATACACAAAATTTTAAAGTTATAAATAAATTTTGAACGTTGATTTTACTCACGGCTCGGTGGATCAATTCTCTTTCATTCTGCGTACTATCAGAATAGCTACGACTAAATAATTACAATGTGCTTGCGATTTTTTTTTTCAAATTTAAGACCACTTTTACCACCAAGTCAACATTTCACATGAAGTTTTCAAATTCCCTAAGTGCGAGCATTAAAATCCCATATAATAATTCTGCGGAAAACAAATGACTTCTCATTTTTCCTCGTGGCCACAGAGCAACCGGGTAGAAGCGATCGCCTCGCGTGTCGCCACCCGACCAACGGCCAGTAGACCAGATGTAGTATTTGATTATTGGATTAAAAGTTTCCCTGGAAGCAGCCTCCTCAAAGGCTTTGGTAGGGGATAGGCGGGATTGGATATTGTGATACCAAAAATATACCACATTGAAAATCAGTGTGAAAGTTTGCACAATTATGACGTATTTTACACCATTTTATGTGGGAAATTTTGACGATTTAAAAAAAAAGATTCATAACTTAATGAAGGCCTTACAAGGCTTTTACCATCTAATCTTTTTACCTTGTCAGCTTATATGTGACACGGCGATATCCTACCATGATCTTTCAATTTTTTTGTTTAAATTAAGCATACAAGTGCTTATAATTTTGATTTGTCCTTTCCTCTGCATCACCTCTTTATGGATTTTATTACAATTACATAACTATTTTGCGTTGTCAATTCATTCAGATATCTTTTTAACCATGTTTTAAAAACTTAAGGTTTAATTACCTAATTACCCACTCGTTTACTCAGATCTGTATCCGTTTGTTTAACCACAGCATGCAAAAAATAAATACATTTATCACATAAATATTCGAAGTTTAACTCGAAAACACACATTTTATAACGTGATTTTATTTAATAATACATGTGACAAATAATATTATATCTAAAACTATTGAAATTCTGGTAGTTTAATTGTAAGTCCGCCGTAAAAAAATATCTAGCTAAATGGTGAAAGTGAAGCACTCTTACTCCCTATCCGATTGTATATTTATTAATATATTTTAATAACAGAATTGTGTACGTCTCTTTAGTAGCAGGTAAGTGGACTTGCGTAGTACATTTCAACGGATGTAGGCTTTCACGAAGATTGCCCCGACGCCGATTCATTTGCGGGGAAGACACGGCCATCGGAAAATAGCTCGAGTCCTGCGTCCGAAGTAACCGAGTTAGAAACTCATACTGTTATTACATTTTCGAGCGCAATTTGTCAAGGACAATTTTGTGAAGTGCGATCAATTTGAGGGAGGATATTTTGGCTGCTACCTTGTAAAGTTGAAAACAAAAAATTGCGTTTTTCTTCGAGGATTTTTGCGAAATCTGTTGTCTTTTTAAAAGGTCGGATCCATCTCATAACTTGAGATTACATACATTTATAGAAGTGTCTTATGGTTGTAATAAAACTTGTTTCAACTTTTCTTTATTCTGTTGGTATAGGTCGTGATGTACTTCAGAAAGAAGAGAAAGGCGTGATTTTTTTTGTTTGTTATAAAAATTAGATAAATCTCTAAATAACATCCTCTCATACTTCTTTTTGTATGATTTGTATATATCATGATGCGGATTGAGTTAGGGTAATGTACTTCAATTCAATCATAAAAAAATCTATCACAAAAAGCTTTAAAGGGGAGAATCAAAACGTCTTCAACTCACTGATTTCAAGGATTTGCTCCTAATTCCAAATTTTACGTAAAGAAATAAATATTATGTTCGACTGAAGGAAGTAGAGAGGGAAAGAAGATGCGAAAGTGTAAGTTTATACTTACTTGGCTTACTCTGGTCACTAAATACGGCTTAGGCAATTTCACGTAACGATTTGATTCAGTAGGGCAATACTAAAAGTCTTTAAGATTTCAAGTATTGAATAAAAGTGTATAATTAATTTAAATGGTAGAAACATGCGATAAAAAAGGTCAGTACGGTGATTGGGATTTGAACTTGGATACTATTTATTTGTGAGTGACTACCTAACCACTGAACTATCACGTCAAACTTCAGAGTCACCGCGTTTCTCCAGTATATATAGTATTTGCCACTAGGCGTAACTTTTTTTATCTCGATCGGTAATCATCAAAAGTATGAAATATATTGACTAAAAGTCTCGATTGATCGTAAACTTACGCCGTCCTGCAAGTTACAATAGTAAGGTACTGGTTCAAGCGGTGATCGACCCTCCCGCCGCAAACTAATCCGAAAGGCGAGTCCTCCGGGAAAAGCTCTCTGCTCGGGAACAGGATCTACGGCATAAAGAAGACGAAGGAAGGACCGTTTCAATGATTCGGAGGGGTCTTTTATTGCAGTAGTACCTGCTCCTTGCACAAATACCCGGTAGGAACTATTACTGTTCACATGTAAAGTTAATACTCGTACCTAATCTAGCCGATATTTGAGGGTAGAACGAATATTTCGGAATTTGTTATTTGACAATTCTGTTGATAATTTGCTCGTAGGCTGGTTTTATCTCAAATGTATTTTTAAACTTAAAACATATACATAAACGATTTTTATAGTGGGTAATGCAGACATTGATTTTTTTATTCTATTTTACAATAACTCCACACAGGAGGCCTTGGGGGAAATAATTTCCCTCAAGGCCTATGTCATCTTTGGGGATGCTGTGTGGAGGGTTTTTTTGAGGAAAGGAAAGAGTTAACTTGGATCTTGAAGAAAACCATATTGAAGGAGGGAAGAAACACAGAGGCTGGCAGATCGTTCCATAGCTGAGCTGTTGAACATAAGAACTAGTTGTAAAAGCGACCCATTCTCATGTATTGAATGTCAACCATGTACAAATGTTGGGCGCGCGTTTGGCGAGTTTCCGACTATGCACCGGTGCCAAAGGGATCAATGACGCAAGTTCCTCGGAGCATCTTCCTTTGAAATACCTGTAAAACAAGGACAGCATTCCCACCTGACGTCTGTGCTCCAAAGTTTGCTATCCGTTTGTTAAGATAGGAGAATCTATCAAACGGACCGCCCGTTTTTGCACAGAGTCAAGGGTCCTTTTCAGGTATTTAGGGGCTCCAGACAAGAGGTGGCTGCCAAATTCAACAGTGGGGCGTACTTGCGATTTTTACAGGGTCAGCAGTTGTGTACTATTGAAGTATTTGCAGGCCCTGTACAACACACCCAACTTCTGAGAGGCTAAGTTTACTCTGTCTTCGATGGAGCCCCGGTGCCTTAACTGGTCACTTAAGGTTACGGCAAGGATTTCAACGGAAGGTTTGTTGGCAAGATTACTTCCGTTGAAGGAGACTAAATTGTCATTTGGATCCCTTTTAGTCGTAATCAGACATGATTGGGTTTTTGAAACATGAAATTCGGCGAGATTATTCTTACCCCAAGAGGAGATCCTCTCGAGGTTATCGTCCATTCTCTGTTTCAAAGCCCTACGAGCCGTTGTTGTTTCTGTGCCCTTTGGGGGCTTGTCAAACAAAAAACTATCATGAACTGTACTGTCATCCGCGTAACAATGTATTGGTGCACATGACAAAAGGTCATTGATGTGCAACAAAAACAAAGTTGGAGACAGAACCGATCCCTGTGGGACGCCTGCATTAATTGAATGAGAAGAAGAGGTGATACCTTCTACAACCGTCTGAATCGACCTCTCCCTCAAAAAATCGGCAATCCACTTACACAAGGATGCGGAAAGTGCGTAAGATGGCAGTTTGTTGTCCCCGCAATTATTCGACAATTGCCGGTGCTCTGGTCTGTTTGCAACATTTATAATTAAGCAAAATAAAATATGCGTGTATTGGTGTTACGATAAGAAAATATTTAAGAAGGTGCTTTATAAAAATAATGAGTTTTTTTACTTTTCTTAAGTAATACGTGTAAATAATCATTTCTTTTACGTTAGTTATGACTTTTAACCTTTTCGCAATCAATTTCGTTAAAGTAGACAATTTTTCTTTCTTTTTGTAGTTTTTGCTGGTAAAATTAAAGCAAGTGCAACCTAATTGGTTAAATGGTCACCCAAACATCTCCGCCGGTAGCAGTTAGGACATACGGGGGCTATTTGGTCAGGGTTCGAGCCTCGATCCGGAAGTGTTTTGCTAAACAATGGATCGGAATCATTTAATTACAATCACCCATAGTTAGTAAACGGCGGGACTCGATTCAATTATCCCGAAGCGATGAGACGGGGCCGCACATAGGCGATGTCACATGCAACGAGACACGCGTCTATACCTGACATACAGCTGTTACTTTAATTGTTTGTCTTGTGAACACACAAAGCTGTTCTACTGAGAATCAATTAGATTACCTAATTTAGGAGGTTTTGTTACCGGCGAAAACGCTAATCGATTGTGATTGAATTTAATTTGATTTAAGAATTTGTTTGGTTTTTTTACTTATATTTATGTTTGGGTATGCCATATATGTCAATAATAATTACAATGATGCACCTTCATCAATGTCGACAATATTAAATAATATTTTAAGAAACCGGTCTTCATAAACTACGAGTTTTTAAGAATGATTAACGAACAATATGGTAAGTATCAATATATCTAGTCTTATTATTTGACAATCAAATGGATAAATAAAGTAGTGTTGAAAAAAACTAAGTTAGTTTGGTGATGATGTAGCTCATCGTTTGACATTTTTTTACTGCTTCAGAAAACGGATGACTATTCCATATTTGTTTGACACTTTGTAAAAGCTTGTACAAAATATTTATTAAAAAATAATAATAACCTTTAACTTTTTTTCTGTTTACATGCTATGTAAAACCACAAAGAAATTACTCACTACAATACTAACAAAAAATACTTATCCGGATATTAATTCTGCTTAATTTATCGTCATATAATCATTAAAACCTATATTAAACGAAGTAAAATGCTTAGGGTAAATGAAATGTGATACAAAAATTGAAGATGCATAATGTTGCAGATTCGAAATGTCAGCATTTTGTTGTTGCGGTACTTTTCAAACAGGACAGAATAGCAATCATCATATAATATCGTTTTCTCTAATTAAAGTCTGAATTGCTTAATACGTTTATCTTTTCAGTATAACATGTAAATAAGGGGTGACTTTGGATACATAACTCAAAACCAGATTAGAACAAACCATTTTCCTTTGACGTTGAGGGATAACAAAATGTTTGTCATTTAATTAATAAAATCATTACAAAATCAAAATCGATTCTAACACCAAAGGTGACAGCGTCCGTCCAGTGTGGCCGCACAAAGTCTCGCTCTGGGACACGGCTTTATTGAAAGGGCCTGTTTGATTACAGGGTCCTTCGACGCGCTGGTCAACTGATTAAAGAGAAGTCAAAGTGCGCCGGATCGACCGTTAGTGACAGGAAGGCATTAGGTCTGCTGCCTGCTGCCAAATGCCCAATGGCCAATGCCCAATGCTTTCTACGCCTGCGTTCTGATCACTGTTTCCCTAAAGCATCAAGTTACAATCATTTTAAGTAATTTGGACATGAACATGTTTGATACATACATTTGGAGGGATTATTATCTGGAAGGTTTAATCGTTGATTGTCGATAGTATTTTATTTATTTATGGGACACATTTTTTAGGACTTGAGCACGTTTGTTTCATTAATAATTCGTAATATTGAAGTACGAATGCTTATCCTTGTGATCAGTGACTTCAGTTTTATTTGATTTCTTCCACGAATATTATTAATTAAGAAAATACATTTTATACAGGGACAAGATTTTTACTTTAAATAATGTATTAAGCATTTTTGTCTCGATCAACTGAAAAAGTTAACCAGAGGAGCAAAATATTGAGGTTTCTGATTATTGATTATTGAGGAAAAAGAGTTATTGATATAATATATCTATGGCGAATTGTATTCCGTACGTAAAAAATAAAAAAAAGCCTTTACCACTAAGAAAAATACAAAAACCACGATTATTGCATTTATTTAGATTTACTTTATTGGTGAGCTACTAAATAGGTGATCCATTATATCTTGTTAAATGATTATTTCGTACAATACCTATATTGTACGAAAACAAACATTTCCAAAGTATTTTCAAGATGTTTGTACTTCCTTTTTAGACATCAAGAGAAAAAAAAATCTTTCAATACTCATCTTTAAATATGCTAAAAAGTAAATTAAACCAATTGCAAAAACAAAACGCACCTACAAGCAATTTTACTAAAGCCCAAGTAATTTGGCAGGGCTTTCTCACACGCTTTGAAATGGCAATAAATGGTTATTGGCTCTAGAAAGTAGGTGCAAGAAAACCCCGTAGCCCAACCTCAAATTGAGGGTAGAAATGGGATGAATTCATCGGAACTGGGGAAGAAAGAGATCGGATGCTCCTATTTTTCTTTCAATTCGAAAAGATTATTCTTATAAATTCTAGTTTATACAAAGTAAGCATGCCTTTACAATGCTTGCTTAAAGTGATGTAAAATATCTAAATAAATACAATTTACTAAGGATAATTTTCTTACTTTTTCTCATTCTAATCTTATTCCGTAAAATCCTATTTTACTTGGCTAGCAAAAGCTAAAAACGAGAAAAAAAAATTGTGGTAAATTTTAATTCCATGAAAAGTTTTGCGATACATGATATCCTTATTGCAATGGAAATATTTTCAAACTTTGATAAAAAGTTTGGTGAGAAGGCTCAATAGCATAATTTTGAAGATTGACTTCATTAAGTCTATAAATCAATTCGGTTTTAACCTTTTCGGAGCTTTAAAACTCGTTTACAAAACACAGTACTTTTTTTAATCAAATCGTCTAAAGTTTTAAAAGGGTTTCCGTTTTAAAGGGAAAGAGAAAAACAAACATCCCTTAAGACTAATCCACAATCTTCTTGCAAATAACACGTCCACTTCTATCACTGCTTGCGGTTCCCTGCTCCCCCCCTCAGGGCATATTACCTTTTGGTTGTGTAAAACAATTGGGCAAAGCCTTCGCCAGCTATTTTCTGAGTCGTTCAAATTGAAGGCTTTATTCTTACAATGATGTGAATATGTCAGTAAGGGGTTAGAACCGATGTGGCTTTATTGAAAATATAATGTTTAAAAATATGAACCCTTCTTTTTTACTTTTTTGAATAAAATTTTTATATTTTATAACGTGTGCTTTTAATGGTACTAAATGTTCTGCGACAACAAATTTAAATGTTTTATTCGCAAAGCTTGCATATATATGCATTGGTTAAAATTCCTTATGCTTAAAATCAACCATAAAGATTTGTTATTAAAACTAAAACGCTTTGCTTAGTTAACGTTCTTAAAAAAAAATGTGAACAGCAATTTGATTTTTAAGTACCCTTAAGATTAGATTAAGACTAAACTTAAAAAATATGTAAATCAAGAAAAAAAAAATTACCAAGTGTTTTTAGTTTTTACTATAATAATAGTATGCATTTACCGACAAAATATCTTTACTTGATAAATAATCGCTACATTGACAGTTTTAAAAGTGGATTAACGAACATATAAGTAAAAAAGATGGTGTATTTTTTGAGCATTTTAATTCCTTAATAAAAATCAGATTTGGTATCAAATCAAATAGTTTTTTTTTTAAATAACAATAAAGGAAAATGTATTTTTTCTGACGAAAAACAAATAAAACAATGGTGTTAATCGGATAGTGTTTTATTTCATAGGTTTTCCAATATTTTGTTTATTAGGAATTTATTTCCAGCATCGAACCAGCCCCCATTATGAAAAATATCTCCAATGCGTCCCGCAATTTATTCCTAAGCCGCATTCGCGTTATTTTGAATAAATTTCGCAGGCGAGCTGTCTTCAATGAAAGCTCATTTTAGAAAAGGTTTACCAAGTCGTACTTTTTAAATATTTTTTCTAGAAAATCAACCAGTGTTTCAAATCAGATATTTTCTTCGATGGTTTTCGATTCGTTCATATGAGTGAGTAATAAAAATGTTCGTAATATATTTTTTAAATAGTGTTTTTTGTAAGAGCAATTACTGTTAATATTAATTCAGTTAATTTGTTATTTTATATCACCTTTCATGGGTAGTCTGTCTATTTATCTCTTGACTGAAAGTTGAGGTTACAAAATTACAATCGATGAAATTTCTCCAAGCATCTTGTAACCTGGAATCCTGACACTACTGTGCCCGTAGTTTATTTATCTTGTCGCTAGGTTTATTTAGTTGTAAACGATATGGTTGAGATGCAATCTTTCAAACACCTCCTATAACAATATGCGTCTTACCTTTGTTTTTAATGATTTTCTATACGTATGCAAACTTTAATCACCTATGAAACATCCACCAATACTTACGTGATACATATTGGTACTCAAAAATCTCAATTTATTCAAAACTTGAAATTGTGCAAATTGTAACCAAATTAAAAAAAGATTTAAGCATAGCATTTATCCAAAATTGATTGATTAAAGTGATTGTCGTCCTACTCCTGTGTCATTTTTTTCCTTTTTTAAATCGCAAATTCGTAAAAAAAATTGCCAGTATAGTTGTTAAAAAAATTAAATACTTTTCTTCTTCTTTTTCAATCTTCTATCATTCTGAATAAATCTTGATATTTTATTTATAATAATAAAGTAATTTTATTAAAAACATTTTTTTAAATTACCCATGTGGTTTCGGAAATTTCCATAAAAACGTATATAAGATTTTTGGGAGTAAATACGGGATATCATAGGAAAACCATTATTTGATGAAACGGTCAAATCAAATTATCAAACTATAACATACGCAACGAAAATCTGCTCCGTAAGAATTTTTTTTTTACTATTCAAACATTTCAAATATCGTAAACAAAAAATCCAAAATAAAATACTAGAGGTCGAAAAAACATAAATATTTTCTAAAACGTACAAAGGGTTATTTTTCACTTTGAAACTGTATAAAATATAAAATCATTATTATGGAATGATAGTGACAGAGGAAGACGTAAGAGCCGATTCAAATGTTTTGGAAAAAGGTAGTATTACACTTGGGGCCGACTAGTTCAACCTCGTAAATGCTTTATAACATTAATTGAGCGTTATTGCATGGCGAGTCAATCATCATTATGCTACGTATTCAAACGAAAATTATTTTCTCGATTCTACTGTGCAATTCCATCTCACTTACCCGCTGTATTTATGAGACTTAACTCTAAGTGTTTTTCAAGGAAGAGAAATATGAACATCATTTTATATAAATTATAAATAATTTTCTCCTAAGAACATTATAGTATATTTTTCTTAGTTGTTAATCGTTTGAGTTTTGTAATTATTGTAATTTTTTTTATATTTCAGAGCATGTGTTTGCTTAAATTCGTAATCCGTTGTGTTCTTTTGCTGTATGCTTTAGGTATAAGAATTGTATTATTTTAACCTTCAATTTAGTCTATCAAAAAACGGAGAAATTATCAATTGTAAAATAAAATTATTTAATGGTTAATTCTTTTAATGAACGTATCAGGCAATCTAAACAGACATCTGGTGTTTAAAACAGAAAAACCCTCTGCAGTAAACTCTGGTCTCATGAAATTGTTTTTCTGTGTCGAATTTCAGTTTGACTATTTTCAGCTCGGAAGAGTAAGATAATTCAAAATAGAAAAAATTGTGTTGTTTGTTTGGTTTTTATTTGTGTTTTTATTATCTTTTTTGGCATTATCTCCACTCTCGGAGTGCCGGTGGTATTTTTGTATCGGTAGCTTTGCAGTTCTAGAATCGACCGTTTGCCCGAGCCAAGTGACCATAGATGGCGATACAGGCGGAACGTGGGGTGATTGTGCGCGCGGGCAAACTGCCCCTGGCAGTAACTCTGCCCATAGGGCCCGTGTACAAGCCGAAACCAAATGAGCCTAATGGAAGGTGTCCGGTAGTATTTTTGCGATTCGGGCCCGGTACTTGACGCTGAAGTTATTGCTTACGGTCGGGACATTTGTATCGGGTACGAATAAACTCTGATCCACTGTATTGATGCTTGAAACACCGGTCTGATTATGCGCTAGGATTGTACCATTTGCCTCTGTTGGTGAACTTAATTATTTCTCAAGCAATTTGTTTAAACGTGAGTGTTCCAAAATAATACATCAAAAACACTTTGTAAAAAACCTGCTAACAATGAATCATATTTTTATCCCGATTTTCCATTTGCCACAAAGTAAATTCACCTGTTTTTATGTTATTTGTATGTTTTACGTTGAATTTAATATCATGAAAGTATACTGGTAAAGATAAAACCTTGCAGCCTGCTAGGTGAAATATTTTTTGATAATAGCCAACTTCTGAAAGGAGAGGAAATGTGAGATAGAACTGGTACGAGTGTAAGGAGTAAAAGCTTGTATAATCATTGATTTTGGGTGAAATTTGAATTGAAAAATGTCAATAACAATTCTTTTACAAAGTGTGGGAAAAACAATATGGCGTCATATAATAGCGTCAAAATATTTTATGATTAAAATAAATATTTCAAAGCCCCATAGATCGTAATTGGGTGGCCCAAAAAAAATAGTAGCATTAACATAGAAATCCCACACATATGAAACATTGTATTTAGATTTGACACAACTACAAATAACTTTACTTCCAATTATTAAAAAATACATCTCCTGGTATCCCGAAATAGAAATTTATTATAATTATCTCACAACAGGTTTATTCACTTAGTCTAACTGTAGGTAGAACAGATCTTTTAATTTTATTGTTTTAATAAATTCTAGATTATTTACCGTATTTATTCTACAATATTGCAAGATATGGACATTTTTTAAATAAAATATATTTGTTTTCCTACGTACATTACAAATACAAATATGTTCAACTGTATATTCAGAATGATAGATGCTCTAAAATACCACCATTTATATCGCGAAAGGTTGCTTAAAAAAAACCAGTTTTCGTGACCAGATCTGGATATCCAGGTATTTCCAAATCTTTATCTTCCCCATCTACTTGCTCTCCCCCCCCCCACTACCTTCATCCCCACAACATACCTCAATTAAGTATGTTGAATCATTTACACTGTAATATATATATATATATAAATATATATATATATATATAATATATATATATATATATATATATATATATATATATATATATATATATATATATATATATATATATATATATATATATATATATATATATATATATATATATATATATATATATATTGTATAAAGTACAAATTTTACTAAATAAACATCTGATGGTTACTGTTAGGCTGTGCAAAACGTTGGCTTAAGATAAAAGCGGAATTAAAGCCTTGCCTAATGCTATAAGTGAAACAACATAAGAAATAAAGTCTCATAAAAATGTTTTATTTACGATTCTCAAGTATTGTGTAGTTGAGTTTCGGGGATCTCGCCGTATTACGCTTTCTAGCTCTTCTGGAGCGAACGTTTCGAACTACATTGTAGTGTCCACTATCAAAACAAATATGTGTTCATGATGTTGTTAAGGGCACGTCTGCTTTGATTATATGAGCTACAAGGCTGTCCGAATCTTCGGCTCAAGAAACAAGAAGAAACGCAATTCGGTCCATTGCCCCAATAGTCAAACAGCGTAAAAAATAAAAGGAATTAATAGAAACCTCTGGAATGTATTAAGACTCCAGTGTATTTTTTGTGGAAATTGTCTCGAACGATTATATCTGATAAACGTGTTATCAGTGCGTATTAATGAAAGGACGAAGGGATAACACGAACTTGATTTTGGTCAACATTTTTCACAGGAAGGTTTGTGAATTACCATTAAAAGCAGAAAGTGACACTTTTGACAGGGCCACGTGCCGCTGCTGCTCACACATAGGCGATGTCCATGTTAACCCTTAGGCGATAGTAATAAAACAGGGTTGCCACCACGCTCGGCCGCCCCGCAAACAGCACCAACAGGGCCGGCAGAGGTGTGATCGGAATTTGTTTGACCGGTTATGCAAACGAACCGTAACGGCTTTTTGCGTAGAAATAGGCTGGGTTGGGTGACCCCCTTCTCCTTCCCCACCCCCGCACCAACTACCGTGTTTGCCGCCCGGGGTGACATCATAATTACAGTTTTTGTACTCACCAATTTTACCTGCCCGCGCTTAGGCGGAATTATTTGTCCGAACGCTTGGTCGTTTTTTAAACGATTTAAAAATAACGGAATTCAAAGCGCCGAAACGTGAAAATATACCTTTGGTAAAATGATTATTATAACGGTCGGCTATTTGTAGTGTTTCATTGGACAGAACCTACGTGTATGGAATATTATAATACTGTTTGTGTCTATATGTAAAGTTGACAAAAGCTGTAATAAATATTACAGCAGTAATTGTGGACCGATCACAAAAATAATCAGGACAAAGAGCCTTGCCGAAAATTTATAGAAAAAAAGGGTATGTAGTTTTCTAATTCGAAAAACATGCATTTGTAACTACCTACACAATACAGTTGGAAATTTAGAATCAAACACAATTTTAACGATTATTTTTTTTTAAATTCTTTACCTTTCTTTGACTTCAAATTAAATTACGCGTTCAATACAATTATAATCCTTAAAAAACACTGATGGCTTACAAAGACTTATTGTACAATGTTTAACTGTAGGTACGTATATTTAATTTTATTAAGTGTAACTGGTTTCTTTGACTGTAGGCATGATTTTTTATGTATAATATGTAAGTAATGAAATTCTTTTTCATTTTTTATATTCAATCGACTGTTTTTCACTCTTGCTACGCACAATGTATACAGACTTTACAGTAAAGTTTATCTCGAAGCATGATCAATGCAGTATCAAAACATTCCGTTTATCCGAAATGCCGCTATTCCAGACCAATTAAAAACATCTCAATAATATCAAAACAAAATTTATTTTACTTTTACCAAATAGTATTACATTGCGGAGCCGCAAAGTAAAATTCCGATTCTATCCTCTCTGTAAACAGAGTCTAATGCACCTGAACTTCAGATGCTTTCATTGGGCTCTTTCGCTCCGCGCATAGTAAAAGACTGTTAGAATTTTATTATGGGTCCTGCTTCTTAAAAGGTAACATAAAGTTCATTTTATTCAATTCGAGACAGAATACCTGGCCATTCGTTTCCCTTGCATTTTGTTTGTCGCATGTCCAGCCTTTGTGCTCGATGTTCGTCTTGCCGCAAAGCGGAACTCTTTGTGGAATGCATACCTCTGTGAAAACTAAAAAGAAATCATTATTTCTACAGATGAACATACAGTGTAGGAGTTTGAGGGCTTATAATGATGCCGTTTTATCATTAAAATGACCGAGCCGCTTTCAGTGAAATGCGTCACGTGTATGAAACCTTATACATTATTTCTGTGGAATTCTCGTACTTCAATGCATATGGGTGACGTTGCTTTGGCGTAAAGTATTCCTAAAGGTACAACTACTGTGTTTTTAAACCACACGCAAAAGAATTGTATGATTCATTAATTCATTTACCTACCACATAATAATTTGTAATAGAGGCGAACATACGTGCATTTTTTTTAAATTATGGCTCAAATGTGAAACAAAATGAATTCTAGATATTTTTTTAACGAATATATCGTGGAAAAAGAATTAATTCACATATACTATTTTTTAACATCTGTTTTTTAACATATCGTCACCAGAAAGGCAAAAGGGCTGAAGCGCCATTTAACGAAGTTTACACCAGAGCCCCTTTAAATTTTTTTTTTACAATAAAATTCATAAATCTTTAGTACCTTGTTGGATTTCGAAAAAAAAAGTTAATTCGGGTAACGCAATGCTTTCACTGAGTTACCTGAATCAACAAAAAGCTAAAAAGTCCCAATTTCGTGTCGCTTAATTCAAGCCTTCTCCTAAATGGTAAATATATTTTAGATGTCTGAATGGTCACAAAAGTCTCCAAAATCAAGCGTAAGTCAGAGGATTTGATGCAGAAAAAAAACTGATCAAAACTGCATATTTAACTCATTTTTGACTAAAGTGTCGCTTAAGCCTCTTTGCCTTTTCAGCTACGATATTAACGATCCACTCACCAAAAACATAACCGCTTTTCTCAATCAAAATGTAGATCACAAAAAAATTAAAAAATAAAAAATAAACATAACAACTGGTCCCTTACAAGGAAAAGTTTTTACATGGTGGAAGCACCTTATTACTAAAGAAATGTAGTTTTTGCATAAAATAAGACAGTTAAAATAAAACTTTTTCAATCATGTATATTCCAAATGGCTTTTATCTTTTCTCATTAAATTAACATCCCAAGTGGTATCAAATTACTCAAATAATATTATCTTTTTTATATTCTACTTAAGGAAATATTGAAATGAGGTTTTATTCAGCTTGAAGCGGAGGTTCCCATCATCTTTATATCAGCTGTGAATTTCCCCTAATAAAATATTCAAAAACGTTTCTCTACCAACTCATTCATATTTGACGCAAGTTTTTGATTGAGCCCTGTAATTTGTCTTCATTAATGAACAGTTCGGTAATACCAAAAATTGTATAGGTAGAAAATTTTGTTCTACTTGTTTGTTAAAAATTTTATAATTGAGTGATATGTATATTTAATATCTACTGTAGAAACGCCCTAGAAAGACAAAAGAAAATTTTGAAGTTTAATTCAAACTCCGATAAATAAATAATTTACTTTACGAATCGAACAATTAGATAAAACGGAACAAACCATAAATAAGGAATGGTCTTTTTTTCATTACTTGGGTCATTTATAAATCGTTATTTGTTTGTTTCTGGTCAAGTAAAGCATAGAACGTAAATGGTCCAAAAAATTTATCATACAACCGACAGCCAAATATTATTTTCAACTTAAATATTAATAATAATAATTTTTCTTCCAAAATTTAATAAATAATGGTAAACAATGATACATGTCAAATATTCAATACAACAAAACAATAATGATATATGTATGTAAAAAATATAAAATAATGAAATGTCAAATGATCGATGTCAGTTTCGGTAAACAAAAGTATCCTGAAATCGCTGTTGAAACAGTTACTCATAATAAAATTTGCTTGGACAATGGAGTGGATGCTCTTACTGAGTATTTCCTGAGACCAGCAAAATATGGAAAATTTGTTTGTATTTTTTACCTTGTTTGTTAAAAGCAAAAGATAAACACTTAATTAAAGGAATGTTATAATACTGACTCATGCAGAGATAAATGACATTGCGATCGGAAAATAAACGAACATACCTAATACCTAAATAAATACCCCAAAAAATCTAATGTTAATGGCCAGGACATATCGTTTCGATTATCTGACTATTTAACCGATTGACAAATCTCGTATTACAGAGACACCCTAAATCAACCGTTGAATCTAAATAGCTCGAGGCCAACTTTCAATCTGCTGGATAGACGAGATAAATGAGATGGACGGAATTACATGGCGACACGAAATGTAGAAAACATGAGTTAATATAATTTTAATACATATTCATACAACAATTGAAAGATAATTGCCAATGCCAATATTGTCACTAATAGAAGATTAACATTTCAAGTAATATATTAATCTGAAATCTACACCGCCATGGAAAATTGATTATCAAACAACTGTAAAGTAAATTTTATCGCAGAAAGCAATTACTTTGTGGTTTTACATATTTAATGAAATGAAAAATAACTTTGAATGATCCACCAATTTTGCTTATCCTAAGCATCATCAGGGTAATTAAGCTTTATTTTGTATCCTGATGATTCTAAGACTAAGTAAAGCCGATCAATCATAAAATTTAAATAAAATCTGTGGTCTTGTACAAAAAAATAAATAATTTCATTGAAAACAAATCATTGTAAATTAGACTTTCTTATTATTTTTTTTTAAGATGACTCAAATTAGGGATAAAATATATGCGTCATAGATAATATATTTCGTTCAGTTGTATAGAAGATGTTGCTCATTTTTTTTTCAACAAACTTGGATTTGTTCTTGTTGCCAAGGTTGATATTTTCACGACTATACTGAACATACGTAAGTTTCAGCATATAACTTATCTAACTTTTTTTTCATAAATGATTACTTTTGTCACAGCAGATTGTCTCTAATTTTTGGTGATCGCTTTACAAGCGTTTTTAAAAAATTGCATACCGGTTTAGTACGTTGGCTAAAAGGCCAATCATATGAATTTTATGACACCGGCTAGCTTTGATTAATAAAAAGCTGACATGTACAGCGCAGCAGTACAGCAATACAGCGGTGGGAATGCGCTGGCCATGGACACAGGGCACGGAGCTCGGGCTTTGGGTACCGGGCACGGAGAAAGGGGTGCGGACAGTGGGGACAAGGCTGCCGGAGCGAGTGAATGCGCTTCCAAAGAAAATTATCCTTCGGAGCGGACCCGCCATTACAAAAGACTGCCCCCCGTGAACAGCGATGGGTATTTTCAACAGATATTATATCTATTCAGGATGCAGCATAACTACGAATGTAAAATAGTAAAGTTGAACGCTCAACACTATTTCAGATGTAAAAATAAAACTTGTTATTCTTAAATCGTTTTTTTTTTGTAGATAAGACCTTGCAATTAGCAAGTTTATGCATGTAGGCGGTCAAGAGATGAATGTATGAATATTCTAAGAAACTACTTAAATTAGTTTAATTTTGTATCATAATGATGCTTAGGCTAAGCTAAGCCGGTTGGTCATAAAAAAATAAAATAATATCAGGTAAAAAGTTATTTTTTCATTTCTTTTAATATGTTGAGCCACAAAGTGATTGCTTTCTTCGAAAATACAATCAATTTTTATTTTTACGTTAATTTTCTTTCTCTATAAATGTATTGATATTTATATGAGAATGTAAATTTGTTAACCTCTTATATTTTTGGGCGTAGGATTTAGAAAAAAATTCGTTTTTTTTTTCTAAGCCGAAAAAATAAATGTCTTTTTATGTAATAATGCAAACTATTAACTTTACTTTTCTGTACCTATTTTTTTTACGTTCCTTATATTTGTTTTTTGAATATTACTCACAATATAACGTGGTAAATAAAGTGCAACAATCAAAATAAAAATCAAAAAATTACAACCAGTTATGCACAAACATTACAACCCGAGTTTTCTCCGCAAACATAAAGAAACGGCACAATTTTAAGAAGTATATATTGAGGATTCTACACTGACCAGCAGTAAATAACTAGTGTAACAACTCTTTTTATGTCTCTTAAACACTCTACAAGTATACACCTACTTATGTATTGCCCGCACAACAGCTAATATAAATTAATGTCTATTTTCATGGTAACTTTTTCTCCATAATTCTTATTTGCCATAGGTATTTTCTTATTGTGGAATCGCTGCATGTCATATTATGAATATCGTAATTCCAGCGCTGGAATTTTATTAGATTCCCGTTATCGATGCGATGTTTCTTGTCCTATCAAAAGGCTTCATTCAAAGGACTACGCCGTGTCATTTGCTTTCAATCTGAAAATGAAATAGTTCAGCAAAGAAAATTAAATCACGAGAAGGGAATTCCAAGAACTTTTTCATGCAAATTCTTACATTATTCTCTTCACTGAAACACAAAAAGTTTCGTAAATCATTATTGGCGTATCTGCACTGTGATACTGCTGATTCTTTTGGAAGAATTTAATAACACCATTTTTAACTATTTCCCAATATTTATTGATAGAACGCACCGGTTTCAACCTGTTACAGTCATGAGACTAGTAGAGACTGGTAGAGACTGGTACGTACGAGTTCGTTCAAAAGAAAAGGTGAATTTCGATTTTTTTCGAAAAGTATTTATTTATTCATCCATATCCATTTTTTCCCCTTCAAACTAATCCCCCTCAGATATAATGCACTTCTGCCAGCGCTTCTTCCAATTCTCGAAGCACTTCTGGAATGCGCTTTTCGGTATGGCCATCAGCTCGTTCTTCGGTTCTGACTTTATTCCATCAATTGTGCCAAAACGCTTTCCTTTCATTGGTCTCTTCAGTTTCGGGAATAGGAAAAAGTCGCAGGGAGCCAAATCTGGTGAATACGGTGGTTGAGGCATGATTACGGTGTTGTTTTTGGCCAAATAATCACGAACAAGCATTGATGTGTGAGCTGGTGCATTATCGTGATGCAAAATCCATGATTTGTTTTTCCACAATTCCGATCGTTTTAGCCGTATTGCTTCACGCAAACGTTACATAACTTCCTTGTAGTATTCCTTACTAACTGTCCGACTTGTTGGCAAGAATTCATGATGCACCATGTCATTCTAATCGAAGAAAACAGTGAGCAAAACCTTCACGTTTGATCGAACTTGGCGTGCTTTTTTCGGTCTTGGCTCTTATGACCGCTTCCATTGAGTTGATCGGGCCTTGGTTTTGACGTCATAACCATATACTCACGTTTCATCACCAGTTATGATCCTTTTAAGCAAATCTGGATCGTCGTTGACGTCATTCAACAACTCCTGAGCGATACTAATGCGACGTTGCTTTTGCTCAAAATTTAGCAATTTCGGAACAAACTTCGCTGCCACACGTTTCATGCCCAAAATATCCGAGAAAATTGCATGGCATGAGCCGATTGATATGCCAACATCCTCTGCAACTTCCTTAATAGTGATTCGACGATTTTCCAAAACCATTTTCTTTACTGATCCGATGTTTTCTTCGTTTGTTGACGTGGTTTTAACTCCAGGACGCTCATCGTCATCGCCACAGTCAACACTTTAAGTGCGTCGGAGCACTTTATTCCATTTTTAACGCAAAATTTAATACATATTCTTTGATCCATTTTTTTTCAAAAGTAAAAAATCGAAAAACACACAAAAACGTGACTAACCTTTCTAGTTGTCAAAAACAAACCACTTATCCAAAATGGCTGATAATGCTAACATATGTGTGCCAACATAACAAAAAAAATCGATAGTCGAATGTACACAGCCCGCGAAAATTCAGAATTCACCTTTTCTTTTGAACAGGCCTCGTACATTCTTTAAACGACGGTATTTATACATTTTTAGGTGTCAGGGATGGATAAAAATGAGTTCATCTAAATTTTATCATTAAGTATTGCTATATCATGATTTCATATACCTACTATAGAGCTTCAGATATTTTTAATTAACAAGTTGAAACTGGTCCGGTCTTAGTGCAAACATTGACAGTTAAAATATTTCTGTTATTAAAAATCATTGTTGGTGTTATTGCTAGATTAGTATGTTTGCATCAATCTTAAGTAAGTTTTTATTTTATTAAGCAGAACAATGGGAACACGTGTTTTATTTAAAATTTAATTAAATTGAACACAAACACTCAAATTCTCACAATTTAACCTAAAAACTAAAAAAATCTGCCAGATATTTCTGATACTTAATTCTTAACGGTATGTCAACTTTAAAAATGGTTATATACCATTACATACTATCACGTCACTCTAAACACAGGAACAAAATATCGATGCTGGAAAGGCAAAAAGGCTTAAGCGACACTTTGGTCAAAAATGAGTTAAATATGCAGTTTTAATCGGTTTTTTCTAAATATAAATGAAAATGTTCGACACTATTATAACGATACTAATGCGTGAACAACTCATCAAATACGTTTATAGTTATAACGCAATATAAAATTTGTATTTCACTTAAAAGTACTGTTTAATTAATCCTCCCTACGAACATGTACAAACACGTGACAAAATCCCAAGTAAAGCGGGAAGCGCCGTACCGCGCTGGGGGCGCTCGCCCGCCGGTGGGCCGGGCCTCGTCACATCCCAGGGCCATCCCTGCTTCGCTTTGGACTGAACGCTTTGGTGAGCAATACAAACACTGAGCAGTGAGCGCTGATCGGGCTACCACCAACTTACACAGGTGTCCCAAAAGTCGACGTTATCCATTGGAGGGCTGATGGACGAATTTGTAATGGACCAGAATATCAAAATGTGACGTGAATAAAAAAAATTATAGTTTTCGAGATATTTGCACTTTTATGAATATCGTGGAAGTCGACACTTGGATCATTCACCAACTACAAAATTCCATATTCTAAGATTAACTAACGATTTTGTGCATAAGTCACATTTTGATATTCTGGTCCTTCATGAGTTGTTCTATCAGCCTTTCTATAGATAATGTAAACGTTTGGGACATCCTGTATTCACTGCAACTCCGAGACATATCTTTCTAGGGAATTACTAGGTAGCTCTTTTAAATTATCTGTGTTGTTAAATTTCCTTCCAAAAAAAACAGTGGAATAGTGCCTTTCATCTAAACGCAGTCGACATTCAATACGCCACTAAGATACGGAGTGCGTGGTGCTTTATCTACAGTATATGGAACGCATTTATTAAATAAACGTGTGTGTTTTTTCATTGCAACCAACATTAGAGCAGCCATAAACTCCAAGAATAAATGTCTTTGGCCGAGTTACACCTTGTACAATTCATTTATGCACTGAGTCCTGAGTTGTTTGCTTAAAGCTCAACGCAAGCGTAAGTATATATTTAGAGTGCAGTGTCAATAATGCTGTCAATTAAAAACAATCAACATCGTTTTACCTTCCAGGAATCATGAGGTAGAAAAACGTGTCGCGGTTAAATCAATACGGCGACGGATTTAACCGTCCGTTAAATAATTGGTTATAACGGGAGCTCTTTAAGCAATGTATAATTTAGCATGTCAGTGGTGTCTATATGGTTACATTTTGTCAAATCTAATTTTATCTACATAGATTTATTAACAAAATTAGGGAACTTTTTTAAACGACTCGAGATAAAGAAGGGAAAATTTTATTTTTTACTTCATAATTGAAGAAAAGGCTGTTTTTGTGTTTATGCATCAATGCTTTTTTAAACATACAGCAAACATCCATATTTTACTCAAAAACATACACTATGTTATTGAGTTGCACAAATGCCTACAATAGACAAGTGTCTGTAAAATACACGACTTCTATCAAAAAGCCTTTACCAATAGATGTAGTTTATTTGAATAACGGATTAAAGATGCTTTGATAATAACGGTTGACTGTTTTTTTTAAGAAGCCAAAAAGAATTCTAAAGAATACTAGATAACATTTTTTATAAAATTGTTTTTTTTTCTTACGCATAACCATAGGCTCAATAATTTCATCAATTTGCGTTCAAATCTAAAATTATTAAGTATTTTATGTCCTAATTTTTGCATTTTTATGCATTTATAATTTGATTCACGACGAGAACTAGTCTGAATGGAATAGTAAATTGCTATTTGATCAACAAGGCACCGCAGAGTGTAGGTATATAAACACAATTTGATCCGGCAGCGCTAGCGAGACCTTTGCCAAAATATTCAACGCGAAATCAAAAGCTCTTTATGATTTCGGCAATACTCACTTCCTTACAAAGTGTACACAACCTCTTAAATTTAAAATAACTATCGAGAACGTGTTTTTTCCTAAAAATAAATTATGTTGAATTTTTTTTTTTTAAGTTTTTTAACATGGTCACCATTTTATAAATAATCTCATAGATGGCCACATCAACGCATGAAGTGATTATAGTTTTATACAATTTTACAGAAATGGAACTTAATTTTAGCATACGAATAAAGACGTATTTTTAAAAACATCACAAAAGAAACAAATATTTTCGATGTGAGTTTTCTGTTTTTGTCATTGTATTGTTCTTTTTGAATGACATCATCTCCCAGAAAAGTTAGTGATTACCACCTTGAATGGATCAGAGATTTTTTATAATTTTTTTTTATAAATAAAAAACTGCCCAACTGTCCGCAGCCAGTGAGACGATGGCATCTCCATTTAGGGTATGTTGTGAATCCAAACGCCATTTTAAGTAACGTATCGACTGACTAACTGATTGGCGCGCTTTCACCACAGCAATACTGTGAGTATTTCGCACCTTGGAACGTGCCGCAAATAAACTTCATATTACGTTTTTTTTTATATTGATCAGATGTGAAATAACACAAATTGTTTATTTGATGGTCATATTCCGATCCCAATTTTTTCAATCTTTTCTTCCTTAATATTTTATTTTTCAGTATTCGTATATGGTCAATACGCATTTGCGTTCTCTTTATGAAATGCCTGTAAAAGTTTCACAAATTGAAACTTGCATGTAATTTATTTTTTAAGTATGCCACTTATGAAAAAAATCTTGTTTTGGTTTCGTTCAAAGGAACAAACCCCGAAAATACGTCATTAATATATTCATTAATGACGTTTGATCTAATTGAAGTACGAGTACATTCCATATTCGAGCATATATTCTGGGGTTTGCTGCTCCTCTCTAGCTTCATGATCCACCGCCACCGCTGACAAATCTACGTGCAAATGTATTACAAACAATCTTGCTAGGCGCAAGACAGCCTGGCAAGATTTTATTTACCCAAGAACTCGACTCAAATATGCTTTGAATAAGGAGTAGTGTTGATGCCGTGTTTTCCTTTAATACAAATCCAGGCACTGCCTTTGGGCGCAACTTGCGACTCCTGCGCGCATTCAATTTATTTTGGCGTAACGGGAGGCACTGAAATACTAGTTATCATACTGATACGACAACCATTTAAATTAGTCAACTTAAGTGTATTTCACAAGCAAAAGTGTAAGAGAGATTAAACCAGGCAAAGTGTGATAAATTACGTGTGAAATGATAAACTAAAAGCGCAACTAATTTAAAAACGACCGTAACTGTAGAACGATGCTTTTTTTTAAAAGAACGAACACCTATCGGACCATTTTTTTCGTCTTTATTGAAAAATGAAAATCTCCTCTGAAATCAGGTGAACAAAAAAATAAACAAAAAAAAATATTTTCTTTTGTATAGATTAAGAAAAAATAAAAAATAATGAAAAATAAAGATGAAATGAAAACTAACGAAAGTTATAATTCTCAAAATCTCGTGCGTGAACTTCTAAACGTTCAGCGAAGGTGGGTTAAATATGCAACCAAGAGACAAAAATCTAACAAAGTGAATCATTTATTCACAGAGTTTTCGTTGTGTGATCAAACTTTTCTGGGAAAGTTGTTTTGATAAGTAACTTATATCTGTATGATTTTTTGATTTTAAAAACCTTTTTTACACTTAGTTTTAATCATAAATTCTTGTAAGAATAGAATTTTACAACGTAATGAAAAATGCAAACATACATTAAATAGTATGGTGTGAAACTTGCAGGACCCTAACGTATTCAATGAAAACATGCGGTTTGATGTGTTATGAGTATTCGTTCTCTTTAAATTTGAATGTGACCTACTATAGACTCCAAGTCAACGAACCAGTAGTTTGTCAGTGACGTGTAAATTTCTCCCACCGGCCTCCATACGACCTTTTGCATTAAAGCAGAAGACGACTGTCGAAGAATCAGCGTAAATCACATCTGATTTCAGAAACAATAGTTCAATTTAGTTTACAAGATAATCTAATGCACAAAAGCACATGTTCAAGTTTCGGCACGCTCATATGTTCAGCAATCTACATGATAACGTACACGTGACGATATACTCGTATACCGTAAAGTATATCTGTTGCCTGACGAAGCACGAAACACAAGTTATTTGAATTTCCATTCGTCTTACCATCATCTTGAATTCACCCCATTTATGAAGGCCGATCAGTATTCATTTGCTTGATCATCAAACACGTGAATTCAAATTCTCGTATGAGTTATAAATAATAAACTCATCTGCTTACATTGGAGGAAGGTTATGGCATAATTACAACATATTTATTTTACTTCATTTACCCATATTCTTCAGAAAGTGTTGAGATTTTTATTACCATTTTAATCTAAAAATGTGTCTCTTAATAAGCTACTCAAAAATACAGTTCACTATGAAGCGATATATCACGCTGGAAATTACTTTCATTATATTAAAGAAAGGCTTTGAGTTTTGGCAACAATGCGAATTCCGTTTAAACTCAGTGTTAACATTTTTTAAATGTCATTCAAAGCAACCGCGGGATTAATGGGCAAACTACAGAATAATCTAGCAGTTAAACGTTGAAGCCATTAATATTTGTATATGCTTAAAAGAGGCTGTGCGGCTCACAAAGGATGTAATTAAAGATTTAATTTATTTCAAGGCGCCTTGGCACTCACCCGCGGTGCGAGAGAAGGAGTGGAAAAATTAATCCCTTCGTGAAGCAGTCGGAGAGGGCGCAAAAAGTACCAACTCATGTAATTACTCCAGAACAGTTATCAGATAAGAGGATTAATCTTCATAAAAAGAGTAACAAAGTAATTAATACGGAGGTGCCGGGAGGTGTGGGGGTCGGATTAACCGGGAGAATAAGCGTTTACGAAAACCACTTGATATAAACTCCGCGCAAATACGTAGTTGGAAGGTGTTGTTTACCTAGACGCGATTATCGTGATGGTGTTCATTCATCAGATTATATAAATCACTTTTAATTGCGTCACAAAACACGATCCAAATATCTGATGGCCAAAACGGCCTACGTTTGGTGATGGTCTACACTGTTTTAACTCGCTGCCTGTGAGGTTGTCAAAAAACTGTTTGTTGTTTTGTTTTAAGTGGTGTTTGTTACTTCCTAAGCCTTTTCACAAATTTGAAAAAGCTTTCAATTAATAAAAGAATTTAAAATATTTATTTTATTTCTGTTGAACAACTGAACGTATTTTAAAATTTTATCTCGGTGAGATAGTTCATATTGCGTACCTTTGATCGTTTTTCGTTTTGTTTTAACAGTTCCATGATGTGATGTAAAAAAAATAACTTGCGCATTCAACAGCAAAAATGTACCGTTTTGTAAATTCAATAAAATAAATTATGTGACTACGTATGGAAAAGGATTTAAAAACTTGAGTAATTTAAATATTTTGAAATTAAGTAGAACAGATTCTCAAAAGTCTTACGTTGTACTTAAAATACATTCTTTTCGTTTTTTGTGTTACTTTAATGCCACAGGAGAGGTGATTTATTGAAAACTGTTTTTATCCACTGTAAAGGTAATAGTTGAATGATTCTTGAAACTCTCCAGTAAAAGCATCACCAAACGCTGAATAGTTTTCTTCATCAAACCCGAAAGTTTTAACTAGTTCAACTAGTTGAAAGCAGCCTGCATTCCTTCGTGAGAATTCTATCAAACCAAATGTGATTAGAGTGCGTCCATTTTAGTTCAGATTCTATAAAATCATATATATAGTCTCAGTTTCTATGAAATTTGGTCACTTTTAAATTCTAAAAAATTGTGTTCAAAACAAAAATTTCGGGTTTATGGTACCTTTCTATTTTTGGTAAATCTTCTTTGCGTATAAAGAAACTGCATTTTTTTACCACCGCCGATAGTTCACACTCCTACGCAAGATATATATGCACTAATTAAAAGTTACAAAAGTAACACTTCGTCAGAATACATCTGCCATAGACACAACCACACAAACTGACAAAATAAATGCATAGAACTCTATAATTATATAAATATTTTAAATTAAATTTTTCAATAAAAAAATTGTTAATTTTGAGCTAACAAAAATTTCGGCGAATTGTAATCGGGAGAATTTTGTTTACCTGATTTTCAAATAATATTTCCAAAAGAAAGACATTTTAATGAATAGCCATTTGTTTCTAGTTACGAGTATATGTCTTTAAAATAACACTTAACCCCATTGAAATAAATCGTATGAGTTTTATTCAAAAATAGTGTTATGTGAAAAAAGTTTTCTTCCAAAAAAATGTTGATAGCAAAAAGAAAATGGTTTTATACGTTTTCCTGGATGTATGACTTTAATCTGTTTGGGGAAAATTTCATGGAAACAATTATTGAGTTAGTTTCGAGAATTGTTTGTCTATGAAAAACTTAGTTCTTTATAATTTGCTTTATTGTGTTCCTAGAGAAGTAGCGGCAAAGAAGCCAAGGTCGGTCGGGAGGGAAGGTTTAGTTCCACACAATTTCGGCAAAACTTTGAAAGTTTCGCAGTTTCCAGGCATTGAGATTTTGTTCGACAAAAGCTTTCATTTTCTCTTACCCTCCTCGTAGCCCCCTGAGGTCTGCGCTCAGCAAAAGGAAAAGCCGAACCCAATCCGAAGTGTCAAAGTGTATTTTAAAAGCCCCGCGTGTATTATATTCTTATACATTCTCCGAGGTGTATTGTGTTCTACCTTGCAAAATCAAATAATATATTCATTCGAACTCCGTCGATTATTTGGAAAATCTTTCTCGAGAAATGTATTTATTGTCAGCAAAATGCTTTTGGAGGGATTTTTGATGCATTTTACACCCTTTTCTTTTACGCAGACCTGCCTACATGAAAGTTAGTAAATGAATCACATGAATAAGTTATAGCGAACAGAAAATGAAAAAAGTCTACTTTTTTGTTGTGCTTTCTTTAAATTAAATCGTTTTAAAGTTTTTGATTTGATTAATTAACAGATTCGAGGAGGACTATTGAATACGGTTCGCTCCCATCTTTACAATTTCGTTGATGAATGTAAAAATAATCAAATTGTTGGAAGTATAAAATATTTCTTAGAGATCGCTGATTAAAAAATCATATTTAATTTCCAGGTATACGAAGAAGGAAATATGTAAACAGATTTTATTGAAAATATCTTCACAGAATAAAATTAAATCTGTTTAAGTACGTTCTTCTTCTTTTGCCGACATTTATCATTGAACATAGTCAACAAAGCTTCAGCGTAGTGCGGGGGGAGTAAAGGGATGAGGAGGGGGGGCAGGGCATGTAGTATGAAGCCGGCATAACTCGTTAAGGCAGGTACACACATAACATAACTTCTATGGACAGGTACACATACAGCTAAACACGCTCAAGTATGTGAGGAGCGAGCACACCCAAAACTTTCCCAGCGCGCCGTTCTCATCCGTCGCGCACTTTTATTGTTAAATAATTGGATTTTGTTTTGTGAAACCCTAGCGAGCTTTCTCCCTTCAACCTCCTCCCCTACCGATCCTCCACCAGAGATTTTCACCCCTTATGAAAAAGCTCCACTTTGCTCTGCCGAGGACCAACTATGCTCTCATTTATTGAACGTTCTTCTAAAAACATTCCTTTTTTTAAGTTCATTTTATTGAAACCACTCTCTTATTTTAAGACGAGAAGCTCATTTCAACTCATATTATATTTAAGTCACTGTCTTAGTCAAAGTTTCAGTATTTCGGGGGTTGATTTATTATTTGAGGTTCACTAAGATGTAAATTTATACGTAATTGTCCTTTACTCGCTATTTTAGACTATTTTTTTGCCATTGTGTATAAAATATGATACCAAAATTAATTTGTTAAATAGTAGGTATATGCATGCCTACTACACTTTTATCTCTAAGGGAGTTACTTACAAAGTAATCAATGAAAACATGAAATTCTTTCGATTTAATTAAACCTTTGCGGAAGCAGTATTTCTTTGGAAGCTGGTAGTAATATAAATACCGCATAGTATAAAAAAGCGCAGCTCAATATTGAGTGGAAGGGTTTTTCATCTTCCCTGCACCCCTTTGAGGAATTCAGTGTTTAGCTCCTCTAAATAGTTTTTGAATGTTTTATCTTTGGAAGTTATCTCCCCAACGAGAGAGGCTGGGCTGGTCCATATCTGTGACAAAGAGCCCATTCCATTCCACAACTAACTCCCCCTCCTTTCTCTGCCTTATATACTGCTCGCTTGTATTTCCCAAACTTCTTTATTCCAGATTTATTTACATAAGCAAAGCTTCAAAACTTTCAAAATAGGAAACTTGAACCAAATACGCGTATTTGCCTAATCGAGCAATACGGGTTTTATCGGTTATAAGCGAATATCCCTCGCATCGTTCCACCGTTGTTCAGCGAGTATGTCAATAAATGAGTTAACATGATTTGGATAATGTCGTAAACCATCGTAAGTCGTTAAATACGACCCCAAGCATCCGCGAATTTATTTTCAAGAACCTAATAAAAAACCAAAAAACATTCTTATAACATTACCTACATCCTTTCATAAACAACTCTACTTTGTAAAAATAATCAACATATTATGTTTCCGTACATTAAACGTTTCCAATATCAGCAGAGCGTTCGTCGTGAAGTATGATCATGGCGAGTTAGGCGGCTATCAAATAGCATATAATGGAATAAGTTGCGCGGCTGTGCTGGCTATGTACGCCGTACTGAAGTGGCCACTAATTCTGCTTTGACCAGCGTCCCATGAGCTCACCGTGTACTTGAAAGTCACATTCATGATTTAGAAGGAACTAATCCCGCAGTTGAACATTATCGCATGAAACGAATAAATACGACACTGCTACTAGGAACTTAGAGCTGCTCACCGTTGACTCGGTAGTACAAGGAATGTTGCACGGATTCATGCATTAGACTAGTGTGATTAAGAATTTTTGAGATGAGTTTTATAAGTTTTCAAACATTTTTTCATACGGTATACTACCTACGTTTAAAAATAGTATAACGTGCTTCTGCTGTTAATTTCAAATGTTCTAAAATTCACTTTTGTTGAAATATAATGTATACATGGTATCTTAAATGCGATATTTTTTTAGTTTTGAATACACAAAAATGGGTTGAAATAAATTTGTCTTGTTTTTCGAATAATATATTTTCTGAAACAATCTGAACCGATCCTTTTAAAAAATATCAGTAATCAATAATCAAAGTTAAATTTTGGTTGGAATTATTATTATTTATTTTTATGCAAATTTGTCTTAATTGCCTTAGGGTGAAACCTGTGTACGTGTGTAAAGCAGTTTCCTCATTCCTCATTGAATGTAATGTAAGATACAGCTTTGTAAGTCAAAACATTTAAATCCTTTTAAATATATTCGACTTAGTGACTATAAACTTGATTTAATAAAAGTGTCTTCATATTTTTCGTGTTCATTTCTTAACATTATGTATCACAGGACCATTATTAATAGAAAAAAACGAGCCGAAATAAGGACATGTAATAATATTATGTATTCAAATAATCTAGAGACACACAGAACAGGGTCGAAGATGAAAGACGATAAAATGGCTCGCGTAATTATTTAGAAATAAGATAATTTGCATAAGAGGTTTAGTTAGGTTCCTAACGAGTGCCATTGATTCGAGTGTTTTTGCCCGACCGCGGTCCGAACTTGCTTCCTTTCAGCATTTCCAGGCCCATACTGCGCCGGGAAAATTTATTCAGCGGGGTATAAAAAAACAGCAGAGGGGACAGATCATATTAGCCCCGGGGGTCCAAATTCCTCTTGTGACTTGGGAGGCTTTTGATTGGGAAGCGAGGATAATGCCTCACAAAGGTAATTTCACGTCATATCTTGTTGGCATTATGTCTTTACAAACCCACCGCACTACTTGAACGTTAATATGACTTGAGCCGTTTCATAAATAATAAATAAAGGGGTATATATTATTTTCTTAAGGAATAATAAAATTCTTATAACGGACCGAACAAAGGGAAATTATCCGAAAATACGTTGTATATTCAATATTTGTTCTAAAATATAACACAAAAATATCTACACTTGATGAGCCACGAAAAATAATTCATTTAAATTAATAGCTGAAAAATTGCGTACCTTTGTCAGTTCATATTTCAAAAGATATTATATTGAAACCTGCTGTGTCTCTCTCTGTGTATCTGCTCTTAGATAGACGTGGTCTTGCCAAAATGTAGTTATAAATCAATGTACTGTACACATAGTTACAGCGTTTCAGCACAATAATCTCCAATCATCACAGCTATGATGACGCTTGTAAAATATAACTGGAATCAAATCATGGAAAGAATATTGAAATAATTAAATCGCAATATTTTTATTTTATATTTAGAAATATGCAGATTACTTACATTAATAATTATTATTACCACGAATTCATCCGCTTCGTTTGAAAACAAATCAAATTCTACGGTGGAAATAAATAGAGGAATGTTGTTCATTGCCGGCAAATACAATATGAAGCCAACGCGGGTCGGCCGCCAGCGGCAGAGTATTATTTCCTCGCGGTGCTATCTCCATTCGCTATTCCTGCTATTTATGAATAATAATACCCGACGAAAAATTAAAGCAGCCCCACGCGTGCAGCGGGATGATATAGTATTACCCTAATGAAATCTTGCTCTGGCTACGTATGTACGTACGTACGTACGTACCCAGCCCAAAACAACACAGACTTCTGAGCGCGGGGAGAGCTACTGAAGATGTTATCATCGAATACGTTATATTTCTAGGAAGATGTTCATTTTGGTTATAATTTGTTAATTTTAAAATTTCTACCAGTGTTTTATTTTAAAAGGCTGCTGGATGGCTTACGTAAGGCACTGGTTTGAAAGAAAGCCGTTGTCACCAATTGGTATAAGTCCTTTCGACTTCTAGGCTCCAGACAGGTCAGTGAAATTATTTTTCTGTTCAAGAAAGCAACCGAGAAGGGTTCTTATTAAATTCACGTATAATGCTCTTTTGTAAAAATAAACTGGGTTAGCCCTAAAAAGATTTCAATTTTTCGAATGCCTTCTTATTGGTATGTTTTTATTAGGTGATAATATTAAAGTACTTTATGTTGTTTTCATATGGTAGAAATACAGGTGGGTATTATAATTAAATACGCGTGAAATTATTAGAAGAAAAACGATACGTACGAGTAGTCCTAGTGGCGGTAGAAAATCTAAAACCTAGCTAGAAAGTGATTTACGTCTTGTTTGTGTTGCATGTGCTGCTTATTTCGTATCGGTGATCGGTGATATATTCGGTAGTGGATACAAAGAAGTATATGAAGGTAAACATTTTATGTATTACCTACATTTGAGTTTGTACAAAAAGGGCATGTAGATATTGTAATTACCTCATTATGTGAAGAAAAGTAGTGCTTTTCAGCAAAATTTCCTTAATTTTAATTAATGTTTATTAGGATAACATCTAGCTTTTCTTAATTAACGAGTTAATGTGCCGCGTTCCCCGTTTAGTACCCATATAACAGGCCCTTACGTCTTTGGTTATGCTATAAAATGCATTCTTTATTGTCGGGTTTGATGGCGTCCCACCAAGACGTACGAGTAAGTGTCTCGGATAATTTACGGCACCGAGCTTAGGCACATTCAGCTTCATGGGTAGGCAAGCTTATGAAGACGACTTGAACCAACCAAACCATTCAATAATATATCATCAAAATTTTCAAAAACATTGTTGAAAACTTTTTTTTTCTGGACAGGTAATTAGTTCTCTTGACAATATTGCATATTGAAAAAAAATCTTCATAGAGTCATATAGAATTCAGAGTTGATTAAAAAGCATTTGGTTTTTATTTGGCCTTCAAATTCACCTTTTTCATTATGTAGTTAATTTGGGGTATCCTATCCGGTATAGCCCACAATAAAGATGCATCCATAATTATTGCGATAAACGCACGTGTAAGATAATATTAAAAATTGTGAGTCAGTTAATTTCGATTAAATTACTTTAATTACTATTCAATATTTACAAACCTAGAGAAAATTGAAGAACTTCGTGAAAGATTTTTTCGACGATTATTTACATTAGTGAGACATAATCAAAAAGGTTGATAAGTCCTTCAGGCATGGCATGATTGCATATCCTACGAGCTAGTATGCAATTTTGGAAATAAAAGTCAAGCTTCGCGGAAACATATTGAGAAATGGAAACTGCACTCGAGTTCGGAATACGTGACAGACATTCGCAAAAGCATTAGAATTAATAATAAAAAACAAATTTGTTAAATGAAAACACCTCTCGGATGCACATAAGTAATCTAAAATGGTGGTTCAAACTATAATCATAAAATATTTGTCTCATACAGAACTTACCCTAGACAAATATTTAATAACAAAGAATAAATTCAACATGTTAAACAAAATTAGGTAATAATTAGAATATAGACATAACTTGACACTAATATACACTGACGTTCATATAATCGTGTTAGACCTCTGGTTTGTTTTGCTGTTATTTATTTTTGATAGCCCCAATAAGCATCTATCTATTCCGTTATATTAAAAACGTATTTTCAACAGCATTAAAAAATATTTATAGGTACAATACATTGAGATTGTGTTGATTCATAATTTGATTTGATGATTTCTTTGTAAATTTCAAAATGTTAAGCTTTTCAGCATTATGAAAAATCTTTGGTCTGTCTTAGTAGGATAGATATAAATAAAGTAGAGAGAGTAAGAACAAAAATACGGTTTAAATCAGTAAAAGAAACAAAAGTGTATTAACTAATTATTATCTGTAAAAAAAACATGGTTTGTATAACAACTTTAAAACTTGATACTTGATGGAAACTGAGAAATCTTGTGTATACATTCGCACATTTCTTTTTTTTTGTGTTGTCGCTTCGCTTAGCGGCCGAATGATATATTTTTGTGCTCTTTAAATATGTTTGGGTTTTTCTTTGATATGTGCGAAATTTGTTGCAATTTTTATTTACGAAGGAGAAACTGTTTTAGATTGTGTCAACATTATTTAAAATTCTGTGTGGTGTTTGTTTCGGTGAAAGCAACACATAATCAAACTTTAAATAGTGTTCACTTATTATTGCAATTCAGATCAGTCAGTATGGCGAAGCAACACAAATTTATCCAAGTGATATACCAGTTTCAATTTTTTTAAACGTCATACTCATACGTACGCACATCTTTTTTAATAACAGTAGCCAAATTAAAAAAAATAAAAAATGTGTTCTATCAGGGTGAATGTTATAAAAGGGAGACTTTTAATGTCAAACCTTGTTGTTTCTCATATTTCCAGACTACAAATCGATTACCACAATTCCACCTGATGCGAAGAGATTGCAAGTCGCGTCAAATAATTTCCCCATCCGATCAGAACTGATGTCGAAAAATCACAAAGGTGACACTGTCAAAGAAAATTATGATCGCATTATTATTAAGTATGCCATTATACAACGTCTCAGCCTATAAACGAAATAACATCCCCGAAATGGCTCCGTATGTGAGAACGCATTCCATAAATAATGAATTACCTCAAATCGATTGAGCCCCACCCCCTGCTTCAGAGGAAAGTTGATAAAAGGAAAGGGGAAAGCATCTAGAACATAGATCCTTCCTCAAAAGCGAGTGTACGTACTCTGTACCCAAAGGTATGTTGGTGGGTCGAATTCGGCACAAATTCTCATTTATATGAAAATATTTTATATTGAAAAACATAATCGTTTATATCGCCATGACTTTCCAAATATAAAGTCGGCTACGATAGATTTTAAACGAATTGTATGAATTTCTTCTATCTTATTGGAAAAGTCATAATCAAACAATATTTCAATTTTTTTTTGTTTTGATTCAAGCAATAAAATGGTAAATATTCATTTGAAAACGTCAATTTATAAAAATAATTAGTGAAGCTTTTGTTTTCAATGTTCACATTTTAACTAAATAAACTGTTACATTTGAGAATACTGCTCCATATATTTATTTATACGCGTAATAGATGTTCCGGCCGTCGAAGACATTTTGACAGTGCCATCAAAAATCTCTAGAAATAGTCACTCGTATACCATAATTGGATGTGAAAGTTGAAAAACTCAATCAAGTGAAATTTAAAAAAATCTGTGACTTCAAGTTTAATGCCAAAGACATACCTTTATCTTACTCCCACTTAGTAAGAACATTGAATTTAATTTATGTTGAAATATTTAAAAGACAAAACTCAATGATCTGAGTTATTCATTTTCAAAGCAGTATAAAAAAGAGTAGGTATAAAGAAGTATTTACACTTTTTCCTCTCATCCCAAAAGCTATTTTTCCCTCTTTTGGGAGCCATCGATCGGCCCATTGCGAATTGTCAGCTGTACCAGCTTTCTGCAAGTACCTACCTACCTACCTACCTACCTACCTACCTACCTACCTACCCTGCCAAAATGTTTCAAACTTGCGAAGCAAGCTGAATCATCGAAATCCTCGGTTTGATAGAGAAATGATATCGTTACGTTTGTCTAGGATCGTTGGCGGAAATTTTAGGTTTTATCTGGGAATAACAACATAATCTTGCATTTATGACTCGATTTAAAAATGCTAGATGTGGAAAATGTTTCATTATAAGTTAACAAACAGTTTAAGTTTTTATTGGTATGTGTAGCACCTGTTTCATAATTTGCGTTATTTAACTTCGTATTTCCTAGAAGCCTTACCATAGCTAATGTTATATATGATGGAACATTCTCAATAAATCAAAATATTATATATCAGATAAGAGCACATACCTTTCCTTATGTTGTACGTGTTTTGAAAGGGAGGACTCTAAACAAAATTTGATAAAATTCATTAATTTGATATTGAAAGCTTTTAATACAGGCCCAACATTAAAAACCTGAAAAAAACACGAGTAATTAAGTGGTATTATGGCAGTTCCATTCAAGGATTGTTGTAAGACTGAAAGAATTTCACGAGAAAATGAGAAGGGGCAAAAGGAAGTTCAGAACGTACATAACATTTCAGATCTAGTCAATAAATATAGTTGTAGTAATTTAAAACAGCAACGTATCGGTTAATTAAGTTTTGGTCAGTGCCACATTACCTTTGAAAAAAATATTCAGAATCATTCCACGTTTCGGAACTTTGCAACCGTGTGGAAAATTTATGGAACATTTAGTTAATTAATATTCACATTTTTTCAAATGTTATACTGCCCTAATGACAAGACTCTATCAAAACCAATATGAACTGTTATTTTAGAAAAATATATTTTAAAATCATAAATGTACTCGTACACATAACAATAAGAGAATTTCACAACAAGAAGACTTATTTCACAATTATAAATAGCACTTGATTTACCCAAAATATTCTTGACTTTGGCAAAATATATTTTTCTTTGATACACTACAAAACACAGTTGCGAATAAATTTGAGCCACGAAGACCAATAGAACCCACCCTCCCCCTAAATCAACCCTCATCCCTCTTCCATCAATCCATTTTACACGGAGCAATGCACCCCAAAGCCGACAGCCTCACCTGCTCAGCGGGAAATGGGGTTTCGCTAACCTTTCCTCTCTGAACCTTTCTTTAATATTGCTGAAATCAATGATTACCCCCTCAGTCAGGTTGAGTTGAAAATGGCTTATGATTGAACTGTTCACTGTTCGTGTTCAATCTAAAAATAACATTAAAAACCATATTTTTCGCTGAATACACTCTAACCAATAGTTATTTCCTGCCGTTTACATGTTTAAAGTTCAACATATATTTCATTTTATTTGTTGATAAATACGATGTATACCTTACTAGGTAAACTTAATAGTAACATGTTCCATGTCTCCATGAACACTCGTAAATGATGAGCTTTGGTGCTGTGACATATGACTAGTTCTTACTGCCTGGATATTGTATTTAGTCACAACCTATCACAACTGTTTTTAGCTCACAGCGTTATTTATCCCTTGTCTTATTAAGCTTCGAAATAGATTTAAATAGATAAGTCAAGACACCCTATTGATTGTTCCATGTTTAATTGTTTTATATCACGAGCGACTACCAAGTTTTAAAGCTAGTCATTATATACATTGGGGAAAATTTGTATCACTACCGGAAAAAAAACCTTCTTACTCATTAATAAAATTTAAAAAATCAAGCGCATGGATTTATTCATGACTGTTTAGTTATATATATATTTTTTACTTAAAACTCATTTCAAGATTCATACCTGTGTAATGATTTATTTATTTTGCTCACTAAAGAAGTAGATAAATGTTTAATAAATAATGTTTTCCCAAAATTTCACAGTTTATGTACAAAGGAAACTGCTATTTTAATTAACTGAAAACATACTTGATTGTGGATAAGGATCTGATCGCTGACAGTTGTTGAAGGGTGTGGTTGGCATGTTGGGGTTATTCACTCGAATTACATTTATCCATATTAATAATTATAAATCTCGATTAACAATTCCATTTTTTAAATATTTCCTAAACAGTGTATTGGGAAACACTCTTTATAACCCGTCAGCTATTTAAAAATAGTTGACAGAGTAAATTACTAAGCTTATAATTTTTCATCACTCTTACTTCATTTACCGTACAAATTGAACAGCTGTGCGCTTTCATTCAAAAAGTGTTTCAAATTTCAAGCAAAATATCTTCGCATAAGTGACATAAAAAACGTTAATGTGGACGCTGTTTACGCCTCATTTGCTCCTTACAGTTTGCTGGTAAACGAGCTAAGGAGTTCAGTGCACTGGTGTGCCAAAGTAACAAGTTACTAAGGAAAGTTTATTTAAGTTCACGCCGGGGTGCCATGCTAGCAAGCACTTCCGTTACATACGTATCTGATGTTAAAAGCAAATTGGAAATTCAACTAACTACCCTTATTTTGTTTTCAAGTTCAATGCTCAGTTAAGAAACTTAAAAATAACCCTAAAAGAGAAGACAGTAACTAAAGTGACGACCTTCATGGGCGAGTGATTTGAATCCTCAAATACCAATCCACAGATCGCCGACTCAAACCCCGGCGTAAAATAATACATTTAATTCAATTAAGGTATTAGTAATTCATTAAAAAATATATACATTGTATATTTGCGGTATGTTCCAGGGTGGTAGATACTTTCAGTATCGTCCCGGCAAAATACCACTATTTATAATAGAAACGTTGCTCGAAATTGCTTAAGCCAAGATCTGAACAGTAAAGTATTTCTCAATTTTCCACTTCCCCATCTCCTTTCCTTCCCCACTCTCTTACCCCGATTGGGGATGCCATAGTCCCTCTTGCTCCGGGCGATTCAAAACAATTAGGACTTATGTGCGGTGGTCACAAAAAGGTGATACATTAGATGCGTATCACAACCGGTGGTCCCAGGCTTTATTCCCAACGTCACGAGTCATAAAAATTGACGGCAACATTTTCTTCATCACTTTCGCACACTTCAACTAGTCTGGGCTACGTGGTATTTTTCACTCAAATTCACCGTTGCGAGGAAGGTAAAATGTGCTTAAATTCTTTACCCTAGAATTCTTTGCGTTTAGTTAGTTAATGGCTTCAAATTATATTATTTGAACAGTACATATTTCAAATAAATACAACGTGAAAAGGGAAGTTTTAGAAAACTTTGTTATGTAGATCTAATAACCTAACATAGTGCTTTATTCCAATATACCGCAAGAGCGTACGGTGAATTTTGACTGACGATTGCAGCTTTTCAGAATGGTTAGATTTTTTTAAATAACTGAACTGATTTTTTTTCAAAATCATTTCCAGGATAAAGTCATTTCCACACAAGAGTTAAGTGACGGTTGGAAAAAAATCTGAACACGCTGCTGTAAGCTCTTGTGCTAAAGCGTTTTATGCAATATTTCGATTTTGAATATTGGCCACGGCAATACTGTGTACATGTTTCGTTTTGAAATGAAGTGAAAAACAATTATTTTTGATTAATTTCAGCGCATCGCGTTGAAATATTTTTTATAGGTGTGGATTTATTATTATTTGTATAGGTGTGGAAACCAACTAGGTACATATTAATCATTTAAATAAATGTTGAATTAAAAATGTATTTACTCTTTTTATGTTTAATTTATATAACTCCATTATTTAAATAAATATGTAAATATATATTAATCTAATCACACTTATTAAGTTCCTCTAGTTTTTATATGTTTTTTTTATTTTTAGTTTGATAACTGTTTTAGCGTTCAAAATCATTATGAAACTGTATTAACAGCGCCCTTGAGGTGATTTTTCACAAAAACGGCGCTATACAAATTATCCAAATATTATTATTATTATTATATATTTTTTAAAGAAATACGTTGTTTTAAACTAAAGTAAATTTAAAATGTCACATTTATAAAATTAAACAATTCAACTACTTTTCTGTTTATAACGATGCCCACTCATTTATTGGTAGAAAAAAAAATGAAAAAACTTTATCAGTAAAGAACAAGTTTTGTTGTGTAATTTTTTTGAGTTAAACGCCATTTTTTCACTTGTTTTTATTGTGATACAGCGAGTGATAGATCTAATCAAATGTTTTTTTTTTTATAATATATTGTTTTTCAAATCATTTAAAACGTACCCTTTACCTAAAAACCAAACTTTTTTTTTGTACCTTAATTTTACGTTTTTGGTTGGAAATAAACATATTGTTAGTAATGTTTTATCCAATTATACAAAACTTGCGACAAAATTATGTTTTTAAGTCCACTTTAGTGCTTTTCTAAAACTGAATTGTCAATCATTAAAAGTATGCGAAGTATTTTTTTTTTTTTGAAGACGTTAAGCATATTTCAAACATTCCTTCCAACCACATTGACAAAGAAACTGCCAAGGGAATAATTGAACATGGTAAAAAAGGAAACATCTACCAGGAACAGAGATTCCAGAAGGCACCAAGCAAAGCGTTTATGGATCATACAATTAATTCTCCAGTTATGTCACGATACTATAGAAAAAGTTTGAAGACAAAATATTTAGGAAACCATTTAAAATTCAGTAAAATGTATTGCTTATGTACGTCTAAAAGCGAGGATTCCAATACTTCAGCAGAACACAAATCTCAAGTATGACTATTTACTGAAACTTTTAACAAGAAATTCAATCTATCATTCAAGTTGCCGACTAACGAGAAATACAATGGTTACGAAAATAGTTATATTATAGATTTGCACATGCGGAAAATATTTTGTAAAAGAAAGTCTAATATGAACAACATTTAAATGAAACTCAAAAGCGATACGTTCTTAAAAAATATGATCAGAAAAAAAATAAATGAAAGTGATTTTTTAAAACATGCCAACGGTCAATTTTTAAAACATTAATTAAAGAAATTAAAAAAAAACTTTTATTTGTTGAAACTGTAAATATATAACTAAACCTACCAATCATGATTCGAGGAGTAAAATAACAACTTATTCAATGTAGGATAAATAAAAATATGGACGTGGCGCAAATGAAATGGCATCTGGTATATTAAAAAAAAAGTTTAAAGTTATTTTTCGTTTTTGTTTTTTTCTCTTTTGTATTAATATATATTTATGTCATTACAAATGTTCTCATATTATTATTATCATTTTTCTTAAATATATTTATACATATTTTTTTTATGTTACCTCTTTCATTGTTTCCATTTGACTCATGTATTATTATGTATATGGCAGACAGAATGTTGGACCCACCGCTCTGTTCCCCTGAAATAAAATATTATTTCTATTAAAATGGAAACAAATGACAAATGACAACTCTGTATCAGAAGAATTGACAATATGGTCCGTTTACTATTCTTCCTAAAAGATAAATATTGTGGTATATGTGGTAACGTGTTACTTTTGGTTGCTGAAAATTATACCAACGGTGAAAACAACAAACAAGTTCTTGTTAACATACTATTTTTTAAATTGTAAATGCAAATAATTTTAATGTAACATAATAATATCTAGTAGAGAATTAAGTTTAATTAATTCATGACAGCAAAAAATATTAAAATCACACAACATTTAGACCATTCACCCCTAATAACTATGTAAATACAATAAAATGTGTACACAATAAGTGTGAACCACACAGAAAAATTCAATATCTTCAGAACAAAAATTAGGCTTCCGATAAACAAGCCAAAATTTTTACTGTTATGAAGATCACATATTTTTCTAGGAATTTAAAATGGCTCTCTTGAACGATTTGAGTTTTATGACTTGTACAATGGTTAGTTTGTTTCTGGAGTTCGGGTATTTAGATATCGCCCATCATTAGTTTTAACAAATTTCAAATTAAATTTAAATGTATCATAACTATGTAGGTTTTATTAAAACGAAAACTTGCATGAAGATGCAGAAAGATTTTTTCTGGACGGGATTTATCTAGTAACGAAACATTTATCATCAAATGAATGAACTGCTATAGTGTTGACGGATTGCTTGAACTGTTAGCTCTATCAATGCCATAATATAGTACGTGTTTACTTCTTATCGTGGGTGTGTATCGCGTTTATATTGTGTTTGTATTGGGGCTGCATTATAAATCATGAATATTAAAATGTTGGCACTGATAGAAAGGAAATCTGAAAGTGAAAACAATAGTTCTTTAAATGCCAAAAACTTTCACAAGTGAAATAATGAGAGATGGTAAGGGTGTCCTTCCAAAAATATGAGCTCGTAGATTTAGATCACGCATGATTTGGATGCAGAAAGTAGACAACAACTTCCATTAGGGATGCCGTAGTTTGAAAAGCGAACCAATTCGATCGTATAAAAACGTCGGTGTACCTTACAAACATGCGCATTCCATATGCAAATAATATCCATTCATACGTGGCATCCTTCGCAAATCTACCTGGGGGGGGGAATTCTCTCAAATTCTCCCAGGTCCCTTGGCGCCATATGAAAATCAATAAGGAGTCAAGAGACATAAACATGCGCCAGCCACCTTCTCGCAGGTATCTCTTTGTGGCTACAACCAGCAAACAGACTTATGCATCACTTGCTTTTTCCCTTTTTTCTGTTTGCAAGTAACTTTATTGGAATTACTAAATAAAAGGACATTTAGGTGATCTACATACTTTCTTGACATATGGTTTAATTTAATCATACTATGTAAATGTTTTTTTCACTGGAATAAGCAAAGGTGACGGAACGCCACACACCTCTGTTCTGACATACTCTTTTCTACAATCACATTCATACATCGAACACAATAAAAAATACCCATACAATATGTGTGAACTTCCTTGACTCGACGAAGGATATCCCTAGTGAGGCAGCCATAGTAAAAATGTACTCTGTAATTGTAGAGAATATAGATTTTATAAATTAATACCTATTTTGCTGATTCTCAACACTTTGCATGACCTGATTTATTCAACTCAATCGTGATTTGTCTTCTTAGGATATCTTCGTGGTTTTTTTTTTCCAATTTACTGGGAATTTAAAGGGGAATGGTTGTTTACAAAACTAGATTACCTGAAACCTATGCCTAGTTGTTTTTGATGTTCTAATTTATATAATTCAACAAGATCTCTTTGCAATTCAACTTAATATTTAATATTCTGAGCCGCATTTTTAGTGAGCGATAAAGGTAGTTTTTATAATGCTTTCAGAAAGAATAACCGGCTAAGTGTGAGTACATAAAACCTTACTAGCCTCCAGTATTGTCGCCGGCATCGTTCCCTCGGCGATTATTTCGTTTGCAGTTTGTACTTACAGAAAAAGTTGCCGTAATCCTCTATTGTTATTTCACGAACGTAAAAATCGTACAAAAACTCATATTACGCTTCCAGAATTGAAAATACACCATCGCGAAAGTTTCCAGTTATTTTTCTGTGCTTTTAATCCGTTAACTGCTGTGATCTTGACAGTAAAATTTTATGATATTTTCAAGTGACCTAAAACTTAAAATAAACTTTTGCCAAAGGAATATTACTTTTATGTAAAAAGTTTATTATTTATATATAACTGGATATGTATACTGTAAATTCTCTGTTTCAAATTTACCTATATTTTATCATATTTTCAATTTAACGAAAAAAATATTGAAAACTCGTCCAAACTTTTATGTAAATGATTTGATCAATATTTAGATATAGCACAAAAAAAAAAAAAAACAAAAAAATTCTTTTACGATTTTAAAGTAACACATTTTTAATGAATATAAATAATATCACTTCATTTGACATTAAAAAAAAAACAATTACAAAAACATTTCAATCCAAAAAATTCAACTTAACTATAATTTTTTTTATTAAAAACGTTCCCCTTGTTTCGCATTCATGGCTTATTTTGAATAAGTGTGAGCTAAAATAATTCAACTCGGAACAGAAAATTCTATGTATTTGTATGATACAGTTAAATAAATAAATTAATATGTTTCTTTCTCTCTCGTTTCAGGTGAGTTCATATTTTTCAATTATTCTTCTGTGGCTACATCCTTTAAATGACTAGAGTAAGTACTTATGCCGTTTAACTATTACGATTGTCGTGATATTTGGTTAACTTTGTCATGATTTAAAGTACAAGTCCTTTCCGGAAAATGGGTTTATTAAATTTCATTGCTATTAAATTCGTGCAGCAGTTCCCAAATTGCAAATAACGCATTCAATTCAGAGCTAAAAACTCTCAACACAGAATTTAGTCATGCGGTAAACACTGCCCTTTGTGTGTAGGTCCCTTCAAATAAATATATCGAAGCTGCTAACGACCCCTCGGTGAATATTTTAAATACTCGCCGAGATTTCAAACGACGCTCAAACGACATTCGGAATGAGAAAAGGCTTGGGGGAAACCTGCGGAGAGGGGAAGCGAGAAGCGAGGAGCGGGGAAGGGCGAGTTGGACAGCGGGCGAGTTAGCTCACTTCACCCATCACCGACATAATCGTAAAAAAGATGTTTAGTTCCGCAACCGGTGCCAGTTCCACTACAAGTATCCGCGCAAAATGGTAACGGGGCGTGCGGGGCAAAGGCGAAAATTCTCAGCATTCCTGAGAATTCCACCTTGTTTCGGGGCCATTTCGGGCAGTTAAAGAATGCTGAAGACTCGCCGCTTTTTAACATACCTAATGTCCTGTTATGAACTTATTCACATCTTATTTATGTTTACAAATGAAACTTTAAACACAGTGGTGTAGTGGATTTCAAAAATAATTATTTACTATCATATTTATATTTACTATCATACAGGAATGTTTCCACGTGATAGCTGTAAAACTAACGCAATGAAATAGAATCATCAACATCAGAACACTACAACAGTCAACTTCCAGCTCTTGACTTTAGATTAGATAATCTATTTGTCGTAAGAAACTATTATTAGATGAATATTATAATAATATGTCGATACTATTTTTTACTAAAAAAAACTACGGTCACCGCAATTATAATCAACTCGTAATAATATTTTCTTTGAAAAATCTATTTAATTGTCGAAAAAATTCTGGGAAAGAGTTTTAAAAACCTGATCAAACCCAAGTACAGCTAGTAGATTACGTTATTATAAGATCAAATATAAACGTACATGTTTCTCAATCTACGCAACTTTCCGACTCGATTGAAAATACGTAGACCATTATGCTAGGAGGCTTTTAAAAAGTGAATAATGTACCGTCCTTAAAAATGCTTGCAGCTCTGCTCAATGCTTTTTTTAATACAAATTTAAATAATATTAAGGTCTGAAAGGTCATTTTAAATTAGATAAACCATTTAATTAATGAAGGCTGGAAGCCAGTTATAGGATTTGGCTTAGCGTTCACTCGGTACGTATCATGCTAAAAGCATTTCTATAGAATCAAAGAGCTTAGTGAGGGTTGGTGAAAACGTCATTACCGGACACTGGACATTCGGTGTCAATCAGAAAATGGATTTGAAGCCTTTCTGACCATCTTGTTACCATCACGTTCGATTAACAACCCATCTTTGTATTGCCAATGGATTGACAATGCTTAGTTGTGTGGGCCGCACAGGTACGAGTACACCACACACAAATAATGTTTGTAGATTTTGGTTTGGATGTTTATTTTTAATCTCAGTTCCGGAGAATTGGCGTTTGTTAAAAATATATTTTAACAGTGTATAAAATATTTCCATACAAAAATTAAAAGTTTTTTTTCTGGCTTTGATTAGTTACAATATACTCATACTCGTATAGCATTAACTTTGAATTAGAACATTATTTTGCGTATCCAATTTCACTATTTCAATAGTTTTACAACCTGTAAATTCGGAAATTGTATTTTATTTATTTAAAATCAATATTTTAGGGGGTCAAAGATTTCAATATCTCCCGAATGGGGAAGTGCTGACTTTGTTACACTATATTTTTGGCTAGCACTTTCTTGTTATGTTTTTTGTTCTTCAATTTCCAACATCTAAAACGATGTAAGCAGAGCAAGGATTCATATATTTACTGCCTTAATTATTTTTTTTCGTTTTATGTTTCGCTTAATAAAACCAGCTGATTCGGCTTGATCATAACCAAGCCTTATATTGTTCTCTATTTTTTGTTATTTAAAACTACTTCAGAAAGTTATAACACAATAAAAAGAAACAATATGAAGATGTTCTAGCTAACATTACAACAAAACACTTGTATTTCTTCAGTCCGGTCCCAGTTCTCGAGGATTCGGCCTATTTCCAATTTGCGTCTATCAATCAGTGGCAATCTCACCGAGTGGATTGGCGGGAAATAGGATTTATATGGGCGTAGCAGTGCCGGCAAAGGGATACTACCTCCTCCCTTCCCGCCCTTTGCCTTCCCGCCCTCTTGCCCTCCGGCCACCCGGCACCACCACACCCTAGGCACGACACCTCACCCCCTTCTGACACCTACACCTCGGAACCTAATAAAATAGATCCATGAGACTCCTAGTACTAGCGAATCTGCAATACAGCTTCACGATGCGTTCTGCCTAAGTACGTTTCACTAAACCATTTTAATATATCAGGCATTAGAAATTACGTGAATAAACTAAAAAAAAAAAACAGGTTTATAAAACTTCCAAGCATAAATGAGTTCTAGGGACATATCAACATATTAAAAACATTACTTTTTTACGTCTTTTTTCGAACGTTTTGTTTTTAACATTGTTTACACCAATAAGTTTACAAGTTATTTCTTATCTGAATTACCCACAAACAAGATAAACCTAAAGAACCGCTTATTTAAGAGAAAGCAATATTTATTAACATTACACAAATACGCCCCGGTTTGTTCCAAACCCCCCTAAACTTCAATATTCGATATCCATTTCCCAGAGAAGCTGTATCACGTTTAAAACTAGCGGAACCGACGCCGACGGCCTAAAGCGTTCTCTTTGAAGATATAGTGAAGTCCGTCCATTCCCGGTGGTCTTGCTGCTTTTAATGCGGCATCGCCAATAGTAATTACAGACGGAGTTGTTTGATTTGGCTTCAGGCCGCCCGTGGCCATCCGAGCCAAGTGCCCTCACGATGAACGACTAATGGCCAACCCTAGTCCCCTAGTCCTGGCCACTGCATACTGCCCACTGCCACTGCCCACTGCCCACTAGTACTTATGGCTACATAGAAGCAAGACACTCGAGATATGAGATGGACTGTACTTGAAGTATCGATCTTAGATTTTTGCTACGTCATGCATTACTTTAACTTAAAAGGCAGTTAGATCACTTTACTTGGCCACAATATGGTGCCATTCGTGGATGCTGTAAGGTTGTGCGTATTCCAAGAAAATAAAAAGTATGTTCATGTGAATAGCTATTTTGAAAAGTGTTGATTTATAGTGTGAACTTATATAGTACAAGATAGAACATAGTCATACTTGTTTATCAATGATTTTTTTTTTATGTAGATCGTAATATGTGTTTATGCGTGTAAAGTATTTCGTGAAGAAATAATGAACAATAAAATTCAACTATACGACGGAAGCTTCGTCCATTTTTCGGCACTCTCATACTTAGATATTTGTGAGTCATTTGATATCAGTCTCCTAAAATCATGTGAAACCATAAATGCATTGAATAAATATGCAATGTACGGCAACGGCTTACACTTTTTTTGTTTGAAATGTCGTAGTTCGATTTCGTAATCGTAAGTAGTGCAGCGTAAAAAAATCGATTTTATCGAATCAACGTTTATATTATACATATATTTTTTTAAATATCATATCACATACTGGGTGTCAAACGACAGTTCATGCAAAATGCTAATTTTAATCCGATGTCAATGTACAATAACTGTTTTTGATATATAATTTATAATAATGAATTAATGAAGTGAAATTTCAGGATCTTTAACGATATAACATATGATAGCAAAATGTTTTTTTTTAAACCGCTAAGAATCTACCAAATAGATTTTTTTGTAAAATTTGTAGAACTCTATTTTTTTTTTTACTTTACTTTAATTTAGCAGTCGCTAGTAGAACTTGACTAAAGCAATATTTTTTTATAAAAAAAAATTAAAATAATATAAAACATTTTTAGGTTTTTTACTTTTATTTAAACAATAATTATTATTATTTTAATTTAAAAAAAACAGTTTTTTTTTAAATTAAAATAATAATAATTATTGTTTAAATAAAAGTAAAAAACCTAAAAATTAAAATGGAGTTCTACAAAATAAACTTTAAAACCATAAATATAATATAAAACAGTTTTCAATAACCACATTTTTCCACTCACTGTGCGATATATTGACACTACCAATCTGGTTATTGTGCTTTTTTCAATCAAAAACAATACTATTGTTATATTATGAGTGAAGTAAAAACAATATTATTTTACTCATAATATTAGAGCTGTATTAATCCAGCGAAGTTGTTTTTTGCTGAACCAAAACTACACAAGTCATGAGGAATTTTAATAAATTGTTTAATTTCCATCACTACCTTCTCATTGTTCCGTCAAATACTGGGTCCGTTCTTCCCAGGTCGAAAAGCTTTAGTTATGGCTGGAAATCCACAAAGAATGGTGACCATTATTTGTTCACAATATACATGCAAAGTATTCTGCGAATGTGTTTGAGTTACATTTATATGCGCATACATCACAATCGGACTTCGTCGCGCACCAAAGTCTATCCACATCCCGACCGACGACGAAATGACTGAGAGTTACACATTTTGCATTATTATTGGAATAAGGGTAAAGCATTACTTGTAAATTTTAAAGGCACCCATAAAGTGATCTGTTCGAGATAAACCAATTTCGCGAAAGGTAATTTTCCATCCCAACATTTTGTTTTTTTTTTTTTTTAATACTGACATTTATTTTTGTTTGATGATTTATTTGAATATATTGAGATAAGTTTAAATTTCAAAAATATAACAATTTAACATCAAAACAATTTTAACAAATTATTTCAAAAAGTACGTATAGGAAATGTATATTTTAACGTTAGAAAATATTTTTTAAATTTCCAAAGAAAAAATATTGTATGAAAGTATTAAATTCGGTTTTGAGCATAAAGCTTTGTTCATGAACATTATTTAATTTGAAAAGCATCGCAAACGCAGTGTTGTTGGAAGTTGATTTTGAAAGTTATTTTTCACGGGAATTACAAAACGTTTCAAATGGAAATATTTTATCGAACCGGAAATATCGATTCGAAGAATTTTTATTTATCATTGCGGTAGCCTAGCATTGTTGCGTGAATAATGCTACGCTACCACGTCATTATTAATAGGCTTCCATCTTGTATATTAATTTGTTACAAACGTTGCTTATTTCATCACCGTATTAAATTCTCTACACTCGCCACACAAACGAATATGCTTGTAGCACTGAATAGGTCAGCCCACAGAAGTGTTTTGTGGACGTGTCCGTGTGCCTAAAGTTAGCTCATTTTTCCTCACTTCTGCTGAAATTGGTCAAATATATATTTTTTAAATGAATTATTTCTTGAGCAGATCAACAATTTTACTGTCCTGGTCTAGGGCCTAGGAAATGTGAGGTCTTATGTAAACCGGCGACATCAGTTTTATTTCAAAATACATATTACACTTCTCTAGAGACTGTTTGTTCAGTGGTACGTACGGTGTCCGCAACTGGACCAACTTGATGTAATGAAAAGCTTTTAGGCTTTCCAATCTATTGTTTGTGGACAGTTTAAAAGGCATTAAAGAACACGCACATGTGGAACGGTGGAACCGTGCGGAAATTCCACAAAAAGGAGCGAAGCTGTACAATTAATGATGACGTTTTTTTTACATCCATTTAAAGATAAATTATTTGCGGATCCTCCAATTTATCTACCAGCGATTTAACATGCAAAACGCTAGGGTCCGTATAGTATAGGAGAGTTGATTGGAGAATGAAAAAAGCATGGAATTGGATACGAACGAATTATGTTTGATAGGTATGTAATTCATTTGAAAATATCAAATACGTCTTTTAATTTGGGAATTTGAAAAAAAAAACTATCAAAGACTGGAATTGAAAAGTGTCTAACAATAATATATATATATATATATATATATATATATATATATATATATATATATATATATAAAAACATAAGCCGATCGAGGATATTTTGGTTATTTTTTTTTTTGTAATTCTGCAGTTACTAAAAAGTCAAGTTTTTTTTTTCCAAATTTCACATTTGTTACGTAAAAACAATGTTTTAAATATTTTCCTACAAACTCTCAAAAATCAAACAATAACAGTTTTTGAGATCTTTTAGCACGTTATGCAAAAAAGGAATCACTATTCGAAATATTACAAAAACCGTTCATTCTACTTTGATTGGGTTTGACGTAAGGCAGATCTAATAATATACTCGTAAGTTAAAGAAGAATTTGAGTAATTCATTCTTGCTCTTTGACGTAAGATTAGAAAAACAATTTAAGGTGCAAGGTTCCGCGAATATACCACATAACAAATTAAAAGATTTGGAGATTAGAGGTACACATCTCATCTACGAGTACGGGCTAGTTTCGACCCTTGCGAAATGGGCTGGTTCTACTGCCAGGACTGCGTGTGGCAGCTATGGACAACGGAGTTTGACACAGTCCTTAAGGCGAAAGCGGGTGTGTCAACATGCGAGCCGTTTCCGCTACCCACTATCCGCCTATCCGCCAGCCACTACCATCTCACGTCTCCCACTCGTGTTCGATTGTCCGAGTCTCGCAAGGGAAAAGGGTTTTAGGCAGACACGGACCGAGATGAATATTTTTGTTGTTAACATTTTTATAATGGTTTCGTACTATGCACTTGTATATTTTATTGATGTAAGCGAACGAATATTATAACAATACGAATAATCGAAATTGTTGTGACAATCGAATGAACGCCGAACTGAGAATAATAACATTTAAATTATTAGACAGATAATATGAAATGAAAGAGGAAAAATGTCAACTGAAAAGGTGAATAATGAGAAATGTTATGAGTTTGCATATATATATTTTCCGTAAACTCTTAAAATTTCTCACTATTTTTTATCATCTTTTTAGTATTGTCTTTTTCATTTCATATAATCTGCATCTTTCTCTCTGTTCCTTTGTTATAATTTTAATGTTTTTTTCTTACTGTTCTCTTATTTTATTTTATATTGTGTTTTCCCTCTGTATGTACGAGTAAATATAACCACAAGTTTAATTTTGTACCCTGATGATGCTTAGGCTAAGCGAAACCAGTCGGTCATAAAAATTCAAAAATAGTCTGTGGTCTTATATAAAGTTATTATTTCGTTTTCATTAAATATGTCAAACCACAAAATACTATTATAGTACAATATTAATACGAACAATCAAAATTATTGTGACAATCGAACGGACACCGACCGAAGGATTTTTAGATTGTTGTTAGAGGATGTGAGTTCTTTCTCGCTAGAAAAAGAACATAGAAAGATATGAAAAATATCGCCATGGTGATGTCTGGTCACAATTGAGTTTACTGAATATTATAATAATTTATTGAGTCTTTTAAGATCAATGTATCTGTCTAAATATAAAACAAAATTTAACACTTTTGATAATAACGGGTTGCGTAATATGCACTCATAAATATTTTTATAAGCTTACAAGTAGGAATATAGTATTTATAAATTCGAAGTTCTGCTGTCAAAATTATGTGTAATGTAAATGGTGTTGTTGTTTTCAATGTCAAGGGTAGGAACAAAAGTAAACATTTTTTTAAAAACCGGGTCTACCTCTATGTCTTTCTTTCACCTTTTTTTATAAGTATATAAAATACAGTTTAACTTGTTTGTGCGTTTAGTTATTTTTTAAGTAGTTTATTTCGCGATGTTAACTGTAAATTCACCCCTGGTTATATTTCGAGGAAAACAGGACCCGCCAAACCTTTTCGGGAAATTTGTGCGCCAGGGATAAAATGCTAGCCTGAAAAGTGTGGATACTGAACTGATTTCTGGTGGAAGTATTTACATTTATAGGGCAAGAATGGTTCCTCGAATAGTACTATGTAAATATTCTTGTCAGATATTGAAAGAGATTTACTCTCCAGAATATATATGTGCATTTGTAAGGCTTTCTAGTTTACGACGTACATTATTCTTATTTCATTACTTAGTACAGTATATCATCAAAATAGTAAATACGTTTTGATTGCACTAAAATAATAGAAATATTGCACATCTTTATTAAAATGTAGTCATTTGAATGAACACAGAAGCCGAATCCTAAAATAGAGTTTAATACAAAGATGATATTTAATGTTACGTAATTTCTTCGATAATCTTAACTTCTAGATGAACGCACATCGCAGAATGAATAATAACACACATAAATCAACACAAAAATTTAAGTCTCAGCACCTAAAATGGCGCTAAACGTCACTTTGAATCATTCTAATACAAGCAATAGTGCACGTGATTAATCTTTCAATTTTACATGGGCAGTTAAGAAAATGTGTAAGATTTCCAGTGAATAAAAAACTTAAGCCGTAATCTTTTAAATTCAATGACAAAATACATTAAAATTTCAGTAAAAAGTGCAGTCTGAAAACCAGTGTAATCATTTTCGAGCGTTTTACCCAAGTTTGAATTTTATGTAGAATTTAAAAGATAACTGTTAAAAAACTGTATTCACTAGAAACCTTAGACATTTATTTAATACTTTAAATTAATCTTTTGTTAATTCTAAACTGGTAGCTTGTTTGCTTATATTAGAAAGCCAAAAAGTGTATATTTTTGGGTGCCGACCCTTAAGTTATTCTTCTGTGTGGTTTTATGTTTAGTTTTCCGAACTTCACACTACTTTATAAATTATTTAAAATAAATAAATTGATTTTATTAAGTTCCGATAGTTTGCGTAATGCATTGCCGTGATATAGCTTAGGAAGTTAAATTTGCCGTGGACACGCCACGGCAAGTTAACTTGTTATACCAACTACTTTTTTGGAATGTGCAGTTATTAATTTCAATAAAAATAACTGTATTTGATTGCTTTTAGACAAATGTAATTATTTATATTTTTACGGCAGCTTTAAGTTCACTTTTTATTCTAATTTAAAATGTAATAACTAAGCTTTGGAATTAGTCCGTTTTTCTTAAATTATTCTGTTTTTTAAGCATTCTGTTAGACCAACAACATTTGTGCGCATTTCAAATAGAACATTTCTCAAAATTGTGTCAGACGTTTTATTTATTAATTCTTCGCGCTGTTTCTTTCCAGGGTAACGCGCACTGTATCTATTTATGAAATTGCTTCACTTTGCGAGACTTAATCCCCAGTGCGTGCGCAAGGCTTAGGGTTTGGGAAAGCGATCCTCTTTATGCGGCGCCGGCAGCTGTATAAATAGTACTAACAGGCTAGCAGGATGGCAACGGCTCGAGCAACAAACGCTGGTAGCAAACTCCGAACGTGCCCGTGCACGCGTTTTCCGGATTTTCAAATATTTAGAGGTGGCAAAATCCCGCACCTCCTTTCGATAGACGCCCCAAACACCCGGTGAAATTTAACATGAATTACGCCTCCGAAAATGTGGAGCGTTTTCCCGATTCTTTCCACGAATTTATTGAAATTATTCGAATTTTCAACATTTTTTATATACACAAAAACATGATCGTACATATTTTTGACAAATATGATCCTACAATAATGAATCTACCAATACCGTATTTATTCTAATAATTTTAGGCATTGAAAATTTTTGAGTGCCTACCCTATGAATAAAAAGCGTTTATAAATATGTTTGTTAAATGCGAACCATTTACAATATAGCTTTTATTTACTTATTTGAAAACATGTACCAGTTTAACAATGTTAATACCTCGAGTAAGCACTTTTCTTGGGAGAACAAATTAAAACAACTCGTGATCAGAGCATTCGTGAAAATCCAAATAAAATTTAGAGAAAGTTTAGATAATTTCCTTTATTTTCGACGGTTATGTCTATAGAAATAGTAAAGAAAATTGTTTGTCAGAAGAAAAAAAAAACAAATTAATTAATCAAATCAAAATTTAAAAAAAACATTTATAATTATAAAAGAAATTAATTAAAATAAAACTTACATACTACCTTTATAAACATATTTGAATAATGTTTTATTTTACGGGAAATAAAGCAATCTGACTATGAAATTGGATTTTCTTCTTTAAAACAGAACACTAGAAATACACATTTATACAAGTCAGTTTGTAGAACGCATTTATCAATTATCAACATAACTTATCACTATTTTAAAACACGTTCCTATGATGCATTAATCCAATAAAAGGTCAAATACTTTTCTGAAAGCAATAACACACACTTTGCACTAAAATCTCCGTTTTGCTCTATGTGTTTTTTTTTTTTTAACTTTCACCTATGGAAAAACGCTGAAATTTAAATTTTCATTGTTCGTATGTAGAATCATTAAAAATAAAGCTACCTGAAATTGACATAATTATTTAAGTTATAAAAAAATTCCAATAAATACCATTCTTGAAAAACTTGACATTCTTTGTAGAGTCAAAATATTTCCTGCTACCCAAAATACACCCATCGATTAAATGAAAGATAAGCATTTAATTATTTGTGATTTAAAATGTCGGATAAGAATCCCTCTAAAGACACGGCCTTAATCCCACCTGGCGGAGAGGGCCTGGGCCGTGGGGCCGCGAATTTTTCGCCTGACAACATCTAACATAATTGGATTAAAAATTCATTAAGGCCGCCCATTGTTGTCCCGTGGGGATAATTTAAACCAATTCACAGGCCAACACTTTGCCCCGTTAGGCCACTCCGCTAACGAAACGGAACGGCACGGAGAGTACGTAACAAAACGGGGTGAACACAAATTTAAGAGGTACAGAGGATCCTATGTAAAAATACAAAGTGTGTTCATCACGTTTGCTAATAAAATCTGACTCTGTTAAACGTTTCTCTGCTAGTGTGATTTGTTGAAATTTTTATTTGACTTTGACGTTTTGATTATGTCGGAACCTAACCTAACCTAACTGGGTGCCTTATAAAGAGGCTTCGATTAAAAAAGGAAGAAATACGGATTCTGGCAGCTGATCCCACATTTCAATTGTTTTACAGGAATCGTAGGAACAATCCATTCTCATGCAGACGATATTGACTGTGAAAATATGTATTTAGCTCGTTTGCCATGTTTTTCATACCATAGATACCAACCTCAAAACACCTTTGTTTGGTCTATGCATTTGAGGAGATATTGATACGTCAACAATAAATACCAATTTTTTTATCGATGTCTTTAAATATTTCTGTGTCCACCCTACTTTAGTGAAAGAGTTTAAGAAATCCTTAAGAAGTTAACCTGTTTTTTAAATCGGTCAAACAGAATACTGGTAGCTATATTCATTATCGAATGACCACATTTAAAGCCTAAAAATTCTTAGGAAAGTTTTGTCAATTTTTTTTTTCATTTTATTACTAAAGAAACACAGCATCCTTTAAATATCGTTCATCTTTGGTTGGCGAGGCGTTTGCTATCTACTCTCGAAGCGAACTCAAAAAGGAACAAGTGCACGGTCGTCATGGAAACGTAAATGAGATTTTCTCTGTATATTTTCTAACTGGTTTAAGAGTAAAGGGTAACTTATCGTACATAATACGTACGAAGGTGTAAATAGAACTTTTGGATGGAAACGTTGCTTGCGGAACTTTTCATCCATCTTAGGCTTTTATTTGAGATGTATGACACATTATACATCATAATGTGAGGTATCTACGCAATGCTCAAATGCCCAAAAGGAACCTACCTTTTCGGGTTTATAATAGTATCAACTAAGTTTTTCTGTCTTATAAAATCAAGTTTTCAGAACCCAAGCTTTGTATGAATTTCATAACGTATGATATTTTTTCCGATTTTTTTTTGCTATCTTAAATATCTGGAAACTCATTTTATCAACCATATTAACCAAATCATAACTTAATGAAATACAATCTGTTTTTTTTTATCTACTTCTCTAAACTCTCGAACGGTGTGAACTGGTATAATTACATTTAAAAAGATTATTTTCGTTGTACTTTCTAGATTAACGCAAGTTTTTTCAGCTCCTAATACAATTTCTTTCAAAAGCTTTAGAGTCTTTATTTAACCGTAAAAAAATACCAAATGCCTTATTGTTCGATCTGCATTCAATCGTAATTGTTCATAAAAAAATATTATTTAACTCAAGCATAACCGAGTAGTCACTACCTAAGTAAAAATAATATATTTTTTACCCTCAATCAGGTAATCAATGAAAACCAATCAATATGAATTAATAAAAATTAAGACGCTGTGTTTTCTGAAACTCATCGTATTTTATTCGAATTTTTCCTTCACAAACAAACAACGGCGTATTTAATTTAAAATCGATTTATTACATTATTTTTTTTCAGCCAAGCAAATAGTAGCTTGATTAACAAATTATGTATCAAAGCAAACATAGTTATTTTTGAGGGATGTTATCCACAGAAAAAATATTTAAAAAACCATGTTTTGTTCTTCCTAGAAAAAAGAAAAGGTTGCATTGGATCTATTGAGGGCATGCCTATTAAAGATAAAGCATTTCATGAATTCAAGGAAAATAGTTTAAGAATCTTTAAATCAGATTTTTTTATACCTTCGTAATTTGTTTTACCTGGGAAATTAATATTTTTTCTTAAAAAAATAGATATATTCAATGTAGCTTTACATTGCAGTATACCATGAAGTCACGATAATCTTCCTGTTCTGTTTTTTTAATTAAGCTGCAGTCCACTGGTTAAATGACATTCAAAAGAAAAAAATATCTGTGAAATACCAAATTTAGAAAATTTATGGTATCAATTAATTGATTAAGAATTGGCGGCCATGATTTTTTAAAAGCTCTATATAAATAAAGGTTCGTAAGGTTTGTGTACAATAGTTCACATGTTGAATTCAACATTTTCTGCTTTCATGTCGTTCTTGATACTTGTTGTTGATAAACTCGTAACAAGAGATTGAAATTTCCAAAACACAAACGGGAGTTTTTCAGGGTAAACAAAAAAGAATTGCAAGTTGAGTCTGCACACAAACCAAGATGTACTTGTAATAACAAGTCGAGGATGATTTTTCACTACTCTAATGAGTATTGTGTTGTTCGTAGTCACTAATCTGTTAATAATCAGTATGTGGAATTGAGGTAATGATATATTTTATTTTTACCGACACAAATAAAATATTCTTTCATTGTTGCTCTAGTTGTTTTCATTATTTACCTCGGAAAACTGAACAAATAATTTTACAATAATACTTGCATAATTCACAATGTAGCATTTTTGTTAAATATCACCACAAGATTTATCAATATTTTACTTTTTGCAAAATTTCAAATATAACCCATGAAAGCAGTATACAGGTATGTTAACCACTAAAGGTGTAAACGAATATAATAAGCATTACTTTACTGGGTCTAGTCTCTGATTTACAGTGTAATTGCACCATCGGCTTATTTTTCATACTACCCACGTATAAAACAGCACATAATAATATCATTACGCAGATAATTAGCGTAGACCACAGGTCATCAAATATCCAAAAATACCAAAAGAGTTTCAAAAACGTCGGTCTGTACACAATTAAAAGCGCTCTTAAACATTTGGTCTGGTTGTAGATGGGCATTTCTTAGGTTATATTGTTTTACGAATGAAAATTTGTGTTTTTTTTGGTTTTGTAAAATCGTCATTCTTTGTATTTCACAATAAATATTCACTGGGATCTCTTTGTCCACAAAATAATTAGTTTCCCAAAAACAAGGCTGAACAAATGGGAATCGATTTTCCAGTCATTATTCCATTGTCCAGAATTTTGATTATGGTAGTTCTTGACGAATCTCCCCCTCACATTTAGTTGTCATAACGGAATCATAATCAAATATTCGACGGCTATTCTACGGGTCGAGTTTCAAATGACACCTATATGTGGGGAAGGTGAATTTACTCCACGTGTGAATTTATGCCTAAATATTTTATTATTGCCGGGGTTCTTTTGTCCGATGCTTAAGTGCCATGGAACTCGGAAATCAATACTCCATAATTGTCAATCATTTATACGTCCCATTGTTCGTCCCATTACTATGCAAATCAATGTTTCGTTAGTGGCAGTAAAAAAAAAACATTTACCTTGGTCACTTTTACACTAATTTCAGATATGAACACCGTTCACCACTAATTAAAAATGTGGAATTTAAATTTGTACACCATCTAGATATTCAATATGTGTTCGGGTAGATCTTTGAATATCATCAAAATCGGAAGAGATTCAAATATAAAATATTTTCAATAGAAGTATGAGATCGTTTAAAAATACCGCTTTCTAATAATTTACCGGAAAAAGTAAATGTTCCGATTTCGAGTCTGGGTCATGATCATTGTTTTTTTTTAGTTTCTGTTTCAAATTTGTGTTGAAGATTATTAATAGTATTTAAATATTTAATAATAAATATGCATGAACGCTTTAACGTTAATTCCAATTTTAAAGTTAAATTTTAACTTATCCTCACAAAAGGTAATGAGAACCTATTTCAGCTTTTGAAATATTGCGTAGAAGGTATTTTAAACAAAAGCAGGATTGAATCTGTAGAAGGGGGAGGAAAGATAAAAGGTGGCAAATCAATTCATAAATGAATTGTACAAATATCCCGTTAAAAGTCAAATATACGGTTAATCGTGTACTTAATTAAGGCATGCATTCGGCGTCTATAAGCTATGCACCCACATGAAGAGTCTACATATTGTAATATACCGTCTAAAATAACAAGTATTTCATCAATATTGCATTTATAAAAAACAAACAAATAATAGACGCAGTTAAAAGATTACCTACATAAAGCTTATCAATAAAGAAGAATACACAAGCCTAATAAGAAGGTATTTTTTCAAAAGGATGAAAAATATCTGTGAAATGATATTTCTGACCAGCCTGGCTAGGAAAGTTTTGCCAACATATTTCCTTAGAAAAGCGCCTGGAATCTCATTGGAAATTCATACCCGGAAAATAGATGTGTTTGTACACGAGCCGCATATTGACCTGGCAATACGTACCGCGAGTAGTTGTAGAAAGTGTCCCATGGCGGCGCTTTTGAAATTCATGCAGAAATATATCTGTCACGCAAATATTTGTAATAAATCCAATTATGGCGCAAACAGAATATTTGATTTATACCACGGCCGCTGGATGCGGTCTCAGCTAGACCCCCCCCCCCACCCCCACCCCTTTATGGTATACTGCACAACTCTACGTATATTATATATACTACTCACTGCCACCGGCTAGAAGGTAACTGGCCCTATTATATTTTTATAACCTATATATATATAAATTGATGAAGGGTCAGCCCTGAATAATGACGCTGAACTTCACTTTGTTGCATTCTAATACAAGCAATTCTACAAATGATTTATTTGGGTATTTTATAAGAAAAATTGTCCAAGGTGAATGCAGTTTTTTAACTTTAATTCTTTAAATTCTATGAAAAATATACTGAAATGTCAATAAAAGGTGCAGTTTGAAAACCAGCAAAGGCATTTTTAAACATTTTAATTAAAATTCAAGTATAAATTTCATAAATATTTTAAAAGATTAATGTTTAAGAATTGTAATCACTAGAAACCATATTTCTAATTATCTGCATATAATAAAACTGATTTAGAGTTTTGTTTATACTAGAAAGCCCAAAAGTGTGTATTTTTAGGTGTTTTTTTTTAAATTTTATATTTGTGGTTATTTTTTTACAAAACAATTTATTTTCACAAGCACTTGTACATTTTTAAAATTATAAATCAAAACGTAAGCTTCTGCCAAAATGCTTTAAATTTGACCACTTTCAAAACTATGATGCATATTTAACCATTGAATGAAGCTACTCATAAGTACATTAGAAAACTATTTTTTTTCCATTTTCAGCGTTGCTTTTTTAATACATTGGCATCATTATTTATTTCCATTAATTATTATAAAAGGTCAGAGCCTTTTATCTCAGTCCATCACTTATTTTGAATCGTTTCTTCATCCTTGTAGTTTTTTTTCCTAATGTCTCTTTTCCGTCTAGCCTCAAATTTTTGCAGAGTATTGCACGTATAACATTTTTTTCTTTGCAGTGCTGCATATCGATCCCCATTATTCAGTTCTGGCATTATTTTTTTTGACGTGGAAATGACTTCTAAGCAAAATAGTTTTATTGCATGTATATTTTATAGGTATTAACTTTTTCTACCTACTTATATCCACTAGCGGTATGATGCTTACCTAATTAGGTATACTATGCGACTAAAGGACTTTGAAGAATTTTCTGATTGCGCATACTCACGCAGACATTATTAGTATGCTCATCCATCAAATATGTTTTGCTGGCATTCCCAAACAACGCGACAGGTAATAATTGAGTGAAAATCCCTATGTTAATAATAGGCAGCAAATTCCAGTACATGTAATAGTCGTCGCGTTCAAATACCCGGCAGACATAAAGCAAGTTAGCGAGGTAGCAAGGTAGCGAGGTAGCGAGGTAGCAAGGTAGCGAGGTAGCGCGGTAGCGAGGTAGTGAGGTAGCAGGTTAGCACCTAACCGCGCATTCCGGGAACCTCAAAGCTGGATAATAAACTTCGCTACCTGGTGCTAGTGTATGACGGGGCGGAATGCATTTCGTGTCATCCCGCGGGGAGAGCCTTCAAATACTTCATTACCGCAAAAATGTGACAAAACAAACAAATAAGGGCGAACGCAAACAGCGGCGTCGAAAATATTATTTCACCCTGAAAAAATGTGCACGCTGCGGCCGAGAATATTATTTCGACAGCTTTGTACACCTACTACCTACAACCGTGCGTATTAGATAACTACGTGTTGACATAGCTTGTAATGCTAATTTCAGCAGAATACCTGCTAGAAATTCTCGAAAACAGAATCATGTTCCATGATTACTAATTTATAGCTATTATTTACATTTTTTCTTCTTTCAGATGAACGTATTACAGTGACAAACACTTTATATTATTAATAAAGTCGTATTTTTACCCCTCAATTATTTTTTAAATTGCGTTTACGAAGTATGATCAGCGGCTGTTTATTATTTGTACAGCGCTTTTGAGGTGATTTTTCACAAAAACGGCTCTTTACAAATTATTGAAATTGTATTAATGTTATCCAGAGATTTAATAATACAAATGTTGTACATTACTAGCGAGTACCCGGCATGCATTGCAATGCCACTCAAAGAAAGATTATTTTCTAACTATTTTTATTGAAGTGCATTTTAATAATAACAATTAACTAATTTAACAATATTTTTGTTTATCCATCTAGTGCATACTCGTATATGAATAAATCACAAGGTTTTCCAACGCGTGAGCAGGCCATATACACTTTTTCATGTGAAACGCACGGATTTTCCTAATTTAGAAATTTGTAACCTACATAAAAAAAAATTTGAAGGTTACTAATGGTGTTTTCCATCTGTGGCTGATCAAAACGGTATATTTATGGACTACCTAAATAAAAAAAATGAGGATTCAATGTTTTTATACTATTTTAAAACGCTATAGCAAAAGTTTTAAATATTTGATTTCATCCAAACTACTCTCAACCTTCCCGTCACTAATAAACACAAATCGTGCTATTTTCAGCAAAATTAGTCTCGAAATTTTCGAGAAAATCGAAAACAAACAGACAAAAGGAAGAACAGACAAACCTTAGAGTAACAATATATGGAGGGAGAGCTAATTATTTTTACCCTACCTACACAAACTTGCGATAAATCACTTTCTCCGGGTTTTTAAGTCGTACACCATGAGAGAGAAAGACACAACAAATTTCATAGACCGCTTCTATATACTGTAAGGACGATCTTAAGTTCCTGGTTCACGGCGGGACTCCGCCCACATTTTTTATTATGCCACTAAACTCGACACAAATACACAGTTTTTTAGGCTATATGCTATATTTTTGTTGATAAAAATACTGTGAAAAAGTAGCTAAACGAATAAACAAAAACATTATGTCGATATGTGATATGAATGGATGTATAAATACCGTAGCCTTAGTCTTAGCCACGCACAGGTGCGCCGAGTCAGGTTAAAATTATCAAAAACAAGTTAAAAAAACTGACTCCACTGCCTTGGATAGATACTTCTCTACCAACTCTATGAGACAAACATTATTTTTTTTATAAAGAGATATCTAAATATGTTGTTATGGCCAATATGAAATAAAAATGAATAATCCTTTAATATTTTTTTAATCCAGAACCGCTGTGTGGGGTGTGCAATGCACAACCTGGCATACGTAAATAAATGATGTTTTAAATTCTGTAAAATTAAAAATATTAGTCTGTGAATGTGACACTCAGTAGTCAACAAAGATTGTAAGTTTCACGGAAGTATTTTTCACCACATTTCGCCATTTAATCACACCACCCAGGCTTCCGCACGGCACGGCTTCCCCCTAATGACGCGGTCAAACTACTCTGGGTCAAACGATGGGCACGACCGATTGATTGGCATATTCCGCCCTTGCCCGCCGCGGCTGCGAATGTGCCGGTACGTGCTTGCGGCTTGCGCCGGGCTCGCCGGCTCTCGGGTCGGGCGCGGGGCCTCCGGAGATCGGCGTTGACAGATCCGGGCCTCACCGCATACAATTGCACACATTGCCTGCGTCTGTTTCGCACTACTGAAATAAATGTATGCATAAGACAGATTTAGGGCGGACACAATTAAAGTTTTAGACGGGGAGATAGGTAATGCTATGTTTTACATCGTTTGACCCGTTATACAAAAAGTACCCTAGCAATGATCTAGATTGTCACTTAACTATTTACCTTTTAACTATCCTATACGCGATGGTAATTTCAACGTATGTACTATCTTCAACCAACTTTGGAGGATGGCAACATAATTTTCACTAACTGTCTTGGCAATTCGAGTGATGATTTTCTTTTTTTTTACTGAAATTGTATGTATCTATAAATGTGTGCATTAGACACGGGCTTGCATGTTACCCAGAGTGATAGATACTCTAAATATTGCTTCATCACGCTTGAAATGACTTTAACCGTGTTTGGTGACAAGATCTTAATAGCCAGGTACATCCCAACATCCTCTTCTATACCTCTTTCTCCTCTCCACTACCTTAATCTCTACAACATACCTCAATTGAGGATGGTTGACGATTGGGAGCATTTAGAGCTCTTAAGGGATTCAGTATTGAAAAAAATATATATACATACATATATATTTATAGAACAACAAAAACGCACATTGACTTCGATTTGGCTGTTAAATGACAGTAGCTGATATAATTAGATAGCAATAAAGTTACCTACACGTGCAAAAGAGCTAATCCACTGTGTTTGATTTATCTCAATAGTGATTATTTTTGAGGAAATTGAAAAAATCAAGCACTTTCTTTGCTCATGAAGAATTTTAAAATCTGTACTTCAATATCAAAACAGTTTTGTATTAAAATAACAAGCCGCTTATTAACCAGATATCAAAATCAAAATTTTTGTTTGCTTTGCCATTCCAATTCATGTTTATCATATTCTGATGCAATTCCCGGTCCGAGGCAGGGCAGAGAAGCGCTTGAACAAACTTCAATACTTATAATTGCAGATTAATTCTTCCGGCATCGTTGCCGCACTCTATTGTCCGAGAATTTGCTATGGAGCGTGGCAATAAGCTTTATGACTCGAGTGGCAGAGCGTGTGATCCAACTAATTATAACGCACAACAATGCAGTGGCAAAACTTGCACGTATTGCTACGGCGCAAGGCACGCTTTGCTGGCGCCTCTACGGGCTACGGGCTACGGCTACGGCTACGGCTTCATTATTAATTAACACCCAATTGTTTTCAATATTCAATGCCCACGTGAGACTTGAAACGACCATTCAGAAGTATTTGATTTGGCTTTGCTTTCAGTATCAACGCGCTTGCATTAAACACATCCCGGGGGGATTCCATTATAAATTCTGTTTACAAACGTTTTTGATTACTTTTTCATTTCAATTACTCTGACCGCGTAATGAGCGCATTGTAAGAATCAAACACCAATTCACCGTATATTTTGTTTCAAATTCCAGGTTTATTACTGTTTAATTAAAGGTACTTCTGAAATATTCGTAAGGCAATTATGAATTAATCGTGAAAATTAATTACACAAATTAATGATTGATACATGTGACTTGTTTTATTTTTCTGTCTTATTAACGATAAAAAAAAACATTATACATTGACAAATATACCTTATGTAATCAAAGATTGATAATTTTTTAAAAAACATGTATCATCTTTAAATCCTTTAAAGAACCATATAACTCTTTAAAGGATTTAAAGATGATACATGTTTTTTAAAAAAATTTCAATCTTTGATTACATAAGGTATATTTTTCAATGTATAATGTTTTTTTTTTATCGTTAATAAGACAGAAAAATAAAAAAGTCACATGTATAATATATCTAAAAAGTTTCAATTTTATATACACGATATTTATAACGTCGACTGCATAATTCAGGACAACTTCTAAGGATATCTAGAAATTGATTATTTACATAAAAGTACATCTTTTCTAAGTTCGAACTCATTGGAAACATTACTTTAGCTTGCATATGATTTTAATGCTAACTTTTTCGGAAGCAAAGCAGCTTCAAAGTTTTAGTAAACGAGCAGAAGGTCAATTATATTTTGTAATTTTTCCAAAGCTTATTCAAGGTATTTTCTTTAAAAACGGCATATATTAAGTAAAAATTTTATTAACATAATATTCATACTTAACAAATATTACGTACAAAAATTAAATTATTTATTTAAATGGATTAAATGAGATAAAATTAAAATATTAAGCTAAATGATGCTTTCACCCGTTAAATTTATTTAAAAAAATGGTTTATTCGGTGCACGGAATAAAACCAACGCATTATTATTCATATAAGTGAAAAAAAAACATAAAAAGTAAATTAACCTTTCATTCTATCATTTTCTTAAAATATTGTATATTACCAACAATTTTTTTCGAATTTTCACGTGACACATTCAGCTACTTTTTTGACACGTATTAATTAAAACAATAATTTAATCCAATGGGTATAATTTTATTCGTGGACTCCGTTCGATTCATTCAGCCGCACCCAAATCTGCAAAAACTTTGGTCGCACTCTTAAAACTAACTTTCTTAAATGTAATAAGAATTTCTCATTAAAAATGTGACTGCCTTCTCTTCTTGGATTACTATCAAAGACCTAGAAACCTGCTTGTATTAAATATAAAAACGTTTATAAAATTTTATCGTTCTCAGTGAATCATGTTTTATGTTGCCCCTGTTTATTGAATCCGCGCTGAAAGCTTAAATGATTCGTATTTATAAATCAATCTCTCGAGCATCTGAGAAAAGCGGCCGCGCCAGCAGCTCGGTGATATGTTTCCGCCGCCCCCGCCCCCGCCCTGCCATGGTCTATGAGCCAAACTTCGGGAGCCGCATACTGATGTCGACCAAAAATTTATTAGAGGATCCTAGAGGGTCCAGGGTACATAGCCCGGGGCCGAAAATGAAAAGGAATGACTCCTCCTTCCAGCCCCCTCCCTCTATTTACTCAGCTCTACTTATAAACATACATTCGTGGAGCGAAACGCACCGCTGGTGAAAAAACCTCTGATTGAATTCTTTGACAATAGGATCGGTCTCCAAGTATGGCTCTCACTTGATCGAACACGTCCCGTTTGCTCGATAGGTTTCCCGGGCACGCCGTCCTAGGAACGTTTTGTTTGCTTATCTGTGTCGGGCTGTTTTTTGAAGGGTTACGTTTCCGCACACTCGATTTAACTCGGGCTATTTTCAGCCTGTACGCATCCAGGTATAACGTGACGACGTGAAAATTGGCCGGTATTCATAGAACGTGAAAATTTGCAAGATGAATAGTAAATAACATGGTGTGTGATATTCAGTGATTTTTGTGTGATGATAATGTTATTTATACTTCTCCCTCACACATCCTTGTTCATGTTTGTTCGTAAGAATGTCGGTACAGATAAAGATACCTCTCAACAAACAACTCTCTCTCTCTCAATGTTTTAGATACTTTTCTTGTTTATTTTTTCAAACTTATTCCTTCAAACGTAGAAATATTTTATCTGTTTTAAAGCAAAGATCATTTGTGAATCTCCATTATTAGGAAAATCAAAAATAGAGCTAAAAACATATTACACAAAACTGATTTTTTTAATGTGTACTTATATTTTTTATTATTTGGCAGATTACTGTAAGCACTTCACAACCGCACACTAAAATTCCTTAGAGAAAAAAAAAATGAAAAAAATTATGAGAAACTTTTTTATGAAGATTTTTTTTTACTTGATACATAAAACAATAATTCATGTTTATTCGAGTTTTTTTTCATTTATATTTGCAACTCATAATTTTGTATCGTAATATAGTTTATTTAACTAATTGTCTGCAGACCATCCTCATTGCATATTCTAGTGGCTATATAATTTTGTAAGAAGCAAGAAATGAATTCCATGGATAAAGCGTGTAAAGTTAAAATTTCTGTTTTGAAACGTAGTATTCGTTACTTTAAAAATACCAACGAGTACAAATACCTTCAAAACACTTGCATACTCTTTAAAATAATTTCGCAAGTAAATTCTAGCGTCCTAACTAGCTGGCAGGAGCTGGAATGTATCCGGAGACGACATTTGTAGGCAATTCGTATTCGAGTGAGCGCTCGCCGCTCACTTTTCTTAGTTCACCCGTGACGACGTGAGGAATCGCATCTGCTAAAGCTGTCTCCGCTATAGTACTCGTATACCTCCCCACCTAGCCTGCAGCCTAGCCGTACGGCTACGGCTTCGCTCTTCGTATAATGTCTGTGTATTACCTAGATTATGTACCAACAGAGTGGAAGTGATGGATAGGAAGGGGCTTTGTTTTAATAGGTGAAAAATAGCAAACACTACTTCATGTTATGAAGAAAACTAGATTATGTTTCAAAAAACGATATCAGAACTGTATCATTTAAAAATGGACTAGATTTTTTCATGTAGTTTAATTTCATCAAGTTAATATAATAATTAGTATTTAGTTTTGTTTTTTTGTGACAGTTGTTTCAGCGTTCAAGGTGCTTAGTCCACGTGAAAACTACTTATTGATATGATTCAAGTTCACTGTTTGAATAATAATTTCGGTAAAAAGAAAATTATCTTGAAATTGTATAATACGAAGTACTTAACATCAAAATTAGTTTTACCCCATGCAAACACGTGTTTGTCTGACATTATGATTTAAATTATAGTACATTTCATTTAAACCACTGTATTTTTATACATATACTTACATTTGTCAACTAGTTTAAATCGAAATTATTATTCGGTATTTAAAATTTAAATTTTTAACATATTAAGGAGTCAGATAAGATATCATTAATAAAAAATTAAACGAGGTAACCTTATTTTTGTTTCATTATAAATTTCTCACTTGAATTTCAAAGTTTCCATTGGAACCGTTAAAAATACTGCAAATAGAAGACCGAACTTTTGACGAGGCGAAGTTTTAGCGCATAGTGTTTATTTTTACGTTTTTCCAAATACGAGTATATTGTTCATTTCATATAATTTTGATATTTATTTGTGTTAAGAAGAAAGTTTAATTATAAATACAATTTGTGTGTAAAAATAGTACAGGTTAAATGATAACATTTTTGAGTTATTTGGTTTTGAGAGCAAATATAAAAAATATCCACCCACTTCACGGAAAAAAGGCTTAAAATACGGAGATAATTTGGAGAAAGCACAACTTTTCATTGTAATCCGATGTATGAAGTACAAGACACGTCATTTGTTTCTGTACCATGAATTTCACGACACGATAATGTACATGCTACACAACCCGAAGCCGCCGTAAAACCATGACGACTTTGTACGTTTTTGCGAGATCCATATTTTTTTATCGACTCGATATTTTCACACCACCGATTCCCAATATCATTCAAAAACAGATTCAGTTGGGACGTGTTCCATCACCAGGCTACGTACCTGCGATGCTCGCTTGACTTCCACCCGTATTACTCTGCGCGCGAGAGATGAATACAAATATCCGCCCCTAGTAGCCTGAACACTAACGTTAGTTGGGTGACCAGCTCCAAGGAGATGAAATATCTTTGAAATAATGCAATGTTGACCTCAGATACTCTTTCTTTGACAAAATTGCCATGTGAAATGAAAGTAGTGGGAGATTCATAAGAATCTACAATCTAATTTAATGCATAAGTCTTGTATATTATATATCAGGTATCCAGATTTCAGTGATATATAACCATCTGTTAATGCTTCATTTGACAGTTGTTTTGTGTCAAGCTTAAGAATAAACCGACAAAACTTTGATTAATTTAAAATAAATTTAAGGTTAAATAATGATTGAAAAACTAAAAAGCGTTTGTATTGTTCTGTATTCATTTGCATACATACTTTAAGGAAGCTGCTGGGGCACTTCTAATACCCTTAACAAAAACAATGAAAAAATCACGTATTATAAATGAAGAGTTTTTTTCGATGTAGGCCTATAACAGAAATAACATTACCCTCCGTCACTGGACAATAATGTTTTATTGAACTTTAATGGACTCGAATCCAATATCAGCCAGTACAATGTCACGAGCATGTGCCATCAAGGACTTTCGCTACGAAAGCCGTCATACTTCTGTTTGTAAAATAACTTTCTGTTTGTAATCGTGTTCACTATTGAAACAACATCATCATATTTAAAGAATGCTAAACAGAAGAAAAAAATAACACATAAAAGATTAAAATAAATTAAACTACACTTTGCATAAGACCACGGATATTATTTTATTTTTTATGACCGACCGGTTTCGCTCAACCTGGGCATCATCAGGGTACAAAATTAAACTAAACAAAAAATACAAAGTGTACGGTTATATTTACATACAGAGGGAGAGCAAAATATAAAATTAAATATCAGAATGATGAGAAAACAATTGAATAACATTTCAAAAGTTTAAGTTGCAACCAAGACTCGAAATCGGGACCTTTACTCTATCTCGGTCACAACGTAGTATTTTTATTTTCTTTGTCTTCTAATATATTGATGTTTAAATATTGTTGCTATCGTTACAATCATTATTATCACAATATAGCATAAATTTATTAACTTAACTCCAATTTAAAATAAAATACACTTACTCGTGCAATATTAGAGAAAGTTAAAAATGAGGTATATGATGTCGTAATATTGAAAATGGTTTGTGTAAATAAATAAAATAAAAACTTTTGCTGAGTCCTCTCCAGTTCATAAATCTAACGGTTCATGCAACCAGCTCCAGGTATCCAGAAGTTGGTGCGCTCAATTGGCTTCTGCAAAATTCGATTCCAGTTTAATAAAACCTAACGTTCACCGCATTAAATATCTCAGAAAGATCATAACTTCGGGTGTTTAGGTTTTTGTTTTATATTAGGATGTGGCAACTCTACAAAAATCAAATTTAAGAAATTTTAATCTTACAATTTATAACAGTGATGTTTGTGTTGAGATCTGATAGTCATTTTCGACACCGTTTCTTATGGGAACCGTTTCACCCTTGGAGTACTTTATCAAACTGTTGCTCGGCCACAATAATTTGCCAAATAACTCAGAAGGGCCACTTTTTACAGTATTTCAGGAGATTCAATCTATATATAATATTTTTGAATATAAAATAAATGCAAAAAATAAAAATAATAATTCATAATAGTTGAATAAATTAGTTTTAATGTAAACTTACATTCTAAAAATAAAACACAAAGCCTTTAAAATTTGATTCGGGGTTGTTGTGTGAGAAAAAGTCTTCACCTAATCTGAGCATTTTAATATAACACTGATAATTCTCCAAATATTCAAATTCTTCAAACATTATAGATAAACAATGTTACGTGATAAATTGTGATCGATATAGTCATCATTGCTTAGTTTACAGAAGTTGTTAAGTAAAATTACGGCTTCGCAAATGAGGTCTTATGGGCGAACGCTCCGCTATTTAATAAGCCAATATATAATTTAATATTTAGAAGACATTGTGTTTAAATACCCTTAGAATCAAAGATAATCTTGTTCCCGAACGACTCTATCAGTAAAAGTTCCTAGTTTTCGGGAAATATTTTAATATCAAACTTACTACTTAATATATCATCGATTATTTTCTTCGATAATCCTTTCTTCGTTCATCCGATCTACGTAGGTATCCAATGTGAATCATTCTCAAACTTTGTTATTTCACCTTCCACATTCTTATATTATATTTAATTATGGGTATCATTCTCCACTATCCAGAAGGTCAAGACTTGTTAACTCAAGCCATGGTCTTAAAATTTTCGGTACCGGCTTAAATGATTTTTGTCATTCTTTACGAAAAACTTTAACTTGACCTTGGCTTTGACTTGAATGTTCTTTCTAACGTGTATTTTATCCTACTCTTTTCATTTTAATATTATATATGTGCTGTTCTTTTTTTTTTGCTTTTTTCACATTTTGTGCTATGTATTTTTTTTGTGATTGGACAATAGTCCGTTAGTTTTAAAAATAAATATATTTCGATCTCTTCATTCCTGATTCGGCTGTATATAGTTTTATCACGCATACGCCTAGGGGATATCGGTTCTACTACATTATTTTTTTTACTATTATTCTGCCAGTCACAAGCCTCACTGATATTTATATATATATATATATATATATATATATATATATATATATATATATATATATATATATATATATATATATATATATATATAAATGTATATCAGGATTGTCATCAGAACTTCATTACGGACTGATAGCCTCGCTTGCTTTGAAATCTATCAAGAACCTATTGTATTAATTGTCCAATATTCATCAGTTTTTATTTTAGGAAATCTTCATTTGAGTCGTATAGTTCCTATCTACGGTAAGTCTACTATGGTGAAATGTTGGCAAACCATTTTTTTCAATTATGACTTATATTCATTACAACCTAATATTTATTGCATTTGGTGTGCTTTATTATTGGACTACGGATGTTTATAATAAAATAAAGCATTTAATTTCTTAATAGTTTAGGAGTAATTACGCAAATAAGAATGGACTCATCGGCATTTGAAGCCAACTGTCAAATTTAACGTATATTGGAACTCACCAGTCGTGACTTATCGGTGTTTGTTTCTCAATACGGTCGACACGTGGTAGACAAGTATAGGGTCACCAAAAAAAAAAAGATTTAATCAAAACGAAAATATTAAATGTTTCTTTTTTTATTATTTACCAAGAAAAATTAAATGGAAATAAACAAGTGTTTACAAAATTCTTTTTTTTCATATTTAAAAAGTTGACCAAACCAAATTATATGACAAAATATATAAAATAAAGGAAATAGAAATATTTTATAATTACAAAAATTCTGTATTCATTTCAATAAATTCTCAAACTATTGTTCTTTTGAAAAAATACAAAAAAAAGGTTTATCGATTTGCTAGTTAAATCAAAACAAAAATAAAAGTCTTTGCATAAAAAATAAATTACACACATTTTAAACCGAGGAATAAGAAACGAAAATATTTAATGATTCTATTTTTTTTTATTTACAAAGAAAAATTAAATGGGAATAAACTAGTGTTTACAAATTCTTTTTATTTTCATCCTTAAGAAGTTGACAAAATTAAATTATAAAACAAAATGTCATATAAAAAAAGAATGGAGACATCACAATAAATTCTCAAACTATTGTTCTCTTTTGCGGTAGAGTGTGTTTAACACTTAAACCTCTTGTTTTAATTCCAACTGTTTTTTTGGGACGCCAGCGCTTGCATTTATCAAGATGACAATATTTTATGATATAGTTGTCTTGATAATTTTTTTCATTTTTCAAACAAAAAATTGTACGGATATCCATCAAATCTACTATTTTAAAGGTGTCACATTTAAAGGTCTTCGTTTTATGCTCGCACAACGGAGAAATGAGCAAGTTTGTCGGAGCGTACCTAGAATTTTTTTTTCTGTAATAAGTTGTTTTTTTTTAAATGATGGTTTTATGATTAAATAGGTAAACGCATGTTTGCTTTATATTTATATCCACAGATTTAATAAAAAATGTTTTTTTCTCAAAAATAAATAATTGTCAATTAATTTTACTAAAATTATGAAAACCATACCTACGTAATTCAATTTTTTAAATAAATTTAAACAATTGAAATTTTATTCCTCTCGCCCAGGTATTTAAAAAAAATAGACAATAAGAACAATTGTGAAAAAAACGAATAAAATTAAAAAATAATTAAAAACAAACGAGCGAAGTTTTGGGAGCACCCAGTAATGACGGACATTCGATTTACAAATCCATTCAAAATAGCAGATTTTTCATTAGCTTTTACGGCTATCCACATTCTTTTTCCAAGATTCCTTATTGATAACTCGTTTCCTTGATGTATTTCCAGTCACTTGAATGACATTTTTGGTAAGATCGGACATTATTTAGCTGTAGAAATGTATAAAACGATAGACACTTTAAAAGAATAACACTCCTCACAAGTGCTTTAGCGGCCATGTTGGAATTAGCGAAATGCTTCGCGCTCATTGGCTATCTGGACAAGCGGTGGACTTATCGGCGTTTGGAACAAACGGCACCATGGATTTATCGCCGTTTGAAACTCATCGTAATTTTAAAACCCACTTTTCGTAAGATTTTACGTACGTTTGGAACTTATTGACATTTGATTAGTATGGTAAATAGCCGGTAGAATAAAACCTCATATTTACTTAAATTTTGAATTATATTGGACTTATCGTACATAGGAACTATACGACTCATTTTATTTGTTGTGCATTAACACGTGCGGCGTATCTTAAATAATCCATCACACTATTTTTACACACGAGCATAATGAGATGATGGATCACACACACATCATGGCTGCTTACTACATAGTACATCATAAGTAATAAATAAATAAAATGATCCATAAGATATTTACCCGGACTCTGGTGGTAGTAGAAACTACGAGTGGGCGAGTATTGCATCCAGCTACGTAATACAAGACAGACGGTCTCTCTCGAGAAAGGCTGCTCCGCTATGACGCTGCGGTACGACACAAAGCATCTCCAGTGTTCGCCATATTTCACATTGTGCAAGGCCCCTGTTGGGACTCTCTACTCGGCTCGAAGGACCAACGGTGAAAGCTTTGCGCATCTCACAAAACTATTTCTAATATTCATGCAGTCCTACGACCGCTACAATGCGATGATTTTATTTGGTCGTGGTAAAATGTTATACTTTTAGTGGGTTCTTTAGACTAAATGTTCAATGTTCAACCATACAGTAATAGCAAATAACGACAAAAACCTGATCTAGCAATCATTTTAGAATACATTTTTATTTATTTTTCAAAAATATATTTATTTGCCTAACAATTTTAGAAATAAATGGTAATGGTACAGTACAACTTACTTTGATGTACATAATAGTTAATCTAGTATAGAAAAATAAAATAGTATAAAATAAAACAGATGCATGTATTTCTTATACACAGAATAAAGTAAGATAAAAAACGTCATGCATTATATTACAAAAGGAACTGAAAGTGTTTATTTACAGCCCACATATAATAAAATAAGGTTTATCCAAAGAAGTAATTTAAATAAAGTGTAAAATTAAGTACAATATATATATAGAATATACAATAATACGAATAATTTTATAAATAAAAATAGTATGTAAAGGGGCAAAAAGGGGATAATACAGGTTTTATTGTACGTTTAATCATGTGCACATGTCAAGAGATATTCGTTTAATTCTGATAATTTATGTACACTTTAAGATGCTTAGATCGATGCAGCTTCATTGAGTAGTTGGATCGCCTTATTTATGGGTGTGTTTCGATGTGAGAACGTTTGACCGTTTGACATATAAAACGTCATTTGACGCCTCGCACGATCAAAGGTATTTGGAAAAATAAAACAAAGTGATCTCCTTTAGTGTACATGGGTTATGTAAACTATGTTATGTAACTCGTTGTAGTTTATACTAAATTTCAATTTTCCAGCCGGAATAGAACATTTTCATCTGCCGCGAGATTAAAAATCAACTACGATATTAACTATAAAAAAGTACGTTTGGGCAGTTTAACGTTAGGTTAGGTTACTCACATATATTACTGCCTAAAAAGTTCTACAAATGACTGGTATAGTACGGTTTATAAATATAATTTTACATTTTTCACCAATTTTATTTGTAATTAAATATCATGGAAGATTTGCTCTTTGTAATATTTCAAATGAAGTACAAAATAATTCTTTGACCTAACTCAATAGGTGTAAAATGTTTTCTGTTTTCAGCCAATTATTATAAAAGTAATTTTTAAATTTGCGCAAATAAAAGTGAAATTTGAATTTTATAACATTTCCACGGAAAACATAAAAAAACTTTTTTGGATTTATACATTTTCAAGATTATTTTCTTAAAATGCTGTAAATTAACATGAACGCTGACAAAAAACAATACAAAATGATTTTTGTAATAAAACATTAAACGTTAATATTTTGATATTATTTTATTCACACGTGCGTGAAGCGAATTCTCACATTTTCCGGGAAATCGTCGAGCTGAACGGTATAATGAGTTTTTAATATGAATATGATATTGCTTGCAAGTTAACTGAGGAAATTCATGAACTGATTATCCATGCTGATTATTAAATAAGTTAATTTTTCTCAAACTATTTTTTTAAATAAGTTTTTCATGATTTGTAAACTTATTAATATGTATTCATCTCCCATGTGGTATGAAGTCGTTAATTTTTACAAAATATGTGATTAATCTTGGAGAAACAATGTATGGAGATAGAGCTAATTATTTTTACACAACCGATATAAACTGGCAATAAATCACTTTCTCCGGGTTTTTACATCGTTCACCATGAGAGAAAAAGAGACAACAAATATAATACTCCGCTTCTATGTACTATCACAATGACCTTGGGCTCCTGGGTCACCGTGGGACTCCGCCAAATTTTTTTATTATGCCACTAAACTTGACACAACTAAACGGTTTTTTAGGTTAGATGCTGTATTTTTATTGATATAAAAAAGTGGTTATACGAATAAACAAAAACATTATGTCGATATGTGATATGAATGGATGTATAAATACCCTAGCCTTAGTCTTAGTCACGCCCAGGTCCGCCGAGTCAGGTAAAAATCATCAAAAACTGACCACACTGCCTTGGATTGATACCACTATATATACTCTAAGTGATGAACACATATTATACACAACGGTAAAGAGCTATTTATCCAACATCAGGAGTCCCTGAAAATTATTCTTGCTCATTATTCTTTTTTATTTAGATATATAATAAAGGCAGACAAGTGTTACAATATTTTTCGCCATATAGTTAAATATTTTTTTTAAATAACGCCGGTAAAAGCAAATTATTTTACTGTTACATATGGATATTAATTAAGCTATTGGCTATTTTTTTTTTAATTAAACTATTGGGTTGTGTTTTATACCATGTGCTTATTTTATCAGTTCATTAAAGTCGATTTGTAAATCTTAAATACCTATCAAACGATTAATATTTGATACATCCAATAATCATAATAAAAAACTTCACTGTATCTTTAAGCTACCTTGAGTTTTTCTCGATCACATTTGTGGTAATTTTACAGCCTTCGAATAGCGGGACTCATATTTTGTGTTATATATTAAGTTAGATAAATATGTAAATATTATTTAATAAATATTTTCACCCAACTTATACACATTTACGATAAACCACTTTCTCTGACATTTACCTCGTAAACCGTGTAAGGGAACGAGACAAGATAAGTTGTCATATAATATCGCTCCACTTTCAGGTATGTACGCATGTTTCCGTCTCCCACGTCTCCGGCGACTCTGCCCACTACGTTTTGGTATGGGACATAACTCAACGGTTTTTCAGGTTATATCCTATATTTTTGTTGATAACAATACCGTGAAAAAGTGGTTATACAAATACATTAGGTCGACATGTGCTATGAATGGATGTATAAATACCCTATCCCTAGCCCTAGCCACGCCCGAGTCAGGAAAAAAATCAACAATCCTAACTACACAAGCTATCCCTCCTGGTATATTATTGCTGTGAGTGTTATATCATGTGCTTATTTGAGCTGTTCATTAAAGTCTATTTGTAATTCTCAAATAGCTATTAAAAAAATATCATTAGATACATTCCATAATTTTAATGAAATAACTCCACTGCATCTTTAAATTACCTTGACTTTTATCTCAATCACGTATACGGTATTTCCGTAGCTTTAATAAGTGTGATTCATTTGTCCGGTTGGTAGCTGAGTGGACAAACGCCTCAGATTCCCACCCGGGCGTCGTTGGTTCAATTTCTCTTCTGGATTAGTTATCTGTCATAACACAAGCAACATCTTCCGCTTAGTATGATGGTAGAAGGAGTTTTTTTAAATATTGTCAGGTTATTCGTAACCAGGGAATGTTTGTCTTTCTTTAAAAAAATATTTTTTATATATTTTTTTTGTATAAAAAAGAAACATGATCACACCAAATATTGGAAAAATTTCACTAACCACTAATAAAATCGTAAATTTGAACCAAAATAAACTTATCTAAACCCCATACCTACATCATCATAACGATAATCTGGCCCATATCTCCTGGCGGTAGCCTTCACCGCCGAATATAAGGTGTCTTATTTATTATTTATCAGGTGCAGAGCGGCCAGCAGTCGGTACCGCACCACGGCCCTACCGCAGCCCGCGCCGCTGTCGGCGGGCGGCCGTGCGGTCCGGCGGCTCACCGCGCCCACCGCACGAAACCTACCGAGTATGATTCCGTTCGTATTGCGAACCGCATCCGAAGAACAGTTGTTACTTATCTTGGCGCCGCAAATACCTAGAAAATATTTGTATTTCAAACAGACTAGATGAGATTATTCGAAAATAAAGGTTCCAATAAAAAATATATTTTCATTAACAATCTCTTCATATATACGAGTATAAACGTAAAGTAAATGGTTATTCGCTCAATCAATAAATCAATTTATAAAAACAAACTTAAGCGCTGCGGTTCGAATCTGTCGTCATATAATCCGTCCGGGACGCCGTCGCGGACGAGATTTACAACAACGTGACGTCATCTAATTCAAAATCACATTCCGCAATTTAATACTTCAAATTGGGTGGATTTTCAAGTCAAGTAATATGTTTTTTTGTAGTGAATACAACACAAAAAGTACAACTGCTCCCAACCATCTGGAGCCAGTGGGACTATGACATCTCCAATTGAGGTATGTTGTGAGGCTGGAGGTCGTGGGGAGGGGGAGGAGATGTAGAAGAGGAAGGTTGGAAAGTACCTGGCCATTCAGATCTGGTCACCAAACACGGCTAAAACCATTTCAAGCAACGTTTCAAGGCCAAGGAAAAATATTATTTTCTTTAATCGACCCATTTCAAATATAGGATAATCACTGCTAAAATACATTACAGGTAGGTCTACTTTATTAGGTAAGTAGGGATTTTTTTAAATTTTATAATTTTTTAATAATATCCGTAAATGCTAAATTTGAAAAGTTCAGACTCGTACGGGCGTATTTACGTACTCAAAAAAGGAATTGTTTATCCTTAATTATTGTTTGAATATTACGCCCATACGCTAAAAAAAAACTATTACAAAAAAACTTCCCGGTAATGTCTTCGAGAAATGTTAGTTACATTTCTGAAAAGAACAAAGGTTGGACTTAAAATATCACGCGTCACGATTTTAACTATAATTTTTGTATTCAGACTTTTTTTCAATAAATTTTGAAAGCACAACTTGTGTTTTTGTCAGTGTTTAGCCAACTTGGTTTTGTTTAAAGGTTATGCCAAACATCAAAATACAATATTCTTGGGGGGGGTGTGATAATTTAACATTAAAAACAATGTGAGTGTTTAATTTTTGGGAAAAATCAAATACGAACCCCACAAGTGTTAAGTGTTTCCTCATATTTTATTATTTCCATATCTCCGCCATACTTGTAAATATTTAAGTAGATACCTTTATACATATTTGTATGACAACACAAAGGTCGGTCAATTTTCAAGAAAATGTTCAATGCGGTGTTCCGAGCTCTTTCGTTTGGAAGGCTTTCGGTTCGGTAAGTCCTGAACCGGTAAAACCGGCTCGATAAGTCCTGGTCAGTTCTATAAATCTCCAAGATGGAAGAGCTTTTGACCATATTAATACGAACCTTTTCATTTTACGTAACATTTGTTACTAGAGTAGCTCTTTCTTTTATTCAGGATTTTGTGGAAGTATAAATAAATTATTGGATAAATATAAATAAATTATTTATGGAAGTACATAATGCGATAATTATATTTACATTATAAAACGTCCATCACACTATCAATCCATTATTAGGAAAAGTTTCGTTGTTTTATTATTATAGTAATTTACTTTATTTGCGTTACTTTGGCCCGGGATAATGTTACCCAGATTTAGTAGCGATTTCAATGAACTAAACTATTATTATTTTTAAGCGTAAAGTACCAATTGAGTTTTTAAATAACGCATGCAATTTGATCTACTTAATTTAAAGTAAGGTTTAAAAATATAACACACCTTTTTATGTATTGTAATCTCTTGAAACCCTATGTTAAAGTTAGAGAAAAATCTAACACCTCACCGACGGTTGAAAGAATTCTTCATTTTCAATAGTTCATTTTTTAATGTCAAATGGCAGTTACAGGCATCGTTTCTCACACTTATTATTGTTTTAAATTACAAACATTTAAATGTGCAATATTTTTAACTTGCGACCATTATATAGTCAAAGGGCTGATGTTAGACTGATGGGCAAAGTTACCCGAATCGATTAACTTGTGACTATTATGTAGCCAATGAGCCAATGTTAGACTGATGGGTAAAGTTACCCAAATTGATAGGAAGGCAGTTGCATTATTATTTTTAAGAATAGAAGCATGCAAAATTTGCGAGTGTATAAAGAAAGAAGTTTCACTTTCACTACCTACCCCTAGAAAGAAATGGCAGAATTATTAGTTCGTAAGTTGTAAAAAATAAATACATTTGTACACTTCTTCATCATTCCTATAATCTCTGTCTGGGCTAGTGCTCGAGCCAAGGTTTCTCAGCGCTGACAACAATACCATGCTTAGTGCATCAGTCCTCGCCAGGCAACCGAATCCTCCGTCGACACTCAATTCTGATCCTAGAATTAGACAGAACCCTCTCCGGCAACTACAACGTATAGTTGATATATTATATACTTAGCTGATATAGTACATACTACCCTTATTTATTGTAACTTTTCATTATATACTTCTATATAATCTAACCGTTACGCCATTTCTCCATAAAGATAAATTGACATAATAAAACCGCTTTACTTTATCTACATTCAAATATCTTCTCATTTATACTTGTAGACACTGTTTTTTTTTTATTTCGGATCTTAATATAACCACATAATTTTTTTCACTCTGCCGTGTCACATTTTTCTGGAACGTCAACAATTTCTTCTTCCGTCCGCTTGCATGTCATATATATTTATTCCAGAATTTTGTTTTCGCCGTCCATGTTTTATATTTCACAATACCAACTGAGCGTCCTTTTCTCAATCCCATTTAGTAATCTTTTGCTTACTAGACAGAGATCTGAAGTAATTTTTATACCTTCTATTTCGCAATTGAGCATGATTTTACCCTCAGAGCAATAATATACAAGAGAGAGCGCTGTTGTAGTCAATTTTGATGAGTTTTGCCGAACTCAGTTAGACCTGGGCGTGGCTAGGACTAGGGCTAGGATATTTATACATCCATTCATAGAATATGTCGACATAATGTTTTTGTTTATTAGTATAATCACTTTTTCACAGTATTGTTAAAAACAAAAATATATCATAAAACCTAAAAAAATTATGTCCATGTCGCATACGAAAACGTGTGGGCGGAGTCAACGGAGACGCGGGACACGAAGAACATCCTTACAGTACTTTTAAGCGGTGTGGTAACTTAGGAAAATTTGCTCTCTTTTTTTCTCATGGTGTACAACGTAAAAACCCAGAGAAAGTGATTTATTCTAAGTTTGTATAGGTTGGGTAAAAATAATTAGCTTTCTCTCGCCATATATTGTTACTCCAAGCTTTTACCACATAAACCCTTCACGAATCACTTTTCAACTACATTCGGTCTATGCAGAGTCATCCTTCCTCATCAGGTCTTATAAAAATGTCGTGGTCTTTGCTTCTTTCGAAAGGTTTTAATTAGTTAAGGCATTTAGTTTTCCAATAAACAGTTCCTTTTTTTAACCTTTCTGTCAATAACCATTTTTTTTATTCCTTCTATCTCATGCAAATATACTTTTTATACACATATATATATATATATATATATATATATATATTTTTTTTTTTTTTTTTATTATCAAACATAATACATAGTAGTGTTATACAAGTGTTATATAAATAAATCTTAACATTTCATTATAAATTATAAATTACCCTCATAAAAAAGCAATGCTTGTGTGTATGAGGGGGTGTTATTTATTTAGTTACTAATAATTTGCTGTAATGATTTTTCAAAGATATTTATTTTAAGTTTTCAGTGTAGTTTTTTAATTGTGTTTTGAATTTCTTAAGATCATCATTAATTAATCTTATTTTTTCTGGTAAACTATTAAAGAATTTTATTCCTAGATATTTATAACTTTGCTGGCCTATTGTTTTTTTACATATCGGGATTGGTAATGTGCATTTTTGTCTAAGATTTTTTATATTATTGAATGGTTCGGTTTTATTTAAAATGTCTTCTTTATATATTTGTAATGTGGTGTGGTACAAATAAAGGGAGTTTAATTTTCTGACTTTAAATTCTTTAAATAAAAGTTCTGAAGGATATAAAAAAATTTTTTTTAGGATTATTTTAATTAATAATTTTGGGGCGATGTAAAGGGTTTGTATGTGATTTTTATAAGTGCCGCCCCATCCTATTATACCATATTGAATTATGGATTGACAGAAAGCGAAATAGGTCATTCTTAGTAATTCTTTATTAAGAATATGCCTTAAACTACTAAAAATATATGTTAGTTTTCGAACTCTATTTTTGAGATTAGTTATATGTGGTGACCATTTTAAGCATTGGTCGATGGTGATGCCAAGGTATTTGATAGAAGTTTTGCTTGAAATGTTTGTACATAATAAATCACAGTGGTGGTGTTTGTCATTTACTGTGGCATGAATTTTAATGTTTATATCTAACGGTGTTTTTTGTTTTTTGATACAGAATGGTACGTAATATGTCTTTTTAGAGTTTAACGTTAGTAAGTTTTCGTCAAACCACTTTTTCAACTCATTAATGTCTGTGTTAGCCTTCTTGTTTAATTCGAACCATGTATTTGCTTGTAAGAGTAGTACCGTGTCATCGGCATATGAGACGATTTCTCCATATTTAGCGACTTCAAATATGTCGTTTACATACATAATGAATAGAAGGGGTCCCAAAACTGTGCCTCGTGGTATTGAGAAGTTACTACTTTCCGAGTTACTTAATTCATTTAATAATTTGACTTGTTGGGGTCTTTTTTCTAAAAAACTAGCTATCCATGATATAACAATCCCATTTAGTCCAGTTTTTTTTAATTTTTCTATTAAATTTACGTGCGATATACTGTCAAAAGCTTTTTTAAGGTCTATAAATATTCCCATACATTTTTTATCCGAATCTAGGGCGGTGTATAAATATTTTGTTATTGTAGCAATAGCTTCATGGGTGCTGGTGTTTTTTTTAAAACCGAATTGTTTAGTGTTTATAGTGGAATGTTGTTCTAGAAATGACCAAATCTGCTTTTTGACAATTTTTTCATATATTTTTGATATATTTGATAAAAGAGATATTGGACGGTAATTTTGTGGATCTTTGGGGCAATCTAATATACTAATATACTTCGAATATATTCCAAATATATATAAATATCACCTTCAGTGTATAGCTGTTTATAGTGTCTTCTAAATTCATGAAGATGGATTATTTGTATATTCCATGTATTTTCGTTAATACCCATTAACATAAGACCCGGAAATCGCCTTTAAACTTACGTGCAACAATATCTCTGCTCCAACCCATAATTTTATTAACCCGCACCTCATTCCAAATCTTTGAGGTGATTTTTCACAAAAACGGCGCTATACAAATAATCCAAATATTATTAGATCTATTTTCAACGTTCTTAAAAGAATGACTTATGTTGACTCTATAGGTAGAATGTATCTTCATAAAATATTTTATATCTTACTACGTTACATAACTAATGAATTTATAATATTTGGTCACATAATATACATTATTTTAGTTAGCACACATTAGTAACAGAGGCAAAAAAAATTTAAACCAAGAAAAAATAAAATCTTCTTGTCATTTTTTTTCATCTTAGTGATCACTGTACACATAACCTGCTTCAAAGCAACCCACAGCATCATATAATTAAGGAATGAGCGGATTTGAATCACGCACGCACTTGTGGGAAACATTGGTGCGTACACTTACACTCGGCGCACGGTTTCCCCACATGACTCTACAGGCCGTTTCCTAAGAGTCAACAAAATGTTGACAAAAATATACCACGATCATGAGTTACTTGATATTTATATGATTTTATCATATCTTTTCACTGGCAAACTTGTTAAGATATGGATTTTTATTTACACCGAAACTATATGGTTCCAAATCGGATGAACTCATATTTTTTTTCAAATAAATCGTCAGACACAAACGGATTTAGTGATTGTTATTGCGGTAAATAACGTATTAATTTTTTGTTCAGAAAAAAAAGTTTTTATATTCAATTAATTTATATTTCGATTGTGTCTTTTGTTGTTTCTATTATTTTTAATAAAATCCTTATATGCATACAAAACATGACTTTTCTGTATGTCTGAAATATCATTACAGGGTCAATCGCATCCAAATGGATCCGTATTTCCTGTATGAAAACGTGAGCGATATACATTTTAAACGTTCCTGAAAAAGTATTTAGTAGTTTCCCGTGTTATTTTGAGTAAATTTATTAACCTACAATTTTACTATGGCGAGTGAGCAATAAATTAGCTACAAAGCATTGTTGCAACAGCAATTGATTTATCTGGAATAGCCGTATTGAATAGGTGACATCATATTCTGATATAATCTATCTTTTGTTTCCCCGCCTACGAATCGTGTTCATCTCTCGAATAGGTCACGTGGCGTGGGGTATCGTGCACGTGTCCTGCCGTATCAATAGACCGGGCTGCTGTAACCGTCTTAGGGGATGTTATATTATCTGGCAACAGGCGGCGGAACCCTCGCCCCGTGTATTACGAATGTACTCGGCTCGTAGGCTCACCACATCTCAATAGCAGATGCCGCACTGTGAATTGTAATTAATGACGGGGTAGTATTATAAACCACTATGAAATTTTATCAATTTTTTTTTTTAGTTTCACTATTCGAAAATTATAAATAATCGATGAAATAATATTATCTATTGACAGAAAAACTTCGTTTACAGCGGAAATACAATAGATATTATGTAAACAGCAACGCTCGCGGAAGTCGGCATTTAGATATATGACTTAATTAAAAATAATTGCGTATGTAAATAAATGTCGAGAAAATTCATCTAAAGATTATAATTATTTTATTATTTTGTTCATATTTTATTGTGTTCTCCTTTTTTATTTATGTATAACCGCACACTTCGTATTTTTTGTTTAGTTATTTTATACTCGGATGATGCTTAGGCTAAGCAAAACCGGGCGGGCATAAAAAATAAAATCCCTGGTCGTATTAGTAGCTATTTTTTCGTTTTATTAAATATGTCAAACCCCAAAGTAATTGCTTTCTACGAAAATATAAAAAAAAAACATAATAAAAACACAAATTCGTTGTTCAATTCGGATGAAACGTTCAGGGTAGCTCCTGAGAAAGATTATGCAATTATGATTATTTGAAACCTTGATTAAAATGATTCAGCTACTGACAATGCTCAGCCATTAAATCTTAATGCTTGGGTTTTTCAAATCTCGCTCTTTCTCATTTATATTTCTTTCCACCTTACAGCCATTTCTAGTATTTGAAATGTCACCGACCCATTGGATTTGGGCAGTTGGGATTATTATTATAGTATTTATAACCATACAATATTTATAATTATTGTATAAATTTTGTGCGTATTATTTGAATAAGCCTGCGCTAAACGTGTATACTACCAACGATTGTAATGTATGTACACAGCATTTTTATACATGTTTAGCCGAAATCAATCAGGAAACAATGTAAGCGCTACCGTTGCATGTTGCAATTCAACAAAATATTTGTACGCTAACCACCGCACAAAGTAGACGTGTCCGCCATCCGTAATGCGAGCGTACGTAGCACGGTCGCCGTGTGTGGGTAGAGTTGAGTGAAGTGGCTACCACCAAAAAAATGCGGTGTTGTATGAATGATACAATATAATGGACTGAAAGTCTCTTATTGACCTCCCAGTCGAAGAGATAGATGGCGTCATATTTGGATCCCACTTTGACCTCCCCCATACGAAGAAGAAGAAGACGAAATATGTGTTTTAAAATATTTGAAATGATATTTGTGTTTTGTTCAGAACATATTAACCAAAATGTTATTGCATGAGTTTCCGGGTTCTCATGTTTATTTGGTTAAATTAAGAAATAACTCCCCTTTTATGTAAATTAAATTAGTGAAGCGTAATAATACTTGATGTTGTGTCTGCGTTATATGTATATGCATATTAGCATTCCGCTGGCGCGTCTCTCAAGAAAATGCTATTATTCAAATCGCAGACAGCCAAGTTATTCATATTATTATCAAACCACTCCAAATAGACAAAACAAATCTTAATAATTACGGGCGAAGAGAGCGCCTGTGAGAATAGTGCCGGTAATACGATGTTGCACCTAGCAGGGTCCCATTTCTTTAGCATTTATATTAAACAAAGGAAGATGCCTTGGATGCGGAAAGACGAGGAAGAAAAATGCACTTAGGAAATGAGGAGAGTGCATAACCTGTTTGTTCCCCCCAATCTTTTACCAGAAACAACTACAAGCTGTGAGGGAACCGCTGGCAAACTTCCTCCGCATTTACCACGGTGCAACTTCGCCGCTGGAGGAAGTACGTCTCTAATGACTTCCCATTGTTGAGAGATGGTTCCTTTTCAAGAGCAGGATTCTGTCTCTGCAGGCAAGTTCCTACATTAAAACAAACGTCCACACAAAATCACTTTAACTGAAGAATTCAAAGAATTGAAGTGTAAGTACCATCTGGTATAAAATATGCTTCCCGTCTTCCTATAATGCATTTTCCGACTTATTTGTCGGCTCTTTTTCGTTATGTTCGACGTATTTTCTTGACCATTTTTTTTTTCAAGTCCTTGCAACCACCCTGTATTTATTAGGACATTTTAAAAATTAAAAAACAAAATTAATGTTTATTATTACAAAAAAGTGGTTTTAACTTGAATCTATTTTGTCTATCGATTATTTTAAAAAATCTCTATTTTTTAATTAAATAAAATTTCATTAATACTCAGCCGAGATGAAATAGCACTTTACCGGTTCAAAATAATACAAAGCTTAAAATCCTAATAAAAAATATCAACCCTAACAGGTGATTATAAAAAAAATCGTGTAAAATAATTGGACCAACTTGAATACCTTATTTCAGCAACATTTCATCAAAGATATTGGCTTTAGTTTTACAAAGTTATTAATTACACGCCTTATGCACCAAAAAACATAATAATCCTGAATATCGGTAAAAAAAATCTACAGAATAAGTGTAATACGTACATTGCAATGTGTAAAACTAACGTTACATTGATATTAAAAGTTTAAAAAGCTATTAACAGAAAAAAATCTAATAATAACAGTCATAACTAAAAACTACCTGGAATATTCTCTATAAAAGTGCAACTAAGATATGTTTAATGTTGCATAATTTGTTTTTCTCTGCAGACTTGTTTTGTGCTTCAAATTTATACGCCATGAAATCGCACAAATTCGCCGGCAGTGTAAGTACGGCGCAATGCAATATTTTCGAAGTTTATTGCGCGAAAATAGATACACATTACCCAATATGTATGGAAATCGCTTCTTTCTCCCCGGCATTGGAAAATATAGAGCGCTATTGGAACCACTGGAAACGCCATATTTCTTATTGAAACAACATTCACAAATCTACATTTAAAACCTTACTCAAAATTTAACACTTACGCGGTTCCTTTGTTCTTTAAACACTATTGATGATATATTTGATACAATATTTACACAGCATTTTTGTTGACGATAAGTAAAGTTTATAATTTAAATATAAACCTTAACGATTTACGGAAATATCAACACGTATTTTGAAACCGTTGAGCGAGCGTGTATATATTTTAGTATAGTACCAGTTCATTATATAGAAATTAAGTATAGCAGTTAGTTCTTTTAAGAGACTATCCACTAAGTCAACTTTTTTAGTGTCTACACTGTGAACTACGCTATCTTTGAGTAAGAGCCTTTTCGCTTGTGATAAGGTCCTATTATCATTACGGTCAAATTTTTATGGCGCCGTTTAGTAAAAACATCACCTCAAGGGCACTCAACTTAATTTATGGTGTTGGTAGTTTCTCGATTTTCTAATGAAAATGTTTACTGGATTTTTCCAAACCAATTGATCAGAATTGCAACAATGACCCTATTTTTGAATTTCGTGTTGATATTGTAGAAAACAATACAAAACTTTCAACACTGTTAACATAATCCACCACAGTTCAAAAAATATAGCTTTTGTGTCATGTAGAGTGAGCGTATAGAAAACTATTATTTTTCTTCCATTTAAAAAAATTTAACCATATGAGAGGTCGGAGTTGATCGAAGATTTTTACTTTCTTCCAGCCAAGGCAAGGTTTGTGTAGATCGTTTTTGAGAAATTTAAAAATAATAAAAAATATTAACCACTCTTAACATGGCGAAAATTTCAAAATAATACTTATGACCAATAAAACAAAATTACTCGTCCCACCTAAATGTTTCACCTTTGTCCTATTAAATGGATATTTTATTACCTTATCCAGTATTCAACAACCTTGTTACTTACTTATAAAATAATAGATTTCTATCCCTTTCTATAAATTCGATGCAATCAGAAGCGTAACACATTTCTCATCATCTAAGACCGCCCAATGAAATTATCTTATCCCTTCAATTCTTGGAAACCTTGAGTGTAATTCCAGTCTTCCCCGTTTTTCCCGCGCCACGCACCCGCGGAAATGGATTTCCTAATACGCGGTGTTGTTTACGAGCCAATGGCTGCGCCCAATATGTACGGGTGGGTTCACACGACGCGCGGCCGGCAGCTGGCGCGCGCCGGCGATAGCGGCTTGTCAATCACGAGGCCGAAAGGGGGGTGAGAACGCGCCTTAAGGCTAAAATAAACCGCACCCAGTATGGACGTTTGTATTAAGAACAGTAAGGTCAGATGGACGATGTGTAAACACATCAATCATATGTTTTATTTCCCCCCTATATTCACAAAAGAACTTTAATTACGAATTTCAATCCCTAACATGTTCAATCAGTTGGGATATTTTCAAATGTAGAGCTCTTGTAATTAAGAAAAAAAACTTCTTTATTTATTTGTATTAAGTATATTCACTAGTCAATAAATGTGTTGACCATAACACATATTTTTAACAAATTTTAATCGGAATACGAATAGTTTGGTAACAATTTCTGTCTAATTTTTATATACGAATTTACAAGGACATATCACCATCGATGTTGGCTTCAATTTATCACAGTAAATTGTAAAATGCACACTTAAAAATATGTAATAATATTTTTAGTAATTAGTAACTTCGTTACGGAGCAACATTAAATGGAAAACAATAACTGTGTGTACCTACATCACTAAAAGGTGATTAAAGTATAATTGTGTTTCATTGGTGCTAGCCAAAATATTACGATCATAGCCAACGATTTTCTATTGCCTCTTCGGGGCACGTAAAATTTAAAAACCTAACCAAAACGCATCATATGGTATACCACATGATAGGCTCCATTAATTCACCATCTGCTGACACCTCACCACCACCGCACCATATTGGCTGCAATATCGCAAACACATTGCCACCATGTCCAAAAAGTTTTCCGTGACGGAGCAATCAATATGAAGCAAGGAAGATGGAAGCTGATATCAGCCCGTGGAGTTCTATTTTCCTGCTGCAAGGAGGAAATTCTATTGTTCGGGTCTATGCACCGTGTGACGCTAATAGAAATACTTCCCATTGGGTTTATTAAATTTTCAGGAGACTTAGGATTTTCAAAGCTCTTTTTGAGTAGCAGCGTCCCAAAAATAATGATTTTTTTTTTCACCGTGCTTTTGATGTTTTTAGGGTCATTGAATTTCGTTTTATTTTTCATAAAACTAGACATCCTGACACGATTTGCTTGGATTATCGGGAGGAGAAAGATTTAGTATTTTTTTTTTATTAACTTCGTACAGAACGTCCCGATGTCATTATGTCTGTGTCATTTTTTTTTTTAAATTATGACTAGTTTAACTATCTTGACATTGTATGAGCGATTTCAGGCAAAACTCTTAATGTTATTAATAATAGTTATCACTCACTCATTTCAATAAGCATTTACTAGAAGTCCGTCCACGGATTTCGTCTGCATAATATTGAAAAGAGTTTTTAACTTCGTGTGAGTTATTTTGACTGTTAATTTGCCTTATGTTTTATTTCAGTCATACAATGCGTACCTAATATATTATTACAAAAAATGCCTTCATAAAACGTTTCTTAGTTTTCACCCTGCTTGAAGAATTTCAATTCGTTTAAAATCAAACCCATCTCTCCAGACAAAATCAGTTGCTGTCAAAAGTATTAACAGAAAACCTACAATCGTACGTATACATTTGTATGTCAGGTCGATAGTCGATACTGCCAAATGTATTATATTTTATATCTTCTTTGGAGAACGCAGGAATAGATACAATAGAGCAGCGATACCTAGTAGTGACTTTCGATGGTTTCAGGCGAATGGGGCAAAGATTTTTTCAGCTTTTGTTGTTTCGCTGGGGGGAGTTGGGTGGCGGCTACGCAAGATGGATCGTGTTTTGATATGATGCGATTGAAGGGCGACGATGCTGAAATAGCTTCGTTCAGCTCACCTTCCCCTTTCTCTCCCCTCCCTTCGCTTCTTCACCCCTTTGTTCATCTCCCCACCGGCTCCTCCACCCCAACTCCCGCCCAAACCATCCTTTGTCTTCTTTTGGGGCTTTTGCGAAAGCTGAAAAAATTGATTGTTCCCGAAGAGAGAATTACGATATATCTCGGAATGATTGTACTTTTGTCCGTGGATTTGTTTCTGTAGATTTCATTGGATTTATTTGATTTGGCCCTCTAAAATGTCTGTATCTTTTTTTCGTTTCTAATGATACATCTTTCATTCAATGATCATAATGGAAACTTCACGTGGAGGCTATTTTATGGATAGATTGGTAGCCATGTGTTGGAATGACCTATGTTTGTGATTATATTTTTTTCTTTACCGTTGGCTTTTTTGCTGTGCGAACATATTTTAAGAACAACTAGGCATAAGCGCCAATAATAAAATTTATAAATAAGTAATATTATCGCGTGGGGTCGAATTTTTTTTCCAAAATTGACTTATTTATCCAAATATATCATTAATGTAGCTCCATGAAAAAAGATTTGGTGGCTAAATTATAGTTTTTCATTCTCAATTTTTTTTTATAAAATGTCTAAAAATTAATATGCGAGTTTTTTTAAATTTTATTTCATGTCGTGTTTATGCTATTACAAGTAAATATGTTTCAGAACACTGTATATTTTAATCTTAATAATTTTAAAGTTAGAGCTAATAAGCATTATGAGTATAAAAAAAATACATTCTGATATTGAAGAAAATCGCTGAGGCCTAATTTATCCACCTCAAATTTACACCTCTGTTCACACGATACCAAATATGAAACTTCAGCGTGACAAACTGTACGGCAACTTTTCACCATATTTTCTACGACGCCCCAATACACTCCCGACATGTTTACACTGCGGTCCATAATTTGATGGGAAGCTGTAAAACTTTTTAATAATAAAAAGATTTTACGGCGTCGCGGCGCATGCTCCATCCGCCCAGCCAGCGTCGCACATGTCTCATAATTCACGGTGTTTCTCTGGCGTTCACCGTTCACATCGCGATGGAAAAAAACTGCCACCTTTACATCGCCACCGTCATCCTGATATGTTGACTTGGGAATAATGTGCCAGAAAAGGTACATAATGTTGTAAAGTTACCGTTATGTCCAATATTACTTACTTAACTCGTAATAGCGCTATGAGTTAGTTTGTTTAACTGAGGCGATTTGCAAACGCAGCGTATGGGATTGTTTACATACATAGTTCACTTATATGTATATTTCATGAATGATTTTATAGCAATAATTAATTGATGTACCTGAATATTTTAAATTACTTATAACGTGAATTCATAATGGTTTTCATCTTAATTTATTTCACAATATCTGAAGTTATATATATCTGAATTTTAATTGCTCAGTTCACAATATCAATATTTTAAACAGTGCCTTTTTTTTGAAGTAGCAATTATAAATATTTATTAAAAAACGATAAATGGCTGGATCTTTTTGAAAAATTGGTATTGTAATGAAATGTAGACAAAATAAACGAATGAGTGAACTTTTTATTAAGCACTACATAAATACATTTTCATACCATTACCCGGTAGTAAATTTTTTTAGATTTTTATGGTTAGTAATATTTGGATAATTTGTACAGCGCCATTTTGTGAAAAATAACCTAAAAGGCTCTTATAGAAAAGAAAAGTCATCAAAACATTTTCGCTAATATTTAGGATTATTATTTGATTTATTTAGAATATGTTTTTCTATTTCACAGCCAATACATAAATGATAAAGAGTGTGTGAATATTTGACAAATCTGACGGTCTTTTGTTTCCATTAAACAAATTGGTCTAGAGGTGAAAATGTTATCCGTTTGTCACATGGCGGAGTGAATGGCCCAGCGCACAAGAAAAGCGATGTTTTATGCTTTAATTTACACGTAATAAAAATGTCTCCTACATACCAGGGGAGAATAAATACAGCGAAGGCTTCGGCGCTCGCGTGTATTAACATCACGCATTAGGCAGATTAAATGTTTATTCAGGGGCAAAAAGAAAAAGAGTCGTTTAATAGGCTTTAAAATCACATCGACATCCGAAAACCCTTCAAATAATGAATAGGCGGTGAGAGATTAAAAAGGGATAATGTTAGACTGTGCGTTATAGGTGTGCTATATAACGAATATAAAGACATAAATTACCAAAAAGCTTTCTACCGTTATCGAAACTTTATTCACTTATCTCCTTTCTATCTACTATTATTTAATTTATCAAATTATTTATTTATTTTTCCTTGGTTTCTTCACAGTGATAACAATATTTTTCTCACCTTTTTTAACTGCGTCTCACTCTTATACCGTGAAACTTCGTGGGGTAAACATTAAAAGGTGAGCAAAAATAAACTGTTAAAGTTTTTCTATTCGAACAAATAAAGTTTTTTTTTTTCCAAAATAATGTGCCAAAATGATTATCCTGATTATGATAATGCCAATGCTCCATAAAAGAGACAACCATAAAACATAAATTCCAAATTGTTTTAGGTAGTTTATGTACGTAAAATACTTGAACTATTGAGGTAGGTCCTTTTACACGAACTTTAGTCAACAGAACACATATCATAATACATTTTTTTCTATTGATCGTAAGAAACCCAGCTTTTCTTAGACATTCCGAAGCTAAGCAAAATGAACGCGAAGCATTGTTCATAAAACACCTAGTCAATCCCAGTTATTGAGTAGCCACTTGTTATATGCACCATCTGAAAATCTCTGTAACCCAATCAATTAAATGAAAAAATATAGGCACTGTGAATTGATCCCAACGTTCCACACTCCGTTAAAAGTGTAGGGTTATAAATCATATTCGACCAGCCTAAGTTCCCCGCTCCCAACCGTGTATTTATTTCAATAAATTAGAACCTGATAGAGGATAGCCCGAGAAGGCAGGCCTCTCCAATAAGATGGATGACAGAGTAACTGCTCACAAACAATTTCGCCACTTTCCCAACTGGCTACTTCCCCTTATTATGATTGATAATGGTATTATTTATTAAAGAAATAAATCGCCCAATTTCGGGAGCGCTGATTATTTTACACAGTTTATTGGGGGCGGAAAAATTTATGGGATCGCAATACCGCCTAAGTCCAAGAGATTATTAATAATTGATCTGACTTTATATATTGTTCATCCTTTGATATAAGATTATTAACGTTGATAGACATCTACTGACTGACTCGAGAGGAGTAGGCTTTAAACACTGAGGATAAGGTGCTTCAATATTTCGTCACATTTGACATCGCCACAGGTCATCGATTAGCACCATTTTGTTTTGTTGATATTTTAACGGTCCCCGTTCAATGCCAATTCTAGGTTCGTTTCAGTATTCTATGAAATTTTGATCAGTTAATAAGCGAACAGCATGACCACTTTTTTTAAGACTGATCACAATTTCATAAAAAGCTGAAATTTCAAATATGGAACAAAAGTTGTTCTTTTGTAAAATGTGTAAATTATACGTAAGTACTTAATCGCTCGTCTGAATTTAAAAAGATTATTTTTACAATTTTCACAACATACCCATCAGTTCCAATTTCAAAACTTTCACACTTGTACGTACGTACGTACTCACGAGAATATTGTGTTGTTTGATATTATCATCAAATGTTGAAAAGCAAAACTTTTATCTTTGCGAAAACCTAGAAAGTGTACCTTTTATAACATATCACAAACCTTATTTTTTGTTTCAGGTAAGTGGATGACATGTTAACTCCGACCTCGAGCTATCTCGCCAGCGGAAAGGACGTGAGTTTTTTACGCTGGAATTATTTAACACGTGAAAAGGCGAATGGCCCCGAATAATGAGTCTCAGTTTATTTGTTGCCTTCGCTGCGCCACCAATGAGAGAGCAAGGATTAATTTCGTAGGTAGTTGAGTAACTTATGTAGCTCCACAATTATGTTGTAAGTGTCGGCGATTCTTATGTTTAGCACAAGGGCCTGAATAAGGACAAGTGGGGTAGGAAGGTTGTCGTGAAACTTGGCCCGGGTGAAGGGGGTTAATTGATCTCAGGGGTGTGGTACTGTTTTAAGGGTACGCGTCTTCCCGTAATATCCAATTTCACTTAGAATGAGAGAGCAGCGGCCATTGTGTTATAATTCACCCCCTCCCTTCCCTTTTCCCCAGCCCCCACCATCAGGCTTTAATGTGTGTTACATCAAGTGAGGTCGCATTCCGCGTAACGTGAGAAATTTAATGTTTATGCCAGCCATTAGTGGATATATCTTACTAAATTAGGTCATTCGTTTTAAGTTTATTTATAATAAGGTCAATTTTTAAAACGCTTAGCTTAAACGTTATTTTATTAAAACTAAGTTGCTATCCACCGTCTCGTACTCTTCTTTTATTGTTATTGACTTTTGTCTTGACCCGTCATTTTTCTTCAGGCATCCCTGACTTTTTCTGCCTTTCCCATTCGCGCCATATATTCACCTGACGCTCTTTTCTCCTTTCACCCGATCTACAGGTCCAAACCTACTTCCTGTCCCTTTTCTATTCTGGTTCATCCTTGCATTATTTCTAGATGACCATGAATAGTTTTACAAGATGTATGTCTTAGGTAACCTATTTCAATAGCAGTCAATCTATTTTTAATCTCTGACAGATACATGCCTCACTACCTAGATTAGAGTTGGTATCACAATTTATGGGTAACTGATAACTATGCTTCTATTTAAATTTTTAGGTTTTTTACTTTTATTTAAACAATTATTATTTTTATTTTAATTTTTAAAAAACAGTTTTTAGTTAAAAGCTCTGCGATGTAATTATTTTTACGCGTGACAGCTGTTTCGCCTTCTGAGGGCATTATCAAACAGTTTGATAATGCCCTCAGAAGGCGAAACAGCTGTCACGCGTAAAAATAATTACATCGCAGAGCTTTTAACTAAAAACTGTTTTTTTTAAATTAAAATAATAATTATTATTGTTTAAATAAAAGTAAAAAACCTAAAAATTAAAATGGAGTTCTACAAAATAAACTTTAAAACCATAAATAAAAAAATGCTTTTATTTATTTAAACGTAATTTTGTATTTGTACTGCTACCAAATTATCCTAATTTAAACACAGTAGCATAAAAGTAAATGCGTAAATTAATTCGGACGTTATCATTAAAAAATATTGGTATTAACATGTTCATTCCCGCAAGCGTGTAGTTACTTGCCACGGGAAATTCAATTCCTTGTAAATATTAATCCTCGCATCCTCATTCAGAAAGCATCCCCTTTCCATCTCAGTTGATATCAAGAAAAATATGTTCATCCTAACAACACATTCATCTTATGCCATTTGGATCATCCGATTCGATCACGCCTGTAACGTTCCGCCTTCAAACTTAGCGACACACCTTCATAAAAGCGCGGAACATTGAGCTGTTAAGAGATTTCTCGTGTTTTTTTATGTCGTATTCATACTTTCAGTCATCTTTACGCCGAGACCCGGACAATAAATAATTACATCTGTCGAAAAGAAAAATTAAATGAACTTCCTTGATTGAGAAATATTTGAAGGGTTTCAATTTTAATCGAATTATAAAACTGCTCTTAGCCGCTTTTATGGAGAGGCCGGATGTTTTAAATTTGGGGAAATGATTTTTAAAAAGCTTCATGAAGCATTAAAATATTCATATCTCCAGGGCAGTATTTTCTCAATATTTCCTGGCAAACAAGAATTTTCCCCTAAAAATGCAAAGAATATTTATGTATAAATAAACATGCCGCTTATTAAATGTTCCTCTTGAATTCCGTACTTTTAATTTAGGCCACCCCTCCGCTGTGCTGCATGACCTATGTAAGTCAAAGGGTGTATTTTGACTTTTTGGGTGAAGGGAAAAAAGGCCGCGCAACTTGTGAACGATCCGGTGTGTTTGAGTTTCGAGCAGAAGGAAGATGAAGGAGGTTGCTTCTCTTTTTGCCTGTTTTCTTATATAAGTCCGGAAGTAATCAAGCACCCTTTGAGCGAAAGAGAGTAAATGAGTGGCGGCGGAGTAGCTAACACAAATTGAAGACTTGACTTGTAAAATAATGTGGCTTAAGGGACGCGCTGCCACTCGATTCGTTTACACCGGGACTTGAGCTTGATTGCGTTTTCAAAGAAATATATACCCTTCAAAATCTCTGAATTATAACAGGTATTAATCATTATTTTTAAATACATTTTGTTTTTGATTATTTTATTTTGTACTTCTAAATACAAAAGCGTAATTTAAAAACAGTTTATTTTTTTATTTTTAAGAGTGCCATATATGGCTTAATATAATTTTTGTTGATGAAGGTTGTGAAGTTTCAGTCATTATTGGAAATAAATAAGTCCCACTTAATTTAAAAGCAACGAGTAGTGTCCGATGGACGTTTTCCGGTTTAGAAGGTAGAACATAAATACGTGACCGAGTGAGGAACGGTTACGGTGTAAGGTACAACTTATGTTTAGAGAGAGTTTCCTAGGTAAACACAATCCAAAGCCTTATTGAAGATACGTGCAATGGACAGAATCAAGTATTTCCGAGAAACTGAAAAATCTTTTTGTTTCTTTACAAACTGCAGACGTTTTCCACTTAAGATTGTCACAAAAATGATTCTCTCTTGGAGATACTGTAGATTGTAGACAGTAGCTATTTACGTTTCAAAACTGAATCTTCAATGTTTCGTTTTTAATGTATTTGTTCATACAACTCTTTCGCGTTTGTAATACAGGCACAGAAGTGACAAAATTATTTAATAGTTTCGAATAAAAACTTGATTTAACCATGTATATATTGTAATAAAGTATGCCAAAGATTAAACAAAAAGGCTAAACTGTGACAGAAATAAATAAATATCCAAGTCGCCTGTCCAAGGGGACTGACGCCAGGAACTAGCGTATCTATATAATTGTAAGAAAGGTGTCTTAAAGCCACTTTTCTTCTACTGAATATACCATTGTTATATTTATCAACCGTTCATATCTAAAGTTTTATTTTGTAGAATTTTTTTATCTTGTATTTATTGACCTTTAATCTACTACTCCAACTACGTGCTGACAGGGCGTTACTAAAAAAAATAACAATTAATTCATTTATATAATTCTATTCATAATATTTATGTGCTAGTGAGCTAATGTGATATTTCTTTTGCTTAATGGTAAGTACGTATTTTCACTGAACACGTAAACAGCACGGTAAAGAATTAAAAACTCATATCTTCTTACAAAATTGTTGTGAGATATGCAAAACACAACGTTTTCATTTCGATCAATCGCCGTCCCACCCCCAATTTAACGCAGATCAACTTCAGCACATTTTACTTGGAAAAAACGATAACTCATCACAACACAAGTGGGAATGCCACAGGTTGTCGAGTTAAGTAGCAAATCCTTATGCAGCAAATCGTACCATGCCCAACACATCATTTTATACAAAGAAATCGCAAGTAACGATGACTTTGCTGGAATTTCACTACGGCCTATTATGGCGTGCGCCCTATGCCATACCCCTCGGGTAGAAAGCTACGCATTCAAGTTTGTTGCTAGAGATCATTTTCCGGTGCAACGCGTATTAAGCGTAATTGGGGGCAAAGACGTTGTTAGGCTTGTCAGTAATGTTGATTATATTTTTAAACTTGGAGCAGTGATAATTTTTTTCAATAACTTTCTGTTAAAGGGGTGCCTTTTATATGCCTCAGTATTAAATCATAGAAATAAGAACTGATGGAATCTATGTTCTCTTAGATTAAAAACACGTTGATTTCAATACTATATACAAAACAAATTAAGAAGATTATTATAAATTTTTAACATCGAAATAACTTTTTCCATAGTGACCTTATTCTGAATAATGGGAATTAAGGCTAGGTGAAAAAATAAATTTAAAATACGAACGAGAAAGATTAGGGTGGTTTGGTTAAACATGCCCATTGCCTATTACAATAATCCGTTCAGTTTTAGGGCGATACTGAAACTAGCTACTCCAAAATATTAACGTCGTGTTTACTAATATTTCACCAAGACGGTTACATTTCTAAGTTGTGAGCGTTATAAATCTTGCTTAATTATAGCTTGACTAATCGTTTCGTAATTTAGTTCAATTATTGTTAAATAATATGGAGGGTATTTTTTTTAACGTGTCCGAAAAGGGTTTCGTCGAGCAATCAATAAGAAATATTTTGGCAGGCACAACATCACGTAAATTCACGTTGGGTGAGAATTTGCGAGTAAATGCTGCTCGCGTTCCATACCAAACTCATCATCTATTCAGAACTTTAATGGGCTAAGTAAATAATCCCACACCTATGGGGTGGCCGAAAAAATTGAAAATTTATATGATGAAGAAACAGATTTTTCGGAAGCATGGTAATGCTCATGTTATAGGTTTTCCGAAAATATTGCAAATAGAGAGGTATACTTTTTTTCAGATCCTTAACATTTCGTTGCTTGAAATGGCTTTGGCCATGTTTGGTGACCAGATCTGAATAGCCAGGTAGTTCTTAACTTTCACCTTCCCCATCTCCTCTCCCTCCCCACTACCTTCAACCTGACAACATAACCCAATTGGGGATGCTAAAGTCTCACTGGTTCTAGACGGTTGAGAGCAGTTGCAACTCTTGCGTGATATTCATTTAAAAAAATATGTACATTCTAGCGTTGTGTGTAATATGACCTCTTTCGAAGTAAGTAGCAACCATTTAAAATGAGTTAATTGCTTTTAAATGATTTCTGTAGAGTAATAATAATTTAGATCGGGAGGTTGCGGGTTGGATTCCTACCGAAACTGCCAGCAATAGCCAGGTCAGAGTCTGGGTATTATAATTTTCCTGAATTTGTACATTTGAATTAAATTATGTGTTAGATGGTGTTAAATATGTAGGTAGGAATATAATATTTTAGATGAGATCCATCAAACTTACAAACTAACCTTACATTAGGCGATTTTTTTACGGAATCCGGATTCACAAGGTTTCTAAGTAAATTTAGAGGATTACAGCATAACTCATCGGAAGCGGACAAGTTTCTTGTATTTTCACCCTTACAACTATTTAATTATGCTGATTACTGTATTTAACCCATTTCATTGGTAAATCGAACCCATGCGTTTAGGAGGCACGAGAAGTCTAATGTTCAGTCATAGAAATAACTATTTTTCTCGTAGAACTTAATAAAACATTTAGTTTTAGAGTACTGTGCAATTCAAGTTTATTTGAATAAATAATTATTAAATTTGCGAAACATTTTTCTTAAAATAACAATTAAAAAATAATTAAAGGTCACCTAGCTCTACTATGTGACATGATATACACAAATTAGTTTTTAGTTATTATTTAAATTTTACCTTTACAAATACCAAATATAAGGCCGAAGCATCGGGGCGTAGTAAATTCACAGGCAGACTACAGGACCCTCCGCTGCCGTCTCTCCGCCCTCTCTCTTCCATTTCCCTTCTCTCTCCCGAATAATCCTAGTGACATTCCGCCCTTCCCCATCAAACTTCGGAAGTGCCAGGTATGGTGCTGAATTTGCGCACAGGGCGACTGCGAGATGCGCGAAATTCCCTGTAAAAGGGTTATTTGAAACATTATCAACGTTTCTAAGTAACCTACCTAATAAGAATTGCTTTAAAAAATATCAGAAGGCTATTATTTTGTATCCTGATATATTTTAAACAAAATTTTTGAAGCGTGGAAATATCAAAATAAAAAAAAGTATTAATTACAATTGTTTTAGATAGAAATTGTGTTAGGTATATTCATTTTCTCGTGTCAGAGGTATTTTGCCAAAAGCTTTGTCAACTTAAACAATGTTTGCAATCACAACAAATGAGGGTCACGTTACGGGTCATAACACAAAACTCCGAAAACAGATAATTTTCAATTACGTGGAATGTAGAAAAAAATCTTTTGTTTATGACTTTTATCTCTTATCTATCGGGTATTTCATTTACTATAAAGCTGTGCCGATGTTTATTTTTCTTGAAAAAAAATACTCAACGTGTAAACAGTAAGTCCATTAGGAGCAAACAAAACCGACTATTACCATACAAATTGAGTTGTCCTATAACCTCCATACAGCCTATATCCCTAAAGTGTGTTTGATAGACTATTGTACCTTTGTTTCTTTACGTCTTGAGGTAAGAAATAGTTCACAGATATATGATAAAACGTACTTACTCTTGTATATGTGAGAAAGGTTCCTCGAGGATGCTGGGACCCCATATTGGCTTATGCGTTCAAATATTACGTACGTAATTTGTACCTGATCAATTTGATTTGATAAGTTAGCGTCTTAGCCTAGGTAAATACTGATTTGTGTATTGCGGGTAAATATAGAACCTCTGATTTCGATAATTGGCAGTAGTAGGCAACTTCCTTAGTAGATGATCATGGTTATCTACCGCAATGTGCTAAGCCGTAGAAATCCACATGCATAATGAATCCTAAAACGTAGTGTAATTTTAAACAAATTATTACTATCCTCCTACCTGTAAAGTGCACAGTGTTTTGAATGGTATATGTATAAGATCTTAATTTTTGTTTTTCGAAAAAATAAAATAAAATAAATAATCTTCTAAATATTTCATTAAAATTAATAATTTTAAACACAAATATGGAACAACAAAAAAACAGAAAATAAAAAGACAATGGTCACAGCCGAGACTAAATTAAAAATAATATTCACTATTTTCAACGAAAATATGAGATCGATTAAAATGCCACTTTCTAATAAGGTCCCAATGGCCGAATCGGTTAAGGCGTTACTCTCGGATAGAGTAGAAGATCTGGTGTCTCGGTTGTGACCATTGTCTTTTTATTTTCTGTTTTTTTCTGTTTCATATTTGTGTTTTAGATTATTGATGTTATTTACATATCTAAAAAAACACAAGCATTACTGCTTTAAAGTTATTTCCAATTTCAAAAAAAATCCATTTCAAATATTCCGTTTGCTTCTTCGTAAAACGACGTGTTCAAATGAGATAATCGTTTTTATTTCTGTAATTTATTAAGATTTATCACTCATACCTGTTTTCATTACAATATTTAGCACCATAAAAACATGAAAGAACTATTTATAAAAGATTTACCATTGGTGGAAATTAAAAAAAATAGCTAAACTTTATTTGATGGCTAGTTTCAAAGATAAAAACTAATAACTAGCGTAATTCAACGCAACGAATGTTGGGAAATGAGAACCACCCATGATTGAATCGAGTAAATTGATTGTTTTCTTGTAAATAGAGTAAAATTAAAACTTTTGTTTTCTATACATACAACATTTGTCATCACAAAGACTCCGCTTTAATAGGCCAGAGGTTTATCTAGGGAAAAGGTAAAACAAACACAGAAAAACCATTAACTCTCTATCTTTACCCCTGGTCTTCTTATAAGCCTTTAATTTTGAACAAAAACCAATTTAAAAGAATATCTTAATATAGACATTTGTTGATGATTGTGTTTTTCTGTAATTTGATCCTGATCCTATCTAAACGCCATGTTTTTATGGGATAGTTTTTTTTTAATATGCCAAACTCCTCACAAAATAACAAATGAAGCGTTAATTTTTTTTCAAAACTGGTTTTCGAAAACGTACAGTTCTTCTTCAAGGTACCTTCACATTTTCTTTCAATATGTCTTATAAAAACCTATTCGTTAATCTTCAAAAGTACTTTTAAATATTTCCAATCAATGCATATAAGTAGCGACAATCATCGACCAAGTATATTTCTGTTCATAAAAAATACTTTGATTAAAAGATATACTCTTGGTTGCTTAAAAAAATGCCCTAGTTGAATAATTTCCACCATTTTTTGATGAATATTTATTTACAGCATTGTTTGTATTCCTAAATCTATGCAATCTGAAAGCTGACATTTTTTATGTTTATTCATTTTCATGAAATTAATTCAATATTTTGCCGAGTAGATTTGATACACTTTGAAATCAAGACAACATTCTAAGACCTAAGCAATCAAACACGTTAAAGCCACTATCGTTCTCAAAATCGAAGTACACTCAATATTGTCTTCACATGCAATAGCCGCATGCATCCCTAAACATCTGTGTTTATAGTAGGTTGTTCGCTGGGGAGGTTTCCGCACCGGGTTAGGCGGAAGGGGATGGTCGATAATATGGTAAGTTATAATGACGGGTAACATGATTAGCGATGACGTCACCCGGAACAATTGCATCTCGTGGCGAACTAGTATACTTCTGGTAGTCGGGACACGAACCGCCGCTAACTTCAGTCGGGGGCGGAAAGTAGGGCGGGGCGGTGCATGTCACTACCCTCAGTCGTACGAGTATTTCAGCAGAGATGTATTAAATTGCTTAACAATTACATTTGTTATCCGCTACATGAAAGGAAGTTGTATTTGACAAAAATCATTTTTTATGAAATTATTATTTTGCCAAGATTCCAAATCTTTAAGGCAGCATATCTCGAAGGATTCATAGCTAGCTATATTATTATGGAAGCAGTAAGAGCGGTGTTCGTCGAGAGCTTTCCTTAGAGCTTTGTAGGTACGTCAACCTTCAACTTACTCAGCAGTGCATGTGATTTAATTACGCCTGCCGCCCCAGCCCTAATATCAAAGAGGTTTCATAATAAACGAACAAGTTAACAAATTGAAATATGCAGCCCCGTGAAGTAAATATTTGAAGCCTGCCTTAATTATCGCTAGGACAACCCTTTATCCCCCCGCAAGGCTCTCCGGCTTCAACCCCTTGGCAGCGAAACATTATACGAGCAACATAAGTTATAACTAATGGAGTCTAAAATATTTCCTACACTATCTACACGTGCTCGTTTCCCATACACTACTTGTATCGCGTGGAAACAAAATATACCCCGAATATTTCTCGCATAACTATTGTCTTCACAACATAAATGAGATTCTGGCTGCGCGTGTAAGTTCCTCAACTCGATACGGAGTTGTTGCGGGCATCTAGGCATTTCGATATTAAACCTTGGGAATCTCCGCTTATATGAGAGAGAAAGTTCTTCCAACGTACTTGTGGGGCGCCCGACTGAAAGAATGCGTTTCGTGGGCGTTCGTTTTCTTTAAGCACTCTTAGAATTACGCCGCCCTCCCTCGCGTGGGTCGCCCAACTAAATGGGATCATCATTCCGCTGAGGCGAGGCAATGGGTTAACGAGTAAATCCAGTTTTTTTACCGATTATAAATTTCCAAATTCATATTTAAAACATATTTACATTTTTAAGGCTGACAGTGGTTCTCATCTTTTCTTTGAATAGGAAAAAAAACTGGGTGGCACAGAAAAGTATCGTGATGATATGATTGGATACTAGAGTTCTTCAAAATAAAAATTTCCTAGTTCGAAAATTAATTCTATCATATCTCTCTCTTATGTGTGTTAATTTTATAAGATATAACTTATCGGTCACCCACCGTACTGGTACCATAATAATTGAACTTTATAAAACCGTTCCCAAAATGCACAGCGGCGACTGATCGGTGTGACATATATTTGTTTTTAAGTTCCCTTGAAACTGCTTTAGTATGTGCGTATCAACTTCCGTATTTCGCATTGCGCCGATTAATAGCTGGGACGGTAAGAAGTTAAGCCGTGCGCTAAAATATAATACAATACATGTTTTTGTAATTGGCCCGAGGCAGAGACAGAGTGTGCTTGGCAGTATTTATGTGTCTGATTGAAAAAGTTTTGTAAACCATTACAAGTTTTATGAGAAAGAAATTATATACAAATATGATTTTGGAATAAAAGCCATACAACGAAGTTTCTTTGTTTTCCGATCGTAAAATGTTGAATAACAACAGCATCCAATTCAGGACGACTAATTTCTATACACAGATAACCTTCATGGGGCGTCCCGAATATACGGAACAAAAGAAAATTCTCATTTGGCTTCGAAATTCCGAACGGGAAATGGTGAAACTTTTCCGCTTTACCCTATTAGCGGAAAAACGTTGGCGCGAGCGTACCAAACAAAAATTATTTGGACGGATACAACGGAACTGTGAGCGAATGTTTGGATTCACGAAGTTATTTATATACATACACCTTCGCCTACATAGCCAACCTGTGTTCCTGCAGCACTGGCTTGTCGAGTTCGTTTAGTTTCAATGTTTAAATCCTAATTGACTGTAATTAAGTTCCAGTCCACTGAAACAGTCGTTCATTTTACAATCACTGGAATAAAATAATAATATATTCAAAGCTTTATTTTCTCCTTCTCAAATACCTGGAAACATTTTGTTTCATCCGATGACAATCCGAACGTTTTTTTATAAGCTGTACGTTTCTGTATCCTTTGAAATTGTATAAATTCCAAGTTTTTTAATAACCATACTATGTTGATAACTTTTACAGTGCCGTTGTTATCAAAAGATCATCTGAAGAGCGCTGTTTTATCAGAAATATATTATTTAGTTTATGCCAATTTTGAGAGAAAAAAAATCATATTAGGGATGTGAAATTTAAGCAGCATTCAAAAATTTCATATTTTTTAAATTTAAAGTTTGTACGCATACTTGTGTGTGGAAACTCTTCAATAGTTTTATAAGATAGAATCCAAGTCTCACAAGCATACATAGCTTGTATCGGGCTATTAAAATCTGGACAAGAAATGTACTGAATAATGATTAAAAACTTATGGTCACACCAAAAAACATACAATGGGTGGCAAACAATGATGTCTGCCTCGCGACAAAACGAAATTGTATACGGTGACCAGGGCGGTTTAATGCCGGCCCGTGGCCCGCGTTTACATGCTAAACTGCGTCCGGCATTGTACGCAATTTGATTGTGAATAAATGGAAGTAAGCATTACCGTTTTAATCAGGCCTCCAACGTGAAAGCTGATAAATTAATTTGATTTCTGATGTCACGTGCGATTATGTCTGATTGTTTTGGATAAGTCGGGCTAATTTGTCACTACTGCATTAAAACGCACTTAAATTAAATGTTCATGGGTGTATCATATCAGCGTATTATCACATTGATATATTTGTATAGAAACTCGCTTGTACCTAGATTGCATACAGTGGGAAATTCTTTCGCTGAAATAGTAAATATATTCAACTGCACTGAATCTAGTTACAAGAAGGCTATAACAGCATACCTCTTTCAAAAATATTACTGTTAATTTATTGCATTATAATATTTCTATTAACTTACTTATTTTTTTGGGTGCTAATCATTTACTCTATGTTATTTTTGTGTCACTATTATTTTATGTTTAATATTACACTGTTATGCAAAATCCCATAATTAAATAAAATAAATAAACATTTCTATCGAAAACCCTTTCTATTTTTTTGTAAATTCGAAATCATTTTGCAATTCTTTGTGATCTTTTAACTACGTGACAAAAAATTCCAAACATATTTTTCTGTCAGTGTTTCATTTTAACATATGAATTTGTTACATGCTTATACCGAGCTTGTCCAATAACTTAGAGAATATAAAAATCCTTTACTGTTTTTAACTTTGGAATGCAAGTTGCTTTAAATTATATGTTTTCCTCTGTTCAAGATATTAACATCCAAAGTAAGTGAAATTAATCGGCTTAAAATCTAACATGTGCCCCGATGTAACATTTTATAGGCAACTATCCACCGTATTGATCATTAATCCATAATATTTAATCGAAGTTATACAAATTATCCAGTCCGAACACAGCTACCCAAAACGTAAATTCTCATTGATGTATATCCGCAACGTGATTACGGGAGCTTTTTGTTAAACTGTTGTACATTTAACGTGGCAAGTATTAACGAAACTTTATTTATAACAATCTGCTTGAAAATAAATCATTCATGAGAAGTTTGTTTCAAAACAAATATGAACCTGAGTAACGGTATTATTTGAATGGCTACAACTGAGTAAATCACGTACGAGAGATGTGAGTTATCTCGTCATCAATGTATGATATATTCTAGTGGCTAACAACAACATGGTTTAATATTTTTTGCTGCTTGAGTAATTTATTTTCTTTAACTGTTTATAGGACCTACTACATTTTGATAATTGTGATATGATATATATATATATATATAAGCACAATAGTTTTATGTCGCCTTTTTTATTTATTTTATTATTATTATTGTAAAACAGATATAAATCCTATAACAGTACAATGGAACAACTTTACAATAAAGGATTTTTAAATTAATAAGATTTTTGAACTTCTGTAAATTTTCACTATAAATAGATGATTTATTTAATAGAATTATATCTCTTATCATGTTATGCTATGCCAAAACATCTGTTTGACCACAGGGTATGCTGAACATGCATGATTTCTGCTGCAGCAGTAGTTTTCAGGCACGAATAAACAGTAGCATGCCATGAAGTATGGACAGTCTATCAAGTGGTTTATAATCTCAAAGCCTATTGTCATGAGACCAACATTGCGCCTAATCTGCCTAGTCTCTAAGCTTTGATAATTTGTCTCCTCGAGTAGTTCCATGTGATGCATAAACATAGGGTATGCAAACGCATGTACACATACCTGAGGATTTTTTTCTGAATCTGTTTCAACATATTTATATATTTGCTTTGATGTGGAGGCCAGACAGTGCTAGCGTACCCCAACTTGCTACTGATCACTCCGTTGAAGAGGGCTGTCATTGCATTTGTGGTATCAAACTCTTTGCACCTTTTTATTACAAAACTAAGAAGTTTATAACAAGTTGAAGTAAGCTGCACTATATGACTCGAAAACGTTAGCCTGGGATCAAAAACCACCCCGAGATCATTGATGATAAATACGCGGGTTAAAATTTCACTGTTTATAATATATTTGTAAAAAAATGGATTTTTAAATCGGCCTTATGTCATAATGCCTAATTTTTTAATATTAAACTTTAAAGTATTGTTTCTCAACCTGTTCGAAATTGCATCTAGGTCGGCTTGAAGTTTGTCAAAATCTTCATCCGATTCAATCTTATTTAAGAGTTTGAGATCGTCCGCAAACATTAAGCACGAGCTGTGACTTATGTAATCCTGGATGTCGTCTATCAGAATAAGGAACAATAGGGGACCGAAATTTGAGCCTTGTGTAATACCTGACAGAGCTGCAAAATTATCGGACTCGTATCCATTTATTGATACGTACTGGCTTCTATATTTTATATATGATGAAAAAAATCCCAGTAATGATTGGTTAAATCCTATTTTGTACATTTTTCTCTGCAAGATATCATAGTCTACGCGGTCAAATACCTTGGCAAGATCCGTATATATTACACCCGTCTGGTGTCTGGCGTCTAAACCTTCTGCTACCCGTCTAGAAAGCAATAGAATATTGGTCACAGTAGATTTTTTAGGTAGGAATCCGTGTTGATTCCCTCTTAGGAACAGCGTGATTTGAGCCCGTATCTTATTGCAAATAATGATTTCGAAAATTTTCGGAATTGTTGATAATATTGCCACAGGTCTATATGTTGTTACGTCTGTCTTATCACCACCCTTATGTAAAGGGATAACCCTTGTGCTTTTTCAACACTGTGGGAATGTAGATGAGATAGAGCAGAGCTTAAATATATAACATAGTGGAGCACTAATGTTGGAAGAAATGGACGAGATGATGGCAGGAGGAATACTATCCGGTCCCGTCGCCTTATCAAGCTTGAGCATCCGGATACAGGATTCTACTTCCTCGGCTTGAGTGACTCCGAGTAAGATATCGCCCAGATTCTATGGCAACTCTGCTTGGAAATTGACTTTAAGATTCGGGGCTACTTGACTATAGACGGAGTGAAAGTAGTCCGCAAACCTTGTTCACACCAGATCAGGGTTCGAAAAAAGTTCGCCTTCGTCATTTAAGATGGTTAGTGAAGTGACGCTACTCTTTTGTGATCTGATATAGTTCCGAAAAAATTGATGTCGTCTTTAATCCCATTATGAACGTTATCCAAATAATGTTTTTTTTTTGCATTAGGTATATCTTCTTTAAGCTCGGACCGAATCGTTGAAAAAATCAGATAATCGGATTGCTTTCTGTGCAATTGATATCTCCTTTGGTACGACTCTTTACATTTCAGTTTATCAAAAATATTTTTACTAAACTATATCGAATATGACGTATTAGAGACAAATGTTTTCTTTACCGATATACATAATTAAAAAATACTAAGCAATACATTATAAAAATAATCTACCGCTTCGCCAATACAATTTAAGCTATAAAATAAGGTCTGCCTATAGTTGAATTGACAGAATTCGGATTGTTTGTCGAATCGACTCGAGCCGGGCCCAGGCGGCCCAGGCGGCAGTGCGGGAAGGTTATTCCTGCGAGTCCTGCGGCCGCCAGTGTCTTGGGTAAGGCGCGCTGAGACGGCCAACGCGGGATGATGTAGATTCTCCTTGACGAGTGGATCCTCGCTTCTCGTCACTTCACACATATTGACGTTGCTCAGGATGAGGTCCAGGATGTTTCCGTTACTGTTGTCTCCATAGTTGTATTGCGTCAGACCATTTGAGCGTACATAACATGAATAATCCATTAAGACTTCATCGGGCTTATTATTTAAATTAAAATCACCCAAGACAAGTGTATTTTTGTTCAACAATAAGTTCGAATTATTGTCCAGATGATCATAAAAATTGCGCCTAATTTCCGTGTCATCCGTGCAATAGAAATATACAACGCAAATATATATGGAAAAAGTATTCTTACACACTTTCACCCACATATGTTCACCGTCCGTCTCTAGTTCTGGCAGTCGTATCGACGTGAGCGGCTTGCGGACCACGTTGGGCGTTTATAGCTAGTTTTTGTTTGATCTCATTACAAATGTGAAAATCCGGAAATAATAGAAGGCTTAGAAAAGGGCGCTTAGATGGTTCGAACATGTACAGCAAATGAATGGATGAAGGAGCACCAGGAGAATATACGACGCCAAAGTGAATAGTAGAAGAAATCGGGGAAGCCTGAGGAAGACATGTACGGGTCATGTCAAGAGTCAGAATAACAGAAGAGTATAATATACTGTAATATAATATACTCTTATGTATATCATATGTCTTCCGTATCTCATAAATTATATGATACAATGCATGAACTTAAAAACAAGGAACGTGTGTGAAGACAGGGTTGTATGGTGGCCCATCCTCTCTACCAACCCCTACGAAGAAACGGCGCATGACGTGATGTTTATTTAGTTATTATTTTGATTTAGTTTCAAAAAATATTAAACTAGTCTCATGGTCGAAAGTTATAAAACAAATTCAATTAAACTAGTATTTATTTATTCCGATTATGTAACATATGTATATCCGGTATATAATTGTTACATTTATTTACCGTGATAGACGTTCTGCCCATATAAATGTATAATTAAACTAACGTCAATGAATTGGTCGTACACGTAATAAACATCCCTTTGATACTTAAAAATGATAAACTGCCGAGTAAAGGAGTAAAACTCTACAAGTCAATTTTTCAATTGTTTTATTTAGACTAAAAAAATATGTAACACAAAAAGCACGAAAATATACTGCTTTAAAATCTGCAGGGAATTTTATCATTTGACGGTAAGCGAAATTGAAAAAACAGCACTTTGTCCCTTGCAAGGAAAAAGAGGAGGAAATTAATATTCTTATCATCTTTTAAGAGTTAAGACAGCAAAACGTTGGAATTGTGTAAATAGCATCTGTTAAAATCTGGAATCGTGACAAAAATAACTGTTGCTTCCGGAATACTTAGAGCCTATTTAGAGACAGCCGTAGGAGCGGGAATCTGCCCCCCGTTGTTCAAACAAAAATAACAATCCTCACCAATATACAAATTGAATTCCTCTGTCACATTGTATCTGGAATCTTCGGGTCCCCAAAATAAACAGCACGAAGCTCTGTGGTGCGAAGGCGACTCGTGTGCCTTGTGCCCTGTACCTTGTGTCTTGTTCAGATAATTATTTAGGAGTCTATTGCATTATAAATATGGTGGTTTCGTTGCAAGCAGCTACTACCGTGCGTCGGCTGTCAATTAAAGTCTAAAACTGTATTTGTTTTCTGTAACGCTATGAATCTCAACTACCCAGATATCGTGAGACTCTGACATTGTAATAATGATCCCAACATTATTTTCTGATTTCTCATCTCAAAAGCGCTTTACTATAATAAACTTAACATTTTTAACGTGTAACCTCACTCAAGGGTCATGTTCATAAAATTACTCCCACATTATAGAGTGAAAATTACAAAAACCTAACTTACAGCTAATGCATTAAGATTTAGGGTAGATATTGTTAAACCATCTATAGGTCACAGATATACGTATTAGTTGCAAACATATTACTAAAGATATGACTCTAAGAAATGGAAAATATTTTATAAAGCGGTTCCACTGATAAACATTATGCATTTCTTAATTCGGAGCTGCTGAGAGGGGTTTGAATGGAAAGTAACCCAAAAGCGACTTGTTGGTCAATCCAAGAAATATGTCCTTATCCATTTATGATCTGGTTGAATATATCAACAAAGACCAAGGCAAGAAAAATTTTAAGAATTTATTTTTTGATATTCTGAATGCTATGCGCAACTAGATAAAAACAAGTCGACACAGGTGTCAGGTGTAAAAATAAATATACCAAGAATATTTTATTTTTGACTTTATTAATAAGATAATAATGTTTGGCTGAATTTTTTTATCTTCATCAAAACGACAAAATATTTTCGAAATCAACAAATTATATATTATTATTACTATTCAAATGGAGCCGGTCTGCATAGTTACCGTGGATACCCAGGACACGGGTCCATTGTGCTATCACCCATGTAATCTACCAACAAGGTCAATAATTCCTTTGACAGTAGCCCGTCCCGCTAATTAAATTCGCCATTGAAAGGGGTTATCATTGGGTGCTTGGCGATGTCTCTTGGTTCAATCACCTTCTTCCGATGAAAGCTGGATATTCGGATTGTAAATGAATCTTTGTTTCCATATTATCGTCACATTTTTACAGCTATTGGTACTTTCTCTTTCCATGTACATGTGTCACCTATGATGACAGTTTCATGTTAATAATTTCAAGGCACATTACTACACTTGACAAATTACAATAAACGTATTATACCAGAATGTCACATAAGATAAAGAAGTGAAGAAATAATGGAGATATAATATTATATGAAGGAACAAATGAAAAACAAAAAATACATAATTATTGTAGGTTTGAACAAGGTTATTTATCTACTCATGCTCTGCTGAAAAGCTTGGAATTTTAAGTTGGTAAGGATACATTGAAAATATCAACTATATGCCCAACTAAGGTAGTGAAATACGTATTAGAGAATGAGCATATACATTAGTCAGTGAAATCATACAAGAAATTTTGTGGTAGATCTAGTAAGTTAAGTCGACACAGGTAAGTTGATTAGCGATAACAGTTCAAACAAACAATTATTGAATTTAAATTTTGAAAAAAGTTATTCGTCTATCACTTAAAGTAATTAATTTGATTTTTGTCATTTAAAACTTATAATTAATCAATTCTGACAATATGCAGAGTCTAAAACGTATATACGGTGAGCATTTTCAATATCTTAACAATGAAAATTGTAATAGGGTGACTTCTCAAAAGAACACAGTACAGTGTTTTAATGAATAAATTTTATGAAATTTACCTTTAAATATCGAAATCATTGCCATTTTTGTGATATATTCTATGTGACCTTTTCGTCAAGCAAAATATTTAAGTCAAGAAATATAGAGACAAAAACTGGATGTAATAAATTAATTAAATAATGAAACAGAATAGGCTTTTTTAACAAATTTCGATGCAACATTTTGAGCGTTCACCAATAATGCAAAGTGTTCAAGTTTTCTTGATTATTATGATAGTCTTCACTGTTATGTATGGTCCTAAATATTCGGAGGTCGTGAGCTAAAAGAAAAACATTAACATCTTTCAGAACGTTAACTATGTCGTTAATAACCGAAACAAAAATAATATATTTATATGTTATTTTTGTTTCGGTTATGTTATAATACTAGCTCCTTCGATATTTGGTTTTGATCAATATATTAAAATTATTTTTCTGTTTTTTAGTGATGAAATAATTTTGATGATTTAGCAGTTAGAAAAATGCTTAAGGGTCAGCACCCAAAAATAAACACGTTTTGGCTTTCTGGTACACCAGCAAAACTAAAAAATATTTATATATTAATTCTAAATGGAAGTTAGAAAAATGTCTAAGGTTTCCAACGAATACAATCAGAAACAGTTATATTTTTAATTCTTTATAATAATAATAGTAATAATATTTTTATTCCAGAAGGTATGCAGGTATAGTGCAATGCAGAACATTCCATAATTCAAAAATAAAATTAAAAATAATACAACCAAAAATACCAAAAACTAGAATTTTAAGTAAAACGTTCCAAAAATGCCTTCGCAACTGCACATTTTCCTGGCATTTTAGTATGTTCTTCATATGATTTAAAGGACTCCAGTTGAAAATTGTATTTACTGGAAACTAAAGACATTTTTCTACTACCCATAGAAAATATGCAGATAAATCATTTGTATTATTGCTTGTATTAGAATGCTGCAAAGTAACAGCGCCCTTGAGGTGATTTTTCACAAAAACGGCGCTATACAAATTATCCAAATATTATTAACGTTTAACGTCATTTTTGACTGCTGACCCTTAAGTGATTTTAAGAATAATAAGTGAGAAATTTCATTCTTGTGGTTTTTTTTACAAATTATGTTTATCCACAATCTATTTTCGTGTTAAATTCATATCATGATATGGATCTTAATCTGCCACCTGAGGTATTACAGATTAACATCAATCTACGAATGTCGCCACATAGAGATTAGTTAGATATGTAAGAGAATGAATTATCACCATAAGACTAACTAAATCATTTAACGGCATCAAGATTATGTCGCCTTGAGTTAGTAATAATAATGACGGTACTTACAATCAATCAATGTTTAGTGTCATCATTAAATCCCTTGTATTTCTTTGAAATCGCCTATATAAAAAAACAGTACACGAAATGTTGAATAATTTTCAAAATACGAGAATGAGAAAAACAAAAACAAAAAACATTGTTCCCTATGAAAATGTTTTTCGGTAGCGAGAGAAGAAAATAAATACACGCCTCCCTATCTCTCGCGAATCCGACAGCATTAACACTCACTCTAGCGAGTTTCTCCTCCGATGTCGTCTTAAAGATATTATGCAAAGACTTCGGGTGTACAACGATATATTTTACTGCCGCGGCACAATATAGCGACTCCCTGATTAGATCTACACGGGACAATGGTGCTGCGGGGGGCCCGTTCGCCCGTTCGCCCGTTCGCCTAGTAGGCCCAGCAGCCAGCGGTGGACAAATGTAGATCTTCAATATTCTTACACCATAATTAAATCACACTCTGCATTTCACAGTGCATGTGTCTGGGTCGCTTAAACATGCTATGATGTTGCGTGAATGTTTAAACTGGTAAAGCAACGATTATTTTTTTGACAACTAACATATCTAGTCAAATGTTTCAAAACATCACCCGTTTCAAAATAGAAATGTGTTTTAATACTGTATTCAGATATATGAAAATTTAAGCATTACCAGTGATTGGGATCCATAAAGTCTTATTTATTCCTCTCATATTGGAATTTATAATACGTTAGTATTTCTTCGATAAAATCAAATCAAGATTCTTAGTCGAAGTTTGTTACATAGAACACCACGAATTTGCGTAAGTATTATCTTATTTGACAGATACATTGAAATATCAAAGCTCCATGGTTCATGGTCGAAATGGCGTTGCTGAACATTGTTAAAAATTTTCAAAAACAGATCCAAATCCAAATGCTAGCGCTTACCGCCCGAGAGCTTTGAGTAAGGTGTTTTTTTGTGTACTTACAAAATTCTGATAAGATAGGTACGTAGATTTTCGTGAATGTAGGTACAGAGGCATAAAAACGTGTGTTCATAATATTATTACACCAAAAACCAGTCATAATACTACTAAGTTTGGGTTGCACAATATAAGTCCTATTTTACTGAGCTCTTGAAGAATGCGCTTCCAAGTAGATCTTTGATAATAATCTGCTGAGAGAAATAATCTTGGTATTTGTTTTCGGTGCGATATGAGAAAACTGGAAGTAAGTAATTGCCACGATTGAGAAACGTCGCATCCCATCTTATCTACCGACTCAAGCGGAAAATCAAGTATGTGACGTTAACTTGTTTTCACGCGCGAAGTGTGATAGTTTCAGCTAGGAGACTAAATTACAAATCTAGAATCTGTGGATGTTCGAGATTTTTTTGCTGCCTCGGAACTATGATATTTTTTAATCATTTTCCCACCAAAGAAATGATGGTAATTAAACTTTTCCAATTAATAAAAGATCTCGGGCCAATTATTGTCCACCAATGCCGAACAAGTTTCTTTGTCAAGAGCGAGAAACGTGCCCGAGCTTTATAAAATTATTCAGGGCAAGTCTGGACAAAATGACACCCAATAAAAATGAGACGCTTCTTAATAATGTATGCCTAAGGGCCAGATTTAAATTACACAGAGGAAAATGTTAATGCAGCAATTTACGTACGTTGTTTCGGGCGTTTATTTAGGAATTATATCTTTGAGCACCGAGGTACTTGGAAATTCACGTATAATTGGGTCTTTTTATTTTTCCTTTGTTGTGAATTTCACATTGAATGGTGCGCTTAAAACCGAGACAAAATTTTTGTTTCTTTCCCAACATTAAATCACCTTTGAACTTACCGAGCTTTTCGTAGATTATTTCATAAAATGCCACTTGGGTGTGCAGAATGGGACGAATAAAAAGTGTGCTTTTGGTGTAGGTTTCGCGAGCTCACTTGTATATTCCAGAGTGTTTCTTCGTAAACGGGCTCCTAAATGGCTTTTCTTTGCTCCTTGATGAAAATACAAATGCTTTCCTTAAGCCATCTCCGTTTTACTACTTCTTTTCACTTTATAATCAGGCTGCACGCTCTTTAAATGAGTGCCACATTTAATAGCTAATACAGTGCCGCTTCCAAAATTTCTATCTCGCAAACAATTTTAAATCGCGAAAATCTCGTTACCCCTTGATTTAATATGTCGTAAAGGCTGAAAGGCTTTTATCAGCTGTCCCTTCTCAATAGAGTTCCTCCTGGCTTCTCCCGGCTCTTCTCATCTCCTGCCCACCTGTAATTTTTCACTGAGGAAGATATCATCAAGTGACTTACTGTTACTTTACCCTCGTTCCCCTAACTTGCCCGCGCTGCCTTCTCCGACCCGAGGTCGTTTTAGGCCCAGCTTTCAAAATGGCCTCCGTCCCTACTAACCCTTGATTTATCTCTGATGGGAGCTCAACAGATATGGTGAGAGATAAACTCTTACAATATTTCTTTCAACGATTATATAAGCTGAAATTATGTTCGTCACTCCTCAACGTGACAGAATGAGCTTAAGTATTCGACGTTTTGAACTTCTGTTCCAAAATAAACTTATTGGTAAAGCAGAACATCTGTGTGCTGAACTAGCTAAAACTCCTACTGCCTTCATGAAATTTACACTTTTTTGAACTGGAATTTTCAATCAGATGTCACAATTTTTAGCTAGCAAAATAATTTTGCTCGTAAGCTATGAAGCCTTATAATATTATTATAACAACAAAAAACATAATTTTTTAAACACGAGCTATGCTTTCATAATACTTCTCAAGTATAAATCTAACTTATATTTTTTTTATTTAAAACAAATAAAATGTTTTTGTTATGTGCCAGGAATGGGTTTTTAGAATATTCAATATTAGTCTAACGTTTTGAGATGAATAAACGGCTTAAATTTCCACGATATCTAAATGAAGCCTTCCATTTTGTTATAATTATCATACATTTATGTCTTCGTCTTTAGATTCTCATCTCGGCGTTAAGACCCAGACTACAATATTCAACTACCAGTAATCCGACATTAATCCGCTTGACTAAAAGGCTTACTCTGTATATAGAGATCATCCGTCTAATTACCAATCCTACGCCATATTATATGATCGATAGGTTTGCGCCGGGTTAGATTGATGAGAACCTATTACTTCGTTTCGGTAGGAATTGACCGAAATCATACTTTTTAATAAAAAAAATAATATACTAGAAAACTTAAGCGAACCGAGATGAAGACTTTTTGAAGGGACTTTATGGCTTAACCAACCAAGTCTTTCACTGTTTTATTTAATCGAGCTTTATTTGTCATTTATTCAGGAAACTTTAGAATCAAACGTTTTAAGCTTAATGAGGTTTTTGATTTATTTGTTGAGAAAAGTGAACACTTAAGCAATATAACATAAAAAAATAAAATGGAAAAAAATGGTAAAGTAGAGGATTTTCTTTTATATAATTGATACAAATAACAAAGATGAATATTGAAAAATATTCTGATTAAAAAATCAATGATAGGAACAATACAAAATAAAATTAACAATTTTTATTAGAAGATTTAGTTTTAAGTGCATCAACTAAAAATAATTATTTTATAGAATTTAGAAACGATGTTTAGATTTTTGGAAATATTTACTTTAAAAACAGCCTTTGAAATCTCCCCTGTCATTTTGAAAATGCATAATCTCTTCAAAATGAATCATTAAACGCGCAATTCAATTTTCAGATTGAGAGAAATGTCTCCTAAAATTCATTATTTAAATATTCTGTCGAGGGGGGGGTTGGCAAAACGAATGTCCAATCATTAAAAATATTTTTAAAAGAAAATATCTTAATTAAAGAGCGAGTTTATATACATCCTTACCCTTTCAGCTTGAATGGTCGGGCGGCGGGTCGGGCCCACCCTCGGCCCGCTCCGGCTGAGGAACGTTACGACCGCCAGGAACACTGCAAGTATGATTAAGCCTATAAAGGACTTAGTTAATGACATGAAAAGAAAACGTCAGCCAATCCGAAGAATCGCATATCTGCAAAGTAACTTCCCTTGTTAATATTCGGCTTATTCAAATTAAGGCGGGCGTTAAAAATGTTAACGGTCAACATTATCGCGCAGTTTCAGTGAATTTGCGCTAACTTCATTGATGCTTAAAAATTAACATTGTACAAGTTTCGTAAAATTTCACATTTCATATCTTATAGACATTACAGTAATAGGGACTATAGTTAATTGAAAGCTTTTTTATTATGCAATCAAATTTACTATAAAATTAAAATACATTACGATCCTTAATTTGTTTACTTAGTTTTTGGGCGACACAGTGTACATATTGTCATATTAGTCCCTTTCCTTTTATTTATGGAAATAAAAGCATGTGATTATTTCATTAAATCTTGTCTTACCAATCTGTAACTGAAGTCATCGGCCTAGAAACTCCGCATAAAAAAATTGTTTACAGAGTCCGCCATTTGAGGGATTTTATTGCTTCAGGCATGAGATAAACAAACAAATTTGCTGCTTACTTTTTAAGAAACCATGTGTATTAAAAAAATGAATGACGTCATCTAATTTTTAATTTTCTTGTTAGAAAAGAATCCTAGTTTTTCACCTTTAATAATAAAATAAATTGTTTACAACGAAGAAATACTCTTCTCACAAATTATTCAATTTAAAAATCCTTCGTACTAATTTTCCTCTAAAATAAAAGCACATTACATTGATATCCCACGCAGATAACAGAAGATCTCCTGTCTTCTAGACAATCGTCGGTGGTAAAATGGATATTGACAAAATTAACGCGTTCACCATCTGTTCAATCGTGGATTCAAATATCTGTTAAGCCGCAGACAAGAGTAACTAGGGGCTGCCCGCGCGCTAAGGGCTGAAGGCGGGGGCTGGGGGTTGAGAGCTGAGTGTAATATAATATCCCACCCTCTTTTCACAGGTTGATTGCCTTTCACGGGCGCCAACGTGGAATGCTGGATTTTTATATATTTCCTTCATAAATCTCGCGGAATGAGCCTTATTTTTATACACACCGTGGAACAGATGTGCAAGGTATTACCGGAATTTGCCCTAAGTTTTCGGTGTTTTAAGCTCTGATGAAAAACTTTTGAATACCCAATAAACTAAGGCCTGATTACACTCATTATTGTGAATTCAGCCAATTTGGAAATTCACTGTGCAATCAATCTTCGTTATAAATGGAAACTCTCAATAAAAGTATTATGTCGTCCACGATTTTTGTCTTTTCACTCGGCCACCGATGAAAGCCGGAATTCTCTGAAAAGAGCCTTTACGAAACGAGTTTGAATGAAGACATTTTTTTAGATCTTTACGAGGTTTTGTTCTTATGTTTTCTAGCATTACACTTTTTAAATGTTTTGTCAATTGCGATTTTTGTCTACAAATTATACATACAAGCAAACTATTTCAATTTTACCACCATTTTTATAATATTTTCTTGAACGTTTTAAGTTCCTCCCAAGTAATAGATATTAATAATATGAATTGAGTTAACAAACATTAGGTAAGCCCACGGGTATCACAACGCTAATTCATCCCGATGCGGCTTCTAATCGTCCCTCTAAGCAGCTATCATATTATAAACGAGGCAAAAACTTCAACCAAAACATTTATCCTAACCAGTTGGCGCGGCGGGCTGCTCCTTTCAGGGGCGGTCCGTGAATATTTGATGACCGCTCGGCTGTCGGCAAGAATTTCCTCTGATAAATTAGTATAATGTTATTGCCAATCATGAATCCCTTACTACATTCCCTCCGTCTTCCATTTCCATAGCTCCCACAAGTCTCTTAGTACTGATGCTTTCTTCTTATGCTAAGTTTACTTAGCTAACATTGCTGAAAATAACGGTGTTAAAGAAAATGTTTAATTTATAAGCATATAAAAATATGAAGAAAAAAAAATACCAACTAGCAAAATTAAGGGAAGAAGAAAATTAAAACCAAGTCATTTTTTTCAAAAATATGGAGATACATCAACGCCTTCGGAAACTTGTTCAATAAATTAATATGGACTCTAAAAAAGAACAAAATGCCATCGTACAAATAGCTATACTGTGTGTCTGTGTTTGTTGTATAGTTTCTTTGGACGGGAAAGACAAACAGCAGCCATCCACAAATAAGATGGGATGACAACCTTAAAAAAGCTGCCGGCTTCAGATGAGTGAGAAAGAAAAATAGTAAACGCACTGAAAGGTTATAGTGTCCGAATCCGGTCATGTGAAAATAAGACAAAAAATGGATTGCTAGTGTTATGGAGTGCGTTTACCTTCAACTATTTAAAAATCGAAGCAATCTTTCATCACAATATTTAACGTCTTCCTAAAATTAGTTAAATAAAACTATTTTTCATGGCAGTTTAAAATTTAAATTAACCATTCGCAAGTACTAAGAATAATGACGGGGTGATCAGATGTGAATATTCAAGTATTTCCCAAACTTCCTCTATCTCATCTCCTTCCCCTCTCGTGTACTCTTCAATCTCACAACTTACCCCACTTTGGAGACGTCATAGTCACACCGGCTCCAGATGGTTGGAAGCAGTTAGGACCTTTGTGCGGTATTCTCAATATTTTATTTTTTAAATAAAAAAAACCTCCGCCAATGCCAATCTCGTAAAGGTACTTCGTAGAAATACATGGACGAATAAAAGCAAAGATATATTATATTTTCGTAAGTCCGATAGGTACGGAAATCTCCTCCGTTTTTATCAATCTTAGTTTCATAACTAAGTTAATCGCTTCTCGAAATATAGCGGTAGAGAAACTTCTTTGATATTGTTATTTGTGGAGTAAAAATAACATCTAAAATTAAGAAGAACCCAAATACCAGGTTAATACGTTTCGGGTTTTGGCTTTTCAACGGTCATTTTTTCTTGTGTTTATCGGATGATTTTTTTACTTTATTTTAACGAACTTATTAGTTAATGTTTAATGAAATTCTACCTTCTGTTAGATGTCGAATTTCTATGATTCAGTTTCAATTAATTTTAATCTAATTAATTGGATTCTAAATGTTCGGTATCCGATGCCAATATAATTTATTATTTTCTGCTACTTGGGAAAAGTATTTCGATGTTTTTTCGTTTCGTTTCGTTCATTTTAGGTTGCAGTTTGACTACAAATTACAATATCACTAAGTGGGTTCACCACTACTCGAGGTTAATTATTACGATTATCATCATCGTTTTGTAGATGGTCTATGTGGGACAAGAACTGGAACTAGGAGTTCAGAACTAAGTGCCACAAAGTTAGCATTTAATTCAGCCGTTGCACTCGCTAGAGTAAAACTTGAATAGGTATTATCATGAACATGAATAGGTATTATATGTCATCATGAACGGGAGAGACAGTTATTAATCTTGACATCAAATTATATCTGATAGTCTCTGTGGTCGAGTAGTTAAGATGCTTTACTAAAACTTCAGAGTATGATGCATATTTGATTAATACAAAACAATATATTTGTATATCTGCGGCATGTTCCAGAGTGATAGATACTATGTATTGCCTTAATAAAAGACCACTATTCGAAATCGAAACATTGTTTGAAATGGCGTTAACCGTGTTTGGTGACCAGATCTGAATAACCAGGTACTTACCAACCTTCCTCTTCCCCATCTCCTTTCACTTCCTACTAATGTTATCTTCACAAAATACCTGAATTATGGATGAATAATCCCATTGACTCCTGACGATTGGTAGCAGTTAGGACTCTTGTGGGGTATTTATTGAAAAAAAAATTATATATAAATATATGTGCGTTTTTTATATGTCAGCTGACGTAACTACGACACTTTGCGACAGCTAACTGCGACATATTGATAATTTAATTATAGCATAAATAACTGTTGAGTTAACAGTTGATTATTCAATAATAAAATTTGGAATTTAACGGTCACGTACGCCATAGCCACGTCGCTTATATACGAAAATGCGTATAATTTGATATCTAATGACATATTTTTACTAATAAGTTTGGTTAACTTATTTATTTTAGAACTGACCGCTTTCCCTGCTAAGAGTATCTTGAGTTCCAGTCTACACCACATACTGGATTACCAGTGAAATCTATCTGGTCTGAAATAACTGAATGGAATCAAGTAATACTGCGTTTTTCACAGATATTAAAATAGCAGATTCAAAAATAAAAAATACGCCTTACTATAACAATAAATGAATAATTAATAGAACACTTATTAAGTTGTCACCAACCCTTTAAATGCATCTTTAATTTGATGGTGTGCAAGAAGCGCCAGTTTTACATACCGTACCAGCTAATAAAGTTCCTAAATACATAATATCTTAAATTAGCCTTGCATTAATCGTCAGGAGGCCAGTTTAAAACTCGGCGAGAACTAATTTATCGCCGTTAAGTTTTCAGCACCGGGAGATGGGCCAATAGTTGTGTTGCATGTGGAAGCGAACCCTCGTGTCTAAAGGGACAAGGCATACCGCTTGTATAATTGGCTTAATGGATCCCAGGGGTTTTTCTACCGAACACAGTGGAACCTACTTCTACTTGTAATTCCACACGCTCTGTGCTGGATACATTTCGGCTGGCGGGAGTCTTTGTTCAGCGACGAAACCAATAATCATTACTATTTATATTTTGAACTGGTCATATTATTTTGGAACATTATCAAAATATATTTTATTGGACATCGTTTATAAATATTTTTTGCAAAGTGGTGTAAAAATACACACAAAAAAACCATTGTCTTTCAAAGTGAGTTTTATTGGAGAGAAAAACAAGGTAGGAAGTTAGGTATTTATGTTGTTTATAAAAAAATAATTAAAATTTGATAGGCTTTTGACATTTTTTGTAAATTTTACACTCTCGTTAAAACTTCAAGATGATTTTTATCTTTCTTGTTTACAATAGTACGTGCCAAGTACATATTTATTAGTATTGATTTAATAAAAATAATCATTACATGATAACAATTAAGAAAAGAACATAATTGTTACTAAATTTTTTATAATAATTGTAATATTTAAAAATGTGTGCAAGTGCTACTATGTTTTGTTCGGTCAATATTAGTTCCTAGCTAGTCAGATTGCCTGTTCTAAGGACCCAAATACATTCAGTGAGTTTGCATAAGGTTATAAATCTATAGTGTTGAAGATTAACGATAATCGATAGATATTGCATACAGTAAGAGAGCAGGAAAACAAAATTAAAATACTAAACCCTAACGGTATTGAAGTTTCACTGCAGCTAGTATTTTGGTAGGTACTTTACAACCTGATTAAAAAAGTATCAGAAGCTACTGTAAATGCAAATTATTAGAGGATTTTACAAGTTTAGAAACAATGTGTCACAAACAATGAAAATTTTAATGTTAAATAATAATTTGCTGTCGAGTAAGCAAAAAACTGGAGACAGAAAATACAAACCCTTCAATTAAAAATCATAAATTAATATAATAATCAGTATTTATTCCAATATGTAGGGAGGTTAGTGCAGTTCCACATAGTTCATATAAAACATACAATAAGCAAAATACAAATGCAATACAAAAATCTAAGTAATAAATATATAAAAAGAATATTAAAATGTAAAAGATTAATCAAATAAAATATTGTAATTATCAATTTAACTAACTAACTAACTAACCATCACGCCGTTTCCCCGCAAGGGTAGGCAGAGAGGACGGACCGCCATACAACTCTGTCTTGGCACACACTTCTTGCTTCATTTACATTCATACATCGTCTCATACATACTCTTCTGTTATTCTGACTCTTCACACGACCCGATTCAAGTATTTGATTTACTTGATCGTGCCATGTCTTTCTCGGGCGTCCTCGACTTCTTCTTCCATTCACTTTCGCATCATATATTCTTTTCACACTCCTTTCTTCGTTCATTCGCTCTACATGCCCAAACCATCTAAGCGTCCCTTTCTTAATCCTATCCATTACGCTCACATCAGCCTTGCATTCTTTCCGGATATCCACATTTGTAATACGGTCATAGATGGTTTTACCGCACATCCGTCTCAAATATCTCATTTCCACAGCATTCAGTCTATACTTTATATTTACATACAGTCCCTACTTTAATTTATCAATTTAAAGTTGATAAATTAAAGTAGGGACTTGGTAAAGTCAGTGTGATGTAAGGTTGTGTATGTTCTATTTACCAAGTTGTATACCTTCTTGTCACGAGACCGTGCTTATAATGTTTGTGCAAACAGATTATTAAAAATCACTCTCCGTAATACGCAAGGGAGAAACGGCGTATCGTAGACGATTAAAAAATTCCGCCAAGCAACACCCCGGCGAAAATACTCTATTTCTATGAAATTCGATGGAAAATTGTGTTTCGCTCGTTTCTGTGTACTTCATGTGTAATATTTCCACGTTATGTAGCTCGCAGCACCAAATAAAAAATATATTTTATATGAAATTCTGCACGTCTCCCATACTCGTCTAAGCGTTCTTTTCTTGTTAATTATTTATTTGAGAATACAAATAACTATATACCAACAACGAAATAAGATTATTTTTAAAAAATTAATTTGTAATTTATATAAATCAAAAACATCTGAGAGCTATGACAAAAAGCAAGGTGTCATTGGTGATTTCTGGACGATACTACTACTTACACGTTTTAATGAATTGGAGTATATTATTTTTAATTCTGTTCTTGTTTTTGATTGCATGTATGTATAACATTAATTTTATTTAACCTTAAGTTTGTGTTTGATATTGATATTTGGACTTCAGTCATATAAATTTAAATAAAAACACTGTAATACCGTCCCATAGGTTTAACCTTTATCATTCTTTTTAAATGTGTTCATTTTTAAATAAAATCTTCTATTGTATTTATTTATAATATGTACCCATATTTCTAAAAATATTTATTTTCTTATTTCTCGTAACTGTCTGTATTGATGTTAAAAATAATTTGACTGACAAGCCTTTACTACCACATTACGGAAAGAAAACACCTGCTTACTATTATTTGGTGGGTACTTTGGTCGTACTAACGCGGGAGGGTTTCCACGAAAATTAAGATACACATGTTTTGCATATTCTCAACCACCGTTGCGCTCACATTAAAAGAACTGTTTCAGTTTGACCATATTGCATTAATTTCGGGCCTATATTATTATAAGTATCCATTGTACCCGCCGATTACGTCAAGCATAAGTGATCGTTATTCGGAGACGTGATATGTCCCAGCACTGTGCCCGCTCCCGGCCCCGACCGAGTGGGCTACCAGCTACCAGCTACCAGTTACCGGCTACCGGCTACCAGGACGGGAGGAATAAAAGGAGGGAGCAGGGATACCCTCGGGATCACTTAACCAGGCCCAGGTTAATGCATAAGTGATGAAGACCGAAGGCAGGCTCGGATCGCGTTAAACATTCACATGATTCGCCCCGGATACGGCGTGCGGCCGAGTCTTAACCGCCGGGCGGTGATAGGATTATTGCCTGGATGCCTGGTGTAAATGGATTTGGAGAAAGAAACCAAATGGTTACGGTTATTATTAGTACTAGTACCCTCGCTTCTTGCTCTTGCTCTTGCTCTCGTTTCTGCTGTCTTAGTGCCTTCACTTTTATGCAAAAGGCTTTTTTTAGGTCATAGGCAAAAGATAACTTATTTTTTATCAGATTTTTTTAATGTTCATTTTGAGGGTTATTAGTTTTAAGGGTTTAAAAGGTTTTGCGACTAGTGAAACAATGATTTTAACTAGCATTATATTGTATTTTAATTATCAAAAAACATTTCAAAGAAACAGTGTCAGGGTCATTTATTCAAATACCGGCATCCTTCCAATCAAGATCCTCCCCAAATATGAAATTACAAGCACCATTCTACAAATCACTTAGCAAACAACGCACACTACCATCAAACCCCTTTTCAATCGAGACATCCACCAACATAACACACAAAATAACAATAAAATTCACATTCCACTTACAACACACCACAAAGTATGCGATAAAATCTTTGGAATACATTGCTCATACATTATATAACTCGCTTCCAGATAAAAATAAAAATAGTCAACTTAATAAAAAAATCCAAAATAATGCTTTAAAAATTATTTTTTTAAATTCGTTTAAAGATGAAAATACCTAATTTTGAAATCAGTTTTCTTTTCCCGGCAGCGTAAAAACATCCACATTTACTGCACTTTAGGCTTTTATTTTTTCTCCTTTGTTTTTATTTATAATTTTGTATCTTATATTAATATTAGGTACCTAATTTTTTTTTACACTCTTTTTCTTATTATGTTATATTGTATTATATTGTTTGATTTATGTTAGTTTGAACTCTGTATTCTGTTGTAAATCATGTATTTCTTCAATTTCCATTGTCCCAGAGTAAGTTTTTATAACTCATCGGGATTGCTATATATGTTAGCAAGATATTAATAAAAAAATAAAAAAATCACATAACACTATTTTTAATCAATACTCCTTATGAATGCCGTATAGCTATTTTGGTTTGATAAACGTAATGACTGACGCTTTAATATCCAGAGGGGCACACTTTTTTATAAATGGTATTTGAAACAAACGTTTTTAAAGCAAGTTTTTTTCTCTTTTTTTAATCATTAAAAAAACTACATCAAACCTCAAATACACCCGTGTTAGAGAATATATTTATATTATTCAGTATTCTGAATATATTGTTGTTTTGTTTAACTTTATAGTTTACATGCATAAATTGTGTAGTGAATCTTGAACTTTAAGCAATTTTTTTTAATGGAATGAAGTTTGATCAAAGTATTTAATTAAGTAGATAATAATAAAACATTGTGTAATTGTAACTCGATAAAATGAAATCTCTTTAACGAAATTGAAATTTGCAGCCCTACTTTAATAACGTTCTAGAACAAAAATTATCAAACACAGCGGCGCGTTCATTTTCAAATCATCTTTCCCAGTACCTTTATGATTTTCCCGAACAATATTAAAAACTTCTGCAAACGAAAAGTTTCATTTTCTTTTTAAAATTGTCATTACGTCTATAAAAGTTAATTTAACCATCAATTTGGATACAGCGAGCCGAGACTCGCGCCTAAATATTGCTCCGCCGTATATACGAGACGTTTACTTTGCATTACCTTGATATTTTTATTCTTACCCCGCGAGTTAATTCCGCAAAGCTCTGGGAAGATTTGATATTATGGCCTCACCGGGCAATCTAGCAAGGGGCTCGACTTACCGCAAGCTCGCCGCTGCGGTTACGCCATTACACTGTTACACCGCTTTTTGCTTGTAATTAAGGTTGTACGGCTAATAAAATGAATTCCCAAATTTGTGATTAGTGAACGATGGTTTCTACGAGCAGTAACTTTTAGGACGCGATGAAAGATCTATTTGCGTTAGATTAATTCTTGTTCTACCATCGTATAGTGGGAAGGCAAGGTGACACCTGCTGGGTGCAATAATGCTAGAATCTTTACTGGAAGGACAACGAATTTTAACTTTTCGTGACTGTCAGGTCCTTCTTCACCAATTATTACGATAACGTTTTGATCTAGATAACTAAATTTTGCAGCCATATTAAGATAAACTGTCACTATAATAATTGATTTACTTTACTTGAGGTTCTAGTTTTTCATTTAATATATTTTTTAATTGTCTATAATCATTGACTCTTGAATGATTTGATCTGATTACAAAACTAATTAATTGTTGTATCTTAACAAGTTTTCGTATGTAAACATAACGTATATCCGTGATTGTTGATTTAATGTGGTAATAGGAACACTTGCTTCCTCAAAGTATTGTTTAAGAATCATAATATATTGATTAGTTTATATAGGCAGTACATTAGATATTTTAGCTAGTGATTCATCCTCAGGCATTTAAAAAAAATAAAAATCTAATAAGTACCGGTGAATAAGACTAATGATGGTGATTCCAATAAAATACGCTGGGCTGTTGAATATTTCAAAGGTAACATTCTATAAAAAAAAACACTCATGCCCAAGTATAATATTTCGCCATACATTTGAAATACGCCCGGGACTTTTTCTCAATGAAAGAGCAAACAAAATTCCCGTAAACGAAAACTTCAATTGAGCCCTGAGATTCGTTTTTATTTTCCCATATATTTCAGTGAGCTTATTCCGCAGTTTTCTCCTTCATTTGAGGGAGGCCTCCCCTGACATTTAAGACCAAAACGGACGAATTTGAGTAAATAAGGCAGTTCATAAGTAAAGTTCCGACCCCGCATGGAAAGCTAGGGATGTTTGGTATTCAATCTACCTCCAAGGTGAATAAGCTTTACCACTTTTGCGAGGTCACATCATCTAAAAGAGTTGTATTGCAGTATCCGAGTGGAGTTCAAGCTAGGTCTTTTGCTCTCAAAGGGCAAGTAACGAAGCTGTAACACGCCAAATAAAGGTTTCAAAAAGAGGCCCTGTAGAAGCCCGGGCCAGGTGGTTCAAGTTTGGAAAAGAAAAATGCACAGAAAAAAAAACTATTTCTTTATAAACTTTAAAAAATATGATTGAAAATTTACTTCACATTTTTCGTTTTGTGATCTTACGTGATTTTGAAACCTCTTTATCAAAAAAGTTGCCTACTGCCATAATATTTGTAACATAAACTAAATTCAATAAACCTGTGGTAAAATAATAGCAATTCGTGGCCAGCACAAAGTTTCTCACTGTACTTCAAGTTCTATGCGTAGTGAAAAAAGTGTATGAATCCGGAGTTTACCAATATAATTAATTAAAACCAAATGAATAAACAGCCTTAATGTTAAATAATAGGAGTATTAGGTTTCTTTGTTATTATTTCAAGACCAATCTCAAGTTAATCGAGCTTTGAATTTGTCTTGCATAATATTACAGTGTATTTTATTCACTCGTGAAAGTGGACAATACCTTTAAATTGTATAGTCCGTACCTTTGATCCACCTTGGTCCATAACGGTCGCAGAATCCCAGACTATCCAAGCAGGGATTTGTTCTCCTGTACGTAGTTAAAAAACCTGCATGCGAACCTTAACTCAGCTAAAAACGAAACGCTTACTCAGCAAAGGACCGAAAATACGGGAAGAAATAAAAGGGATTTACTTTCTTCCTGACTTTGGATTAAGAAATGTTCTCATTTAGATTGGAATACTTCTGATGAACCGTTCAATCGTTATTTATTATTGTGCAGTCTTTATTTATTTAAAAAGAGTCATCTTTTCATTTTGAAATTGGCATCGGATATTCAATTATGTTAGTAAATGCTTGCTTACAAGAAAGAACAATGAATTATCTGTGGTGGTATTTCGTCAGACAAATAGCGTTTGACAGACAATGCCATATTATCATTTATAGTTCACCTATGTCTTATAACTAGGTGAGTATTTAAGGCTATAAATGACTGAATATTAGAAAATTAAGATAGTGAAGGAGTTTCGTACCTAGATTTAAACATGAAATTATTATTATTCTTTTCAAAAGCACTCCAATTTTCTAAAAAAAAATCTTAGTTCTAACTGTTGGGTAAAAATGCGGCTTTAAAAATCTCAACAAAGGCTTTCGTCTGAGTAGGTAGCTCATTCAAAGGGGAAGATTTATCCATTGTGCCTTCTCATTTAATTTAACTAATCAGGCAAAGTATCAAGAAGTATTAGAGAAAATAAGAGATGATTAAGGCCGAGTGTATAATGAAAGAGGCAGCAAAGTAAAAGCTGACCAAAGAATACCCAAGCGAGGGGCAGAACTTTATAGATTGGCTAGTTTCTCAATATCGTCTTTCTTCTGTTTGCTACCCTCTCACGAACACGGCCGGTGAAAGCGGTGACATCTATCTCTCTTTGCTCTCGGAGGTTGCATAAGAGCCTCCCTTTCCAGGCCCACTCTTGGGTAATTCAAAACATTAATTTTCCTAATGGAATAAGGCTTTTCCGTTAAGCTGTGCGACACGAGCGCACCGCAGCAACTAGGGGCTGAGGGAGCAGAAGGTACCAAGTCGCACATGGCGTACTCTTCCATCGTGATGGGCTCCACGAGGACTTAACAAACTCTCGTACTCACTTACTATTATTTGCATTTCAATCCACGTATAAGTAACATAGAACGAATATTTTCAAAAAACCAGAATTCATTTAAAAAAAGAACGAAAAGTCGGTCCCCTCGAAACATAAATAAATGTTACATTGCTGTCAAAGGCGTGAAAATGATCGAACAACTTACTATAAATTATTTTTACTCGTAAACACTACACTGTCATTCTGTTGACGTTGTCAAAAAATATTAATCATTTTCGATGCAGAATAAAATCACAGCAGCAAATTTTATTCATGGCGTATTTAAATTTTGTCAAGTGAGGATCCTCAGTGAATAACAACTCACTGTTTTAGTAATAGCAGGAAAGCCGTTTTCTTAATGTGACAGCTTAATTATTTTAGCTCGGCCGCAGCGATGGTGATTGCAAAAGCTTCTCATTTCGTATGCACGAGTCTTGGAGGAAATCTACTAAGAATGGGGGGTGGCTTTAGCGGTACTTGTTGCTGGAAAGCTCTCTCTGGGCTTCAAATAATTCAATGCTGCATCTGCCCACTACTCATAAAAACAGCTTCGATGAATTATCTCAATATTCTCGAAATATGTGATATAATTAAAATTCAAGTATGTTACTTACTGGTTAATCAAAATACTGAATATACAAGGACAAGTTTCGATGATATTTATGATCTTTGACATCTAAAATATATCTTAAACATGTTGTCTGTTTGGACAATGTTGATAGCTGGGGCTGTTTAGGAGAAAACACCAAAAAAAACTTGAACCGTTTCCATCCACCAATATAAATTGTCAATTTTATATTTATCACCTCTTGTTGATGTTTGTTTATGGGAAACGATTTTTTTTTTAAATTTATCATATTGGGTTTGTAGAAATTCAATAACAAATTGATGAAAATTTCAAACTATGTACAGTAGTTCATTGGCAGTGTGAAAGATTTAAAATTCGATTAAAAACTGGCATATAGCAAATAATTATGTGACACACAATTTCACACGTTTTTTTTATAATAATGAGAAATAAATCAGAACTTATTAAATTATTTCACCCATATTTAAAAATGACTAAATAGATCATCGCAGTAAAAACTGTGTTTTGCGAATAATTTATTGAACATTCTTTGTTTACATCCTCCATAAATCAAGCTCTTAAGGCAGCGTTTGGGTCTCGAGGAGCCCGGACTAAACGAACATCTTGTACGGAGCGCTGAAATGTTTACAAATCACTGCAGAAGACGTTACTTTTCAGGAAACCACTTTAAAGTCAGTCGCAGTTTCCTTTTTTTACAGCGCGGCAATTTCCTTTATGCAATATCAGGGGTGGAACCGGATATTTGAAAGTCAAACATATTTAAGCAAATATTAAAGAAGCAAACTTATAAAAGCAAGTTTTCTACCTTCGGGAAGATTTTATTCCTTTTAAGGAACTATTGGCTTAGATAAATTCTGTTTTTTATACTGTATTTGAGATCGGGTAATCACTGAATCTTACAAATTAACGATTTAATTTACCTTTGTTTAGACGTATATATATATTTTACAGGTGTGACAAGGAAATAAAATTAATTTATCTGCAGATTGAACACTTGATCTATATTATTTCACAGTGTAATAAAAAGTTATATTATCATTAGTCACGTTTTAACAAAAGTTAATTTAAAGTAAGTGTCAAAAAGATTTCATAGTCAGACACATTATATTAAAAAAAACAAAAAGTTTTAGCATTAAGATGTACCGGATATTATTAATAATTATAAAGGAATTTTGTTGCAATTTAATAAGTTTTTATAGCATTTTTTGTTGTTGGAAGAGAAGGGATTCGAGATATAATTCTTCGCATATTTAAATAAGAAATTCCTAGTCATTTGGTTTTAATAATTTTCAATGATATAATACCATCTTCAAATAAGAAAGTTTTGGTGAAAACTGTCTTCAAATAACTAGATACAAATAATGTTATTTATTATAACGTTTGTTTTTCCTATTAACAAAACATGGTATCAGTCCTTGGCGACTTTATTTGCAACAATATTAATGCAGTTATGTACAAACGATATTCCTTTATATTTGTTCTTTCAATTAGTTAGTGAATTGTTTGTTTAATAAAAGTTTTACAACAAATTTTACGAACCCTGTGAGATATAGCTCCATCCACCCAGTGAACTACTTCTCAATCAAAAATTAATTAAAGTGTTTTCACTCTGCATAAAAGTTCTGCGGTAATGATTTTTTTTATTTATTTATATAAAACATTCTAATATTAAACAGGGTTTTTTTCCTATGTGTATGCAGTGCATTGATATGAAACTAACTACACATAAATGGGTAAACCTGGATTGCAGCTGTCAATCAAAAATTATTACACCCGGTAATAAAAAATGTTTTATTTAATTTAATAACAATTTGTATGGATAAGTATTTCTAAGTCTTAGCAATTTTATCACGTTACTAAACCTTAACATAACTTATTAATGTTGGTGCATTCTGCGAATATGTTGAAAGAATCTAATTTCAAAAATGAACTGAAACTAAGTTGTAAGGTAACAATCAATTTTGAACGAGAGACGCGAGCAGCACGTGTCAGAATAAAATGTGTTGCCCACCATTTCTTAATCTTGTTAATTCGTAAGTTTCGTGCGTTTTTCCTCTATTTATTAGGTAACGTTCATTAAATTCACTTAGCTCACGTACAGTGCACACTTTTTTAAAGGGTGCCTAATAAATGTATGTTTTATACAACGTCGGTGCCGTTTGTCTTACTTCCAGTCGGTGGTTTGGCATCTTGCCCGATCCACTGAGCTTTGTGGCGATATTCAAAGCAAAATATCTTCCCTTGACAATATTACGCTCCGCACCACAGAAGCAAAGTATCCTCTCACGGCAATATTCACAGCCGATGAGGCGCCGACGCCTCAAGTGCCTTATTCAAACGGACGTCTCTGCTGGCTGCAGAGCCTCGCTGGTTTCATATTGAAATATTAACCGTACAAAATGAGTTTTGATGCGTTGTCTCAGTTATTAATTATTTCGTGTTGTTTTTCACAGATTTCGCAAACAGTCGCAAAGATATAATTTTTTTCAGGCTTAGTTTTTTTCTCGTAAAATTTCAAGCTTGGCTTCGCGCTTGAAATTTATTTTGTAGGTGTAATAAAAATTTTACAACCGAACACGAAAATATGATGATGTAGTACAAAATACAGAATGGTCTGAAAACAGCACAACCTATCATCATATTATCGTCATTTTCACCACAAAGTAAAAAAAATATTCGGTTTTAAGATAACGCATTTTAACGCTACGGAAATTATTCTTTAAAATCGTTCTTTATTTTATGAGTTTTGCACAATCGACAGCCAAAAGCACACTCGTGTAACTTTTGCAATGTATAAAATAAAATGTGCGATACAAGTATACAATATACCATTTTATCATTTAACTTAGTAGTTCCTTTTTGTTTTTAGGGTGTCTGCACGTAATAACATTTTTCAAATTATTTATAAAATGAATATACAGCTTCCTACGCGGGGATCATGACCGTTGGGGCCTTATACCGACTCGGAAAACTAATATTTTCAATGTTTTACCCAATAATACCATAGAAGAAATCACAGTTATATGTATATACAAATCCTTTGTGCCTAATACGTTGTAACTACATTAACCACAATGTTCACTAAAGAAATAATTCTATTGGAGTTGTAAAAAACCTAATATCTTATAAAGCATGGAGATTTCCACGCATATTAACTTGTCAATAAAATAAAAATAAATAACATTGAATATTCCGAGTGAATGGTAATGCAAGAAGTTCAATAAAGAAAGAAAGCACCCTAACTCATATTAAATGTTTAATAAAATACACGTCCCGCCGCATGAATGAGCAATGTACAAGTATGGTGCTCCAGAAGCCGGTAAGGAAGCGGGCTGGTTTCCGTACCCTTACAGAGTTGAATAGTACAGTTCATAGCCGAGTGCACGCGAGCCTCGTTGGGGGAGGGAGGCGGTAGAGGCGGCAGGGGCGAAGGCTCCACTACCCCGACTGCCGCCCCGCGCCGCCCCCGCCGCCGCTGCCAACAAGTGGTCGAACCACCCGCGCCCCCTTCACATAAATCATTTGCTAAAAACACATTTAGCGTCTGCGATGCTTCCGTTCGCTGCCCGTCAGATCGGCGGGCGTAAATCATATTATTATTGTATCTAAAAAGATGAATATCTTCCTTGAAATATTTTCGATTTCCTCTGAATTTAGTGCCAACCTTTGTTCAGTGAATAATTCCAATACATTTTTGTGTGATTTTGATAGAACACCTTTCAGGGACACAAGAACAATTTTATCTTCTAAAGTCAATTTTCAATTGTAATATAAATTTCATTTTTTTAATAGGTTAGTACGTCAACTATTTAATACGACTTGGAAAAATGATGTCGCATGTCTTTAAAGTGAACTTTTCGTGTACCTTTTAAATGAGCAAATTCAATCAATTTTGGAAATTGATTTTCTTTAGTGTATATAGTAGAAATACAGAAAAAAATTCTGACCTAATCATATGATCAATTTCATTATATTTTAGTTTTGCAAAATAAAAAAGGTTCCCATCCAATATTTGATACAGTAATTATGCATCGTTATGTTGTCTCCAACGCAAATAAAAATAAAATTAACTGATTGTAGACGTAATCTTTTATCTACTTAGTTTATAATCTGACAAGCTTTGTTTCAATGAAGTAACCCAAGAAATAAATAGAAAGAAGAATACAACACCTGCGCTTTTCGCAATATTATTATATTAATCTAGAAACCGTTCTGTTTTACATAGCTGAAATACGGTTAAATACATCATCTCTCGGAATGCAAGGAAACGTTTAATTTATTTTCTCCTTGCACGCGAGTCGAGAAAAAAGTAAAAACAGTTCGGCGGGGCTTATTCATCGCGCCCACCGAGCGAATTTCCTTGCCAACATAAATTAGCCAAAGTATAAAAAAGGAGAGATAATGTATTCGTGTAGTATGCACGAGCAATTTTAGCAAACGGATACATTTTACGCTGCGAACAAAGCGGGGAAGAAACCAAGAAGCAGCTATTTGCTTTTTACAAGCAATAACGGTGCGAAAGAAGCTTCCGATAAAACCTTAAATATTCCTTTCGGTGATTCTAAATTTTTGTTTTGAAATGCGTGTTAAATATTGTTTTTCTTTTTCAATTGTCTTTGATATTTTTTACTAGTCGTGATTTTGTATTTTTCATGTCAATTCAAATTAAAGTTAACTTGTCTGAGTTGTAGTATTTTTTTTATGTTTATTTAAAGTTTCTCTTTTTCTGGGTTAAAATATGACCCGCCTACAATAACCATTAAAATTTTATATGAAAAAATAAACATTATTGGGGAAATAAATTATCAGAGTCTACAATATTTTTTATGAGAATAGCTTTGTTTCATTATTTCACTGCTTTATTATTAAAAATCAACATACAATTGAACACAACCTAAACACCATATGCAAATGATCATAAAATGAACTTTCGCTTCATTTATTCACACTACTGGCATAACCTCAAAGTTTTTTACAATTTACAAATATATTTTCATGTTATTTTTTATGTAATTTTAGTTCAATACAATGCTCATGCAGTTAAGTAAAAGCAAATAATAAATTAATCACAGAAAAACAATTATATGCTAATTAATCAGAGCTCCCACAGTTGACAAATCTCTCACACCATTAACTGAGCAAGGTTTGTGTTCTGCCATAACCAGCGTAGTGGCGTAGCTGGGTAGTGGCGTAGCACCGTAGCACCGTAGCACCATAGCACTGTAAGGCTAGTTTTAGCTGCATAGGCAATGGAATAGACCGCCTGTTGCGTGGCATAATGATACTGCTTTGGCGGGCTTTCAGGCATTTGTTCTCATACGCTTAAATGTGAAAAATAGCTAATAGAACGACTTTGCGTTGCCTCGTTCTGGAATTTAGCATAATTGTACACACATGTTGATTCGAGTAGTTATGTTAAAGTAATATTACTGTTTATGAATCTGAATTTTGTCTAAATATGGCATTATATCAGTTTTTAATTCAGTGGAAAGCTAAATTACAACTTAAAGTGTTGAAATTTTATCTTAATCAGAGCGTTGAGCTTTGAGTGTTCAGTTATAAGCTTCGAGCTTAAATCTCTGACTAAGCTCAAAACTCAAAACTCACAACCTAAACCTCAAAGCTTAAACCTCAAAGCTCCGATCTGAAAGCTTAAAGCTCAAAGCTCGAAGATCGAAACTATGAGAGTTCTAAGATCGAAGGTCGAGAAAAAGTTAAAAAAAGCTCGAAACTCCAGACTGATAATTAGAATTGATTATTTAAATAACTTGCACGTTGACATTATATTTTTCAAAGCAACATGGTGTATCAGTAAATTTTTTATTTCAAATAAAAATTCTAAAATATAAATAACAACAAAGAAGTCACTTCGTTACTTTTCATGTCTTTTAATTTTGGCGAAGACAAAAACTCACAACATTTTTTCAAAAAGTGAAAAAGTTCCCCAGAAAAAGTTTGTCCAAAATATGATTCTCGCGACATTCCCAGGCTACTCGCCTCCGAACCGTGAAGTAGTCTTGACGCTTTTTTGTTAATTTTGTCCGAAGAAGGAAAACATTTTTCATCAAGTTTAAATTGCATTCCTGTTTCACCATTATGTCATTTCTTTTCGTCTGCCACCAAACCGTGCTCTGGGCGCAAATATTATATACAAAGACGCGCAAAAAGTAACTACGTGAAAAATTCATTATTTTTAATGGACTTTCTAATGAGAATCTTTGCTAACGGCTTCTAATTTTGTAAGTATTGCTTTATAACGCAGCCAAAAAACGTGATTTTTTAATTGGAAAGACCTTTTTAAAGGAATTTTGAAATCAAAACCTTTATTCCAAACCTCAGAAATCATGTTATTTAAAAATTGTAACTTCGAGGTTGAACAATATCAAAATCCAAATCAGGGGGCAGCAAAATGTTTTTTGCTCAGCCAGGAAGCCAACATTCTAACACGGCTAATATTTACTACTTGAAAACAAGTCCTTGACTTTACGGCTACTGTGTTTCCTCCCTCCTATAGCGGTATTTTCAATATCCGAGATCATCCTTCATTTCTTTCAATATACCATAGATACAGGATCCTAAAAATAAATTTGATAATAGAGATACTTAGAAGAAAAATTTTTATTAATAAATTTGAAAAGGCTTTAAACACGAAAATAATATGTTGTCGTAACACAAATCAAGTCCAAAAGATGGCTGTATAATATTATCAAAGGACTAGTATGCAATCTATATAGGTACATCATGTCCCAATTGTAAAAATGTCAATACCCGCTACACTGCACACAGCACACTGTACTGTACAACGTGTAAAAGTGTTCCTGTCACCCACACCGTCATACAACATGTGACGAATGCTGCCCAGCCGGCCTACGTTTTATTACTGCCGATTCGACGAGCTTTTCCCGCTTTTCCCGCTTTCCGCCCTAGATCGCCTCGTATCAAATCACGCGTCGATTTCCGCCGCCAACTTCCTTTTGCTAAGGGAAATTCTCATCCCGTTCGACAAGTGCGGGGAGTTTTATTGACTCTGCTATTGCTAGGGCCAACTATAATTCCGTGTATAAAATTGATCACTTGGCCTTAAACTTTCAGTAGAACATGAAACTTATATTTTTTTGAAAAACTCGTTTAGAACTAAAATTGAGATAGTGAATTATATTTATTAATAAACATAATTATTCTGACCACTTCCGTATCGGGATTTTAAACCCTTTACCTGTGAACCAGTAGTCACAATTTCAAAACCTGGAATGGAATTTCTTAAATTATTTGTTGTTGCGTTATTATCACACTAAAAAAATAGTAATGACTCTCAATATAACCTAGGTGAGTGACTTCCATTCTGAATCAATATAATTACTTAAAATAAATACACCTACGCTTGGTGAGTAGAAATGAATACATCCAAACCTTCCTCTTCATCTCTCCACCATTACTTTCGTCAGCCTTACAACTAAATGGTGATGCCATAGTCTAACTGTCTCATTAAAAACAACTTAACTTTTTTTTAAATAATTGAAAAATATCTCTCCGGAGAGTTTTGTTTTTCAGAACTGTTGTGTACTTCAAAAATAACCTCAAATATTAATTAGTTAATATATTCCACCATTTTTTAAATAAAATTAATATTCAAAATTGAATTTTGCAAAGTCCCCACTCAATCAAAAAGTAATAAACTTTATTCTATAGGTAATATCTCTGATGAATTTAAAACTCACTTAATTGAGAGCACTTAACGTGTATCCCGAAATAAAACGCTTCAAATTTTTAAAACCTCTGTTCAATCCGTTTTATAATTGAATATTTCATTACTTTTCCCGAGAAGGGTTCATCAAAGATTTGTAATTAAGTAATGCGTGTATAACCTTCCCTACCTAATTAATTTCTCTAATCAAAATATTTTCTTTCATCCAAATAATCTTTGATATTTTATTTTCGTAATAAATATTATTTATGAAAATTTATACAGTTTTTTAGGGTTATATAAAAATTGTACCGAGTTATTCGCCATTTTGGAAAGCAGTGGCAGGAAGAACAATCAACTTTCTTAACTAATGTTATGTTTTTGCTAAAAAAAAACCCTTCATAATTTTAATATTTTAATTAAATAATTTATTTTTTTTATTAAAAAATTAAATCAAAAATCTTTTTTCATATGAAGGTAAAACTTCGTAGTTTGACATCATATTTAAATAAAAGAACCCTTTGTTTTAAACTATCAATTTATTATGGTAAACGCCAACCGGTTTTGCTTAGATCAAGCTTCTGTCAGGCCACATATAATAATGAATGCCACGTCATTTTGAATGCCACGAAACCAGTTGGCATTCAAAATGATAAATTTGTAGTTAAAAACAAAATGTTCTTTTATTTTAAGTAAATAATCATTTAATTACTAACCGTGCAAAGCAGAAAATCAATTTGTCAGAAGCACCAGAACGGTGAGTTCTGGCGTCATAAAATGACCACAGCTCTTTTTCTCTTGAATACCAAGAAAAAAAACACCAAATTTAAGTCGCAACTTTATTCCCATCATGAATGAGGTACTGAGTTTTCAACCATCAATTTAATTGACTAGTCACAATACCGTTTATTCCAATTTCTTCGTTTGATAAGTTGAAACATCATTGAAACTCAGACGAAGCCGGGTATTAACTACTAAATAGAAATGAAACTAGAAAGAACAAATATTTGTTTTATATAGGTATATTTATTCCGAAGAGAAATCAGGTCGACGTTACACAGGTAGGTTATAAGATAGGAATAAGATTTTTGAAACAGCGCTCATAAAGTCCGGGCGTGTATCAGCTCTATTGGACCGTAAAACTAGAATGCGTTTGACAGGTTTCATCTCGGCGGCCCTCGTTTTATTCTTTTCACATTACCCACACTCTGTTTCAGAACTAATAACGTGTCTACGCAACGGCAGAGATTCCAGAGTCATCACGGCGCATTGCAAAATCGGTCTCGATTTTTTTTGGAACGTGATTAAGGCAAAGTAATTAAAAAGGTTTTTTTTATGAAGGTGTCACATCCACTCGGCTTTTTTAACTATCTAACTAAGTAACCATCGCACAATTTTTCCGAAAGTCCCGTGTGGTGGGAACTTTTTTTATTAATAAAAAAGATAAACATCCCCTTTGAAAAAGTCCCATTACCAAAATAATACATCAAAAATGTTGCTTGTGCAATGATGGAGAACTTAGCCAGAAGAGGAATTGGACCTACTACTTATGGGTCCGACGCATTTGTTAACGCGCCTCTGAGGCTATATTACAAAAAAATAGAAACAAAGGAGATAAAATAGAACCCCGAAGTGCAGTATATGAGGATGTTTTTACGCTCTCGGGAAAAGTTAATTATATTTTTAGAATTATTATTTACTTTCTACATTTGTTTTCGCGTGATGCATCTGCTTTTTTCCTTTATTTATTATCAGTTTTGTTTCAACACTAAATGCCATCATGAAGCTCTAAGCTTTAAAAATCTCTGTAATAAAACGAAAAAGTATCCTTTATTGATTTTAGTACACTGCCTTTTGGCACCTACCTACTTGAAATTCCGGTTCAGCGTCGATGTTGAAATAGCACTCCCTTCATCAAATTAATAACCTTAAAGTCTCTGTGGGACCAATAACAACACTCCTTAATTGAAATATTGATTGTGGAACATACGACATTACTTAACATCAAAATGGCACCTGATAACCAGTGGACATTTCAAAGCTTTCAGCGCCAAAGCCTTCGGGGCCTTTCATGACGAGCTGTCATCGTTCCGTTAGACAAATCGGATTGCTGCGATCGGGTTTGGCCACTACAGCACACAATGAAACATATACAACCGGAATCGCACTATCGGAAATAAATTTACCCATATGTCCGCTAGGCGTATATCGGTTTGGTTTTGTTTTTTTAAGCACAGATTTTCAGGGATTGAAGAAAAATTAAGAAAGTCTACTTAAAATATCTTCGTTTGATGAAATTACCTCCACTATTATTTGATGGATTGATAAATTATTATTTAATAAAACAACAACAAAAAATCCTAAAAATATAATTTTTTATACTAATTATTCAAAGGGTAATACAGTTACGAAAAGTTTTTGTTTTTTTTTTATTATTATTTCTAATTTTGAAACGCCTAAGTCGTGGTGGAACTCCATTTTAATGATTTTAATAAAACCATTTTTTTTTTACTTTATTCCACACTTTTTTTTTTATTTAGGACCAGACCAGTTTGAATATGTCCATCATAAGGTGAAACCGGTTAGGTTTTAAATAAAAAAATAGTGGAAAAAGTGAAAAATTTGGTATTATTTAAATCATTTTTTGTTTTTTACTACGTTCTCTCTAAAATTCTTTACAATTCGATAGATCTAAACCAAATTATTCATAATTACTATTCATAACCCATAAAAAAACATATAAATCCTCCCCTTGTTCTCTTTCTGAACAAAGCTTAATATGTATCGGCAATAATAACTAAAAAGATTAAAAAACACACGAATCTCAAGGCACTGTTCACAGAAAATAAGAACTTACCAACTATACGGGTAATTTTTTTACCAATTTAACTAATAATTCTTACGAGTAAAACTTACCTACTGTATACTTGGCTCACGAAACAGAAAGCATTCGTTGCTTAAAACAATTTGAGGCAGAAGTTCTGTATCGAGAGGCTATATTTGGTGAGCTGGTAAAAAGAAATAGGCAACCCTCGTTCATACGCGCGGCAGGAAGGCATAGCTGGGAGTGACGTTTTTTCAATTATAAAAGAAGAGGAGGAGTTTGTAACAGTTTTTCTAATGTGGTTTGGGGCGCAACACATTTTGAACACTTTTAAATGAGCGCGTACGGAATCGAAGCCGCACTGTAAAGTTGGACAGTTTTTTCAGAGCTTACCGGTTACAAACGTAAAATTTACCACTCGTTAATAGAAAGTCCCAAAGCTCCAATTTTCACTGACAACACGAGTTGGGAATTTTCCGCTCAAATTTTAAAAAGTTACACGTGTTAAGGTAAATATTATTTTTTCCAGCGAGCGTAAAAGTTGGAATACTTTGTCAAATGACATCAATACCGTGATTAGGACTCTCACAACTGTTGAAAGATATTCACGTTTTTTTAAATGTTTTACAGTTACCGTTACAAGTTTCTCACGAAATAATCACATTTGAATTGCCTGTTTAACGCTCCAGCGAGAACTCAGTTCTGTATATTTTATAACTTTAAAGGTACCTTCATACTTATGAGAAACTGCTAGAAGCGTATATAAAAGAAAAGTTTTTTTTGCAGGATTACAAAAATGGAAGTATTTGCCTTGGCCTCGTTTTATTATCATACATTTGAGTTTTTTTTTATTTATTTTGCAAAGTACTAATAAAAGACAAAAAACAATACGTGGATACCAAAATAAGTTTTTCAACAAAATAATTAGAAACCTTTTTCTCTGATATAACCAACAGTCTCGCTCGAGTCGAAAACGTAATGAATTATATACCACCGTAATACAATGCTTCATAAAAGTTCAGATAACTCATCTGCTTGGAGTGAGTTGAAAATACTGAAATGTTTTACCAAAACGCCGCTTTGTGTATCACCCAACTCTAAAAACTTCAGGACTCAAGCAGTAATGTAATAAACAAGCTTCATATACTACGATAGGCACTTTGCGCCTTTCAGCTTATGAAAGGTGAACGAGCCCGTTAATTAGCAAAGTTTGACTCGAAATCTTTCACTAATTAGGGCAAATTATTTCCACTTGGATGATTTCGCTCTCACCTGAGATAATACTCGTACTACGCACCTCCCAGACCACCCGATACACGCTGTGCTGAAGCAGGAATCAAATCGTTTGTGCGAATAAAGGAATCCTTTGACTTTCCGTTTTAAATAGTGTTCATTTGAAAACTTTTCAATGATCACGTAACACAAGGATGACGCCGTACAGTGCCTAATGATTTTCATTAAAGGGTTTGTTGAAACCTTCCAGACAAAGGTTAATACTAATACAATAAAAGTTTTATACATTCGTACAGAAAACAGAGCTATAATGGGAATTTTAAACTAAAAGGAAACTCTAAAATATTACCGATTATGGAAAATAATGCACAAGTTTTATTACCATCGATTTTAATTGGCATCTCGTTATAACAGCTATGTCTTTCTCAAAATTTTGCTCGGGAGTAAAGAAAAGCTCTGCTTAAAATAAATCTCCGAAGGTATTTGAATGATTTTAATTGCTCTCTCAATGTTAGATCCAAATATAATTGGGTCCGTTATATTCACTTGTCTGAGAGGTCGTCTTTTATTAGTTGTTTTTAAACCTTTTTACCTGCTCGATTTCAAAATGCCAGTGGAGTGTATACGAGTATATATATACACGAGTATATATATTTTACTATTCTGTTGCTATAACGATATTGTAGAGATCTTCATCTTATGATATGAGGAAACCATTCTCCATTTTTGTCAAAAAGAACATGAAGTTAGGCTGAAGCATCTAAAAAATATGTTTGGCAAATATGTAGGCTTTACTGATCGAATGGAATATTTGGCTTATAAAAAGCTTACCAATCATCAAACAGCTCAGCAAATGTATCATACACTATTTATATTATACTAGTTTGTATAACCCGTTCATAGTCTTATAAATGTTTACTTCTATGGTTCCACGACTTTAATTCTTGTCGTCTGTAATGTTTTTATTCGTGAAATTTGACTTGACATCTTCCTCCCACTTCGAGACGTAAAATTGCAAAAAAAAGAAACGATATAATTTCTTCAATATTTTTCTTAAATTACAAGAAAATTCAATTTTGTTTGTAATTACAGTCGTTGTATTGTCGATTTTTCGGAGCACCAGAAATAAAACCCCTGAAATCCACGTATATTTAGGCCTAACTCCTAGTTGTTTGTTGTTGTGCACCTAAATTAAAAATTAATCATTTTTTGCTGAAAGGAAAGCCCATATCATAAATATCCATTAAGCAGATACTTTGAAATTGTCATCTAAATGTGATTAGGGTTAACATATTTTCGTTGCTTCACTACCCTCTTCCAGATACTCGGCAAACAGACGTAAGGGGTAGTGACGTAATCTGACGAACGTCACGGGAAAACCCTTAATGAGGACGCGCCATCACAATGTTGGTAGCTCCTTCGAACACCGTTTTTTGTAAAACAATGATGCGATCTTAAATAAATATTGTTTTAAGCTGCACATTTTTTATCGAAATAAGAATTGACTTAAAAGCAATAATGTTTGTTTATTATTAAATATATAAATAATATTAATAATCTAAAACACAAATATAAAACAGAAAAAATCCAGAATTTAAAAGAACAATGGTCATTTTGACTCAAACTTGGAATCTCTAGAGACTAACCGGATAGAGTAGTTTCTGCCTTTTTTCTGTTTTATATTAGTGATTTAAATTGTTAATATTATTTCAATATTTACACAATTTTTGTTTTTTATCAATGTCATTGTAAAAAAAAACAAAGTTATTATTCTTATGAGAATATAGTTGACGTTTTCATTGAAATCGTTCGACTTGTTTCTAAGCAAAACTTATTCTTACTAACACCAACTATATAAAATAGTAATAATATATATTTACATTTGTCTCCCTATATGTGTTTGTTAGTATCTTCAGTGATATTTTTCATACACAAACATTGTATCCATCAAAAAGATTTTAGAAGCACATTTTGAAAAAGGGACACTAATATTATACTTTCGACATTTAACAAATTTAGTTATTTTTTTTTGAGCTATTATAGTAGCGGAAGCATTTTTTTTAGCCAAAATTAAAATACAGCTTTAATAAAATTATCACGACACTTAGTGGATATCAGAGACACCAGGACTACAGGAAATTGTGCTTTGCAATCTATCCTACTAGTGAACGACGATATGGCTGGATCAAAGTCAGGTATTTTTTTATTTGTATTAAAATATATAACAATTAATAAATAATTTTAAAAAGAAAGACTAAAATTTCCGGGTTACGAATAACCCGACAATATTTTAAAAACTCCTACTACCATTATAATAAGCGGATAATTTTGCTTGTGCAATGACGGATGGAGGAAAATCGAAAAAAGTTGTAGTTATCCTTAAAGTAGTTAGATTGGGTTTAATTCCTAATTAATAAATTCAAATTATAGAAACATTACATACTTCTAAAATATACAGTTCTTGTACACAGGCGAGTCAATATGATATTTACATAACTTAATTATAGCGTACGATTACTCGGTTAAAACACAAAAATAATCATAAACGCATATTTTTTATTTAAACGTGGTTCGAAAGGTATTTTAGGTTTCTGTCAACATATCGCGTTCGCGCCTCGTCGAGATCTGTTTGTTGTTTACCCCTGGCCGTAGTAGTTCCAGCAGAGAGCAGTGGTACCTGTGTGGGGGCGGCGTTAGAGAATTGAGGGCAGGATGTCTCTGCCAACCACATCGCACTTCTCCCGGTTTGGCTTCTTATTTATTTTATATGAGGGACGACGTTCCTAAGACAAATTTCCTGTTTTATTTTAGCATTCAGGGATCTTTATTTCCTGCCCCGGCTTCCTGCGCCCACAAACACCTTTTAGCGGCAGTCCTCATTTCAAAGAAGCCTGCGGAAATGAGTGTTCTGCTAATTTCTCCACTTTTTTCATGAATTCTGATCTTTAAATGCTTGGCTTTTCATTGAAATATATACAATAACATGCTATAAAATAGTATGACATAAAAGTGTGTTGATGAATATGGTATAATATAAGGTTCTATGAATTACAGCATGAAGCGTATAATACGTTGACGAACTTACAAAATTTCATAATCATTCAATTAACAGATATTTGTTTGTTTTTCAGTCACTCTTTTTTGTGAAATTTATGCCATTCGACGTCTTATCGTGTATTTTAATAATCAAATGGATATTTTAAAACTACAAATCTCATGATGGATATATCTTTAAATTGATTGAGTTTACTTAAAAACCACGTAATGTGAAATTATAAACCTATGCCAATATTATTACAAACCTCGGACAAACACACAATACACATATTAGGTGATTTATTATTAAGATTTCACCAAGAAAAAAGTACATTTTGGCTTTGATTTTTAAGTCATGTCAGTTATTTTAATCCAATACCCATTAATTGAACTCACAAGGAAACAAGTCGGATTTTTTAAGTTGCTGTCAATATATCAGATCGCAGAAAACAAATATCCTTCGTCGTAGGTTTTTTTAATAAATCACAAATATTTTTCATATTAAATAAGACATTTTAAAAATGCCTATATCTACTACACTGTGATTTTGAAACGTTAAACCAAATGTATATTTTTTATCTGAATATTTTTTTAACTATCAAATTAATGTCATTTAATTTTTAAAATATTCGATTAACTGCATTTCACAACGTAGGTAATCGGATATTTTATCAATCAAATTATTACTACTTATTCCGTTTTGCATTTTAACTTATCTTTATCTGTCCTAACCTAATCTGACCCAAACATTTTTTATAAATTACTAACAAATAGTGCCAAAAAAAATGTACGGCCATGAATTTTGAAGTTTTTTTTGTTTTGCCAGTGAACCAGGAGTGACTCTCCGGAGAGAAACTCGGGCAAAGCAGTGCTTACTCGGCGCCGAACCAGTTGAGCTGCAGCCGGGACAGTGTATTTGCTCTGCTCTTTGAAGCGGCGTACATGTTACATGATACGAGGACCGCGTTCGTTCGGTTCGACGTCTAACCAAATCAAATCCATACAACTGCTTTCTGTTAAAACTACTGCCGTCGCGGCGTTGTTGCGATTTAAATTCGATGTTTTATTCAAGGTAAAATTTCCCTGGCTTACAGTTTTCTGGTCAAATTTTTTTTTATTAGATTTTGAATAAGCAATTATTTAGGTCAAAAAGCTTATTTAAATCACGGGGTTATGAATATTTTTTAAATATTTTTTAATAATATTATACAGAGAAAAAATCTGTTAACAGGCATATTATAGATGCATAAACCCGCGAACGATAAACTCTGGTGTCATTATTTTTTTACAGATTTTTAGGGTGAATTTTTCAGGTCAAATCAACTAAAGTTAGTCTTATACGTAATTTCCATCATGAGCTATGAAGCTTTAATATATATATGTATATATATATATAGATATGACCTCTCTAAAAGTACGGCAAGACGATAAGATTGCTAATTTTCCTTATATTTTAATTTTATAAAAGAGAGTAGTAACGCCAAATCTTCCAAGTAAGAATTATTCTAATTGAATTTATGTCATCAAATTCAATTGTTTAAAATCATTGTTAATGTACGATTAACCAACCTTGTGGCGTATCGCGATTCTTTCAATTATAACTAAGAATGCTTGTACTCCAGTCTGTATCTGTAATAACGAAGTAAAATATGAAAAAAAAAATTGCCAACTCAAAAGTTACCATGCTCTCGGTATTTCACGTAAATCTCGGCCGTAAGAATTCTGATTACGAATGAAACCAATTTGGAAAGCGTTCTCATCTTTTTTATTTAAAAATGCCGAATATCCAATAAAGCGCCAAAGCAACGTGCTAACGGCTGCCTAAAACAAGATGTAATTATTTCGGCCCAATGGCGGAGTCACAACCAAAGGCACTTCATTTCTCTTTGATCAGAATGCGAAGGTGGGTTGTATTTTGTGATTGTAGGCAGTTGTTTACCAGATATTGCCGGAAACGCGACGCGGGGAGTTTTCGCAAGAATATTACATACTTACAACTCGGGCTGAATTAATTTTTTTCAGTGGTCATTTTATTTATTTTTGTCATTTTTTTAACCTAAAGAAGTCAAAGTTTTTTAGCATATTATTAAAAACACTTTCTTTACAAACCTGTTTCGCTTGAAATTTTTATATAAATATCTGGCGTGTACAATGCGGCGTTATTTTTCATTTTTTAAAACAGTAAAACAAAAAATTCATAGAACCATAGGTCATTATGAAAATAACCATGCAAGCTAAAAAAATTGCGTTAAGCTAGAAAATATAGACAGAAACAGCTGTGCAAATTTCATTATGCATACACAGATAGATTCGGTATTTTAAAATTCTAAAACTCACGATGAAAAAAACTATCGATGGTGAAAATAACGCGCCTAATTAAAAAATATTAACGGAAAAAGTTGTACAAATTTTGTACAGCCCAATATTTTTTGCTGCATTAAAAACACAAATATTTTGCTTTTTAACGATTAAAATGACTGTTTCTTAAACCTACAACATGCGTAAATATCGTAAAGACATTCTTACTGACGGTCGGTGTATGTTTCTGAAGATTTTTTCTTCCCCTCTAGTATCGATAGTTTCAATACTGGGTGACTACAACATATCATAACCACACAAGTCGAGTCGGCATTGTACCTAGCTACTCAGTATTGAATAAATTTTTCGCGATCTTTTTTTTCCCGGCGATATTCCGATCCTGGTCTCCGGGGAAATTCGGCAGACGCTATTGAGAACGTACGTCAGGGTCTCTTTGGTAGAAAGGAACAAGGCAAGGGGTGACATGGGTTGGACAAAGGGCGCTCACTACGTCTATACATCCATACCTCCCAACCTCCCCTTTTTACTATAAATGCTGCATACGCGATTCGGCTTACGTTCAGTTTGATCCGCTTCCTAAATTCCTAGCGGTGAGTAGCTGAACATTGACATGATTGGCAGAGTACGGTTGATGGCGCTTATTTTCCTAAACAAGAAAGGGGGAATATCAATACCTATAAAAATAGTCATTGTTCAATACCTTCAAATATAAACTATAAATAGTCAACCCATTGTAATATATATATATTACATGTTTATTTATAAAATAGCATATGATGTCTTTATTGTCATCGCCACTTTTGTGATACAACATATGTTTCAACACTTATGATAATATTAAGAAACAATTTCATTAATTTTTTTTTTTTTTACATGAATACCGCACAAGAGTCTTAACTGCTCCCAACCGTCTAGAGCCAGTGAGACTATGGCAATCCCAAATTGGGTATGTTGTGAGGCTGAAGGTAGTGGGGAGGGGAAGGAGATCGGGAAGAGGAAGGTTGGGAAGTACCTGGCTATTCAGATCTGGTCACCAAACACGGCTTAAGCCATTTCAAACAACGTTTCGATTCTGAATGGTGGTCTTTCAAGGGCGATACTTAGAGTATCTACCACTCTGGAACGTGCCGCAAATATACTTGTTATCATTTTTATATGAATTAAATGTGTTATGACACATATTAATTAAATAAAAGTTATTGGCGCACGCCGGGTTTGAACCCGCGACCTTTGGATTCGTAGTCGAGCGTCTTACCTCTCGACCATGGAGGCCGTCTTTACAGAATTACAAAAAAAAAATTAGAGTGAGTGAAGGAAATAAAAATATTATTATAAATTAAAAACTAAGGTTACAGTAGTGACGAAACTAAAAAGCAATTTTTGATATTTATTTCTTTAAAAAAAAAAAGTAGTGAATAAAACTTTTTTTGTTCAATAATATGAATATTCACAAACTAAACATCCTTAGCAATTGAAAAATAATAGTTAGCAATTAAGTATACAGCATACAAAAATGTATACTTTTATTATATTAACTCCACAAAGGAGGCCCTGAGGGAAATAATTCTTATCAAACAGACGTCCGTTTCTGCGTGGAGTCAAGTATTTTTGTTCATGTATTTTGGGGATTCAGACCAGAGGTGGCTGTCAAATTTAACAGTGGGGTGCATTTGCTATTTGTCCAGAGTCAGCAGTTGACTACTATTAAACAATCAGCGAACCCTGAACAGTACGTAAAAGGTAAAGGATTCCACCTGTCTGCCAGTTGAGTCTGTTGAACCTAAGAACTTCAACCACGGATTGTTATTAACACTAATTTCCCAAAGAACAACAAACTTGGCCGAAGGGTGGCGGGATAAAAGAGGTCATCAATAGTTTTGCTCAATTTTTTTTAATAGCTCAGATAAGTCTAATTTGCCAAGATTCAGTGAGCGATATAAACACGCCTAGAATCTTGCCTTACTGGCAACAATGACGCGCACCCACATTACGTCAAATCTAGAAGTTTCCAGATTCAACAGTAACACAGTCGGCTATAGTGACGGACACCTTCTTTGTTTTTCGTTTGACGTTTTAAAGTAAAAAGATGCTTCAACGGATTCGAGGGTATAAAAAAAATACAGATACATAAACAGAGAGAGTCCATTATAAAAATGAAGGTTGATTGTTAACACACAAAAACTCATTTAGTTTTCCTGAATCACCCGTATTTTTCATTTTTTTTAAATAGCGTGATGCAGTTACTTTTCAGTATTGCGATAATTATAATGAAGGAAACATTTATTCTGGACGTAGATTTTTATCAAAAGATTAGGTACGTATATAATAATTATACCAAACTCAATCGTTTGATATCGCGTCGGGTCGCGTTTTTAATTATTTTTATTATGTTGTAATGAATCCGGGGTGGATGGCATTCGTTCAATTGTACGAAGAAATACATTATCAGGGAATGAATCTTAATTGAAATGGAAGGTGTTTGTACTTTTAAAATAATCTCTGAAAAGGTTTATTTTATTTTTGGTGTTTTTTGCTTTAATATTCTATTATGTGTTTGTGATATTTCTAACATCTTGTATTTCTTTTTGTTGCAGGTAAGTTTGACAAACAACAGAATATTATTCGATATAATATCATAATATCAAATATCAACACCAGGTATGAATTATTAAGCAGCCTTATTAGAAGGGTTTTTTTTTACTTCGATAGGCATGCTTAGGAAAAAAGTCTTCTTGATAATATCTTCATTTAATTCTCTATTATTAAAATATTGGTTTTGCTTATTTTCCGTGGTTTTTTTTTTCTAATTCTATTATGGATGAAATATCATCTCCATTATTAATACTAAACATTATACAAAATATATTGAATAAACAATGGTGGTATCGATAAGGCACGCAGGCTAGATATCGAGTTTCTTATAACACTCGCCTGTTGATCCTGTAAATACCACTTATCCGGAGATATTATATTATTACAGAGGGCGAATGTTTGTATCTTTAGATTTCACTTAGCGGTAAGAAGGTTAATACCTCGTTAATTAATGAATCTACAACAAGAGCTCTTCCGTTTTGTTAGTGGGCAACGCAAACGTAGCTAGATGCGTATTTCATATACTCTTATCAAATAAATATTAAAGGCCTTAATCTATTTTTCAACTAAGTTAGACAATTAAAGAAAAAACCACATAAAATGACAATTTAGAAAAAAATTACTCCTAAAAAGTGCTTCAAAATAAATTAAGTAAATACAATGAACTATGCATTTTGTAAGTTGAAGTTTTTTTTGATAAAATACAGTTAAAACTCCATTTTTAAGGTAATTTTGCATAAATACATTTGATTTTACGTTCAAAGACGTGACAGAGAACAAACTAGAAAATATTTTCCGATTTTACCCACTCAATTAAGGTAACGTAATATAATATTGTTGATGAATATTTGATTAATTTATTCAAACATAAAACGAAACCTGAAGAAATTTCTTGGCATTTGAGAAATTTATTTATTTTTACATTGCTTAGTGCAAGCATGGCACCATTTTTTAGCTGAGACAATTCTAGTAAATACTGTAATCTAATTGAATCCATTGTAGATTTTATCTCACTATTAAACATCAATGCAACCCTATCTGTTCGAGATTTTCCAAATAAGAAGATCTTCAATAATACCATTCTTGTTTTGTAATTATATCTGACTGTTTATTGTTTGCGAGAAAGCTTAGAGGGGGTTTATCATTTACCAATTACTCTCCTTCAGTTTATTTTCCGTTTTGAGAGATTCGTTTTCTACAAGGAGATCAAGAGTATTTCTAATTGCTGAGTCTTCATAAAATTATAACCTTCATTCCTTGCAAAAAAAAAAGACCTTACATTCACTTAAATGATTTTTGAGTATTTTATAAAAGTGGGTATTGAATAATTATCTAAAACAAAAACATAAAAAAATTATATAATATTGGCAGTGGAAAGATTTTAGTTAATGGTAAACATTATCGAAGCAAACATTCAAAATGATTGATTATTTTGATAATTAAATAATCTACAAACTAAATTAATCTACAACAAACGTGAGATTATTATTTGCACGGTTTATCTAAGTTGTAAGAATTTGAATATTTCTGCGATAAAATAGAGAATATTCTGAGGAGGAAGGAAAAGAAGATAAGAAAGTTATTTCGATACATACATTACGTTTAAAAAACACAGGGTACTGAATCTGCTACATCTTAGTCGTGGCTCTTACCGCTGTACCAAGGAGGTTAAATTTGTCTAAACCTTAGTATTACGTAGGTATAATCATTTAGTTTTTTTGTTTAATGTTCAAAAATAAATTGACATTCAGTGATTTTTTTTAAATATATAATAAAAACGCATTATTTGTTGTCCTTCTAATTAATTTATTCCAATGTGAGTTTCAAAATGAGCGGACAAAAGTTGACACGTCTCATTGTAAGACTAATGTTTCAAAGTTTTTCATGGAAACTAGTTCAGGATCAACTGATTTTAAATTTAAAGATAACTTTTCCTAGTATTTTGGAAAATTGCTCATTAATGCAATATGATCAAAAACTATAAAACTGGCTTTTCATTCATGGAATATTGCGTTCAGTCATGTGATAGAATCGCATTCTTTTTAAATAATTAATTAAATAAAATTTAAAATGATTATTATTTTGTTGCTGTTTAGACAGCTGTTTTGGCGTTTGAAGCAATTATCAAACTGTGCATCAAATTTGATGCACATTTTAATAATGGCCCTAACCGCTGTAACAACTGTCACTAAAAATAAAAACTAAAACTTTCAGAACTAAATAATAATAAGATGAAATGTAATTCAATTAGATTATAAAATAAACATAAAATGTAACTCTATAAATTAAATACAAAAACATGAATTAATTAAGAATCGAAAATAATTATTTTGATGAAATTATTACGTTTGTGGAGAATTAGTAGTTCACTTTAGTACATTGGTGGATACAAAACGCGTGTATTATTAGTAAATAGCTTTTTCAGCATTAGTATTCCTCACGTATCAATAACTTCCTTGGTCTGCTATCTTTTCTAACGCAAATATATTTGCTAGTTTTTCAATAATACTCGTACATATTTTAAGTAAAAATAATACTATCAAATATTATGATTAAAAGACTGGATATTTAGTTCCAGTTATGTATTGAGCACCGGATTTACCCTGCTACGAAGGGACGCATCTTCAGATTGATAAGACAAGTCTGAAGATGGAAGTAGCAGGGTGAAACTGGTCCCAAATCTCGAACGCATTTTTGCTAATTTGTTCTTACGTGATTTCTTTAGGATGGGATCCCACTACAAATTAGTGGTTCTTAAAAATACATAAAAAAAGTTTTTTAATATTACAAAACATAATACAGATTGCTGACATTGAAAGATAAGGCTTGAAAGATTTTTTTTTCAATCATAATAATTGTAGTAAAACGGATAGCAATAAACAACGAAACTTTTAAGGCTTCAACATATAAAATAAAACCTTCGAACATTGTTCATAAAAAGGTACATACATTAAATCGTAAAAGTGTCATATATCTTAATTTAAAGTTATGACCGCATATCCGTGCATATAAACATATTCCTAATCTAATGGAACTGCCGTAAAAGCTTAAAACGAAACGGCATTCGGTAGACGATCGTTAAACAGAAGCGCATTCACATTTACTAGTCTAAGGCATTTATTTCTTCACGAAAAATGATTTGAAACAGAAGAAAATACTCAAAGACACTCTGGAAGACAAATGCAAGGGAAACGTATGAAAGCTACATTTCTTTGTGTCCACGTAGCCGTAGCGCTGTTTTTCTTTGGCCAATATACAAAATCTATGTTGATATTACGGGCCAAATTTACTCACGGACTTTAAATAAAGCTCACTCTCTCCAACATAGACCTAGACTTCGTATAAATTAAATATAGAAGTCAGAGAGACATTTTTAATCATATCGCCATGTTCAGTACAGAGTTATATTCTATCCCGCTTTTGTGGAGTAATTAAAAGAGAAAAAACTTGATATTTCGTTTCGCGTTATTGCGTTTGGTTATTATGATGATGTTCAAAGTATTTCAATTACGCTTCTGAAATTGGGTGACTAAATTAAAAACACTATTTTACGTTGATCATGTTTATTCTTCTCTCGTCAATGAAATAATTTGGTTTGACTTATTTTTTTTAATTTAACAATTTTGTGCTTCAAAAATCTCATAGAGCTAAAGTTTCGGATAGCTTGGGGTGTCGTCCATCGTCTGGACAGATATGACATAATATGCACGGGGTGTCATGACAATGTCAATGATGGATACTGCAGGGCTATCCGAAACGTTGATGAGCCAACGAAAGAAACTAAATACCTCAAATGTAAAATCATCTAAAACTATGTCGGTTTTATCCAGGATTTTTTGTATATCTCTCCAGAGATCAAACTTTCAAATATTATGTTTACTCTCTTAAAAGGCATAACTTCCTAATAAATAAAAAACTGTTTTGTGTTTTCGTTAAGTGAAGTAGCTGTAAAGTATTTTTAAAGAATCTTTTAGCAGTACTTTTATCACCCCATTAAAATAAAAATTTCTTTCCTATTTCACACTTATGCCTGAAAAGGTATTAATAACAATAATTCAAAATACCTTGAGGCCATAACGGCATTTTTTATGGTCTTTCCGTCGTACTCTTTCCGGAAACAAAGTGCTTTGCAAAGGTGAGAGAGCTCATATCACGACAATTATGTGCTTTAAAGGGAAGTTTGTAAACCTTTGAAGGTTAACTTTACACTTCGAACTCAACATAATATAACGTTTTAGGCTAGACTTTTATAAAGGGCTGTTTCTTAAATTGAAATCTTTCATCCGAATAATAAGATTATGTTTCGTTTTGAATATCAATTGTGGAGTATTTTTTGCATCAACTTCCATTCTTTCTAACCCAAATGCCAGTTGAGGTTAAACAGGCGGATGTTTTGGCAACATCATCGTATATTAGTATATTAATGTAATGAACAATCTTAAGACAGAGACGCTTTTATTTGTAATTTGGAAGAAGGTCGTTTACCTTTGATTCCCTTTGAATCGACGGAAAAAGAGCATCTGTAGAAACATTTGAAGTGAACAAAAGAAGAAGTTAAGGACACCGTTGAAATATATACTCGTATGACACGATCAAGTGAATTAAATCCATTATTCAGATATTTTCAATCGGTATAGCAGAAGAGTATGTACTTATGAGACAATGTATTTAACAAGGAGGGTGTACCATGACGAAGTTGGGTAGAATTTCATTATTTCTGCCTATCTCTGTGGCTAAATGGTGTTTTTTTAGTGTAATTCACACACGAATCCCAACTGCGCGAAGTCAGTGGAACCTTGACTTCCCCAATTTTAGATATGTTAGTTGTGAGGCTGAAGGGAGTGGGGTGGGGAAATTTGAGGGAAAAGAATATAAATTAATAGTACCTTATTAGGTTAGTTAGATTTTTTCAATACAAAATTTTTATCAGCATGGTAAATTGCGTATTTTTTCTCAATAATTCCACTCATGTAAATGTTAATTTACTAACATAATATTAAACAGTTCTATCTCAACGTTTTTATATGAATCTCTAGTAAATAAATATTAAAGATTTAATGATACCAAGTTTTCAAGTTTATACCAATATTTTTTTATTAAGACCGTACTGGTTTCACCTTATAACAGGCATCTTCAGACTGGTACAATTTAAAGTCAATTTTTTTTTTTTTACAATTATTCCACACAAGAGGCCTTGAGGAAAACAATTTCCCTCAGGGCCTATGTCATCTTTGGGGATGCTGTGTGGAGGGTTTTTTTGAGGAAAGGAAGGAGTGAACTTGGGTCTTGAAGAGGCCCATGTTGAAGGAGGGAGGAAACACAGAGGCCGGCAAATCGTTCCATAGCCGAGCTGTTGAACATAAGAACGAGTCGTAAAAGCGACCCGTTCTCGTGTATTGAATGTCAACCGTGTACAAATGTTGGGCGTGCGTTTGGCGAGTTTCCCGACTGTGCACCGGTGCCGAAGGGATCAATGACGCAAGTTCCTCGGAGCATCTTCCATTGAAATACCTGTAGAACAAAGACAGCATTCCCACCTGACGTCTGTGCTCCAAAGTTTGCAATCCGTTTGGTACATATACTATTTATTATTATTTCAATTTATGGTATATATACTATTTGTGTCAGTAATAGACATTTATTGGGTCTATATCATATTGAACATCTGCGGCTTAGTATTTTGTATTGTAAAGCCGCCCTTATTAGCAATAGGAATAAAGTTAAAAGTTTGATATTATTAAATCATTAAAAATCGAATTCCACCACGAATCAACAGTTTCAAAATTAGAAATGAAAAATAAATATTATCTTGTGAAAGAGTGCAGCGACTTTCTTAGCGCCCCTCCCATCCCTCGGTGAAATGTCTTTGTTCTTTCACGTTTCAAAAAGTTTTTCTTTGTTTCACTTCAGCTAAAGGGTCCCCCACAACGACACCTTTATTATATTATTACGTTTTACGTTTTCTTCCACTCCGGCGTGTTATGCCTGTCACATCGGTCGCCGGGAAGGTGAGACTTAGTCTTGAGACTCTTGTTCAATTGATTTACATGCAATGCGGCATGTTTTAACACGCAAATCCTTTTAAACGTAATTACTATTGTGCTCATTTCTCTTTATGACAGTATTTTTGCCCTGCGAGTTTCGGTTTTATGATTGCAAAAGACGCAGTTTATTTTTAGAACCATTGTTTTTATTGCAACCTAACAACGAAAAGAGTGTAGTGTCAGTGAAATGCGGTGAATAGGAATATTAAGGCGCTCAGGAGCTTATGCTTTTGTGAAATCGTATGATAATTAAATAGATGCCACTATAAAGTTATTTTGTCTGATCTTTTTTGAAGTACTCCATACACCCTACAACATCCTACTTCAACCAAACCATCCCAACCATCATCTAATCTTATCATGCTTATATGTAAAATAGGAACATTATCATGGGTAGAGCATTTAGTAAGTCCTATTGTATTATATTATTGTTCAAAATTGATTTTGTTAATTGTGAACATAATCAGTTAAAACAATAAAATATCTGTATATTTTTATTAAATATTCATATACTTATTTCTCGTAAAAATATGTATTGCTTTTCTCTACGCTTCGTGTTTTTGTCCACTCAACCCTTTAACACTTTTCCTATCACTCATTTTTGTGGTGCTCTTCTAGAGGGCATGTAGTGCTTGACCCACTGCTCAACCTACCCTTTCTCCCCATTTCCCCATCTCCTTACCCACTTATCTCCCCTCTACCTCCACACCATCTTCCACTAATGATAGGATTCGATAGTTTCCTTAGGGCGCTCTCCCCCATTTTTCTTTATTCCCACCCTAATCGATGAACATCTAAGCCAACAGGTTTCAGCTGTACGTACATACGTGGATAGTGTGTAGAATTATTTAATCATTTAAGGAGAAAAAGGTCACCCTACAATAGCAAGTGTTATGCCAGACCACATATTTTATATGAAACCTATTTAGTGAGCCCAGCCAAAAATAATAGATTATTTTATGTGTCACATATAGAAACTTTTCATTGCGAATTTGTGCTCTTTTGCAAAATACCTTATCATGAATATAATATAATATTTCTGCAAGAGATTTTTTTATAGCAGGTACAAATATTTTTGTAATTAACCTAATTTATTTATTTTACAACAGGCAGGCTTCTGCGAAAAAAAAATCTTTGTCCCGTCCCACGATGTTTTGATAAAACCCGATGAATATTCCAATAAAATTAATATCGGGGGCAGTTATTACGCTTTGGCCATTAGCGGGCCGAAAAACCGCCGAGTCTATTTAGTGCAGAAACTTGAGGGGACGTAGGCCCGGGGGACAAGGGCGGAAATGGCCTTTAGGGCTAAAGCAGTCCTTAGGGACGGCGACCCTATTTCTGTATCGATAATTTTCGTATTTTCTTACGAGACTTAATATTTCTCGTCTTCATAACTGAAAGCAAAGAGAAAAAATCGAAGATAGATATAAAAAAATCATCCCACTACGTGATGCAAACATATCTCAATAAAAATATATTAAGACTGTTTCACTCGGTGGTTGTTTTTGCTGGGTAATTTTTAGTGGGATCAATCTTATATGTCTTGGCCTTTACGTCGGATGGAATAATTTCTTCCGACTAGCGGACAGGATATTTGCCGAGGAGAGTTTCATTACCGGGCATAGTCAATAAGCGGCATTATTTGTTCTAGATTCCACCCCGCTAATAATAATAAAGCTCTCTTTCATCCTATGATTGCGAATTGAAAATTTTACTCGGCAAGAGCAAATAATATAGCAAAACAAATACAAATAATGATTTGCGCTTTCTAATAAGGAAATTAAAATTATTTTGAATAGCAACTGGCTTATGGTTTTAATTCATAATTCTTTCTATTTGTGATGACCGGGGTGAGATAAAATAAATAACGAAATAAATCTAAAAAGAATTGACAGTAATTATAAACAACTGGAATTTATTGAATATATTAAGATGTATTTGTGTAAAGGAACAACGCATAAGACCATTTTTTAATATACTAGTAAATTGAACATATTTTTTTAAATTTATGAAATACCGTTTGGTAGCTGAGTGGACTAACGCATTGGAGTTCTACCTGGGCGTCGTAGGCTTAATTCCACAAAACTTTTACGAAATTCGAATTTAATAACAATGTAACAAGCCACGACAATAAAACAAACGAAGTTTTTTAAATGTGTACGTATTACTAGCTTTATTTATTTATCTTGGTAAAATATAAAATATAAGGGATTGCTACATATCTGTTTCACTAGGAAAATTCTGTATCGAGATGGACGAAGGGTACATAAATTAAATAATAAGATCAAATAATATAGTGTTGAATAATTTCTTTAAATTAACAGAAGATTTAAACACGAAATAATATAAGTTTATTCCTATAAATGTAAATAATAATAAAAATTTTAATTAATGAAAACGGAGAAAGAAAATATAAAACCAAATTAATAAAAGAACAAAGCTATTATATGGAGATTAAATTTTAAGGTAAGGTGGCATATGTAATGTTTTGGATGTTTTATAGTTCAGTTAAAAGTAAATAAAAAAATAGGATTGCATATGCCTAGAGATAAAGATAGTTAGTAATTTAAAATATGCACGTCTAAGTACGTGTTTTACAGTAGTTAGCAATAATGGTAATAATGGTTGAACCAGTCTGGTTCATTGTCAACCACCTTCCCTCCACACTTATAATTACTTATTACCTATATCTACATCACTCCGTTAGAGCTCCATTGTTCCCTGCAGTTACTCGTTGAGTAATCTCTCGGCGTAAGATAAAGTAAAGTTATATGCCTAATAATCAAAAGCCTCTCTAAATCCACGGTTGATCTAATTTGAGCCCGGGTGAGATCGGCGTAGTTTGCGTATAAGCTACCCTTCGTTATGAAGTATATTTTAAATCTATATTAGTTGAATAGTTGCTTCACAGTTTCCCTGAAACAAAGCACTTTATATCAGCTAATGGTTAATTACGGAGTATGTTATCGTCTCGGTTAGGGTGATAGTCAAACAACCCTGGTAATGTGCTCTATTGCTCTTTTCTAAGGACAATCGATAATACTTGCTCGATCGATTGAATGTTTTTGAACATCTTTAGCATTGAAAATAATATGTGATGAGAGCCTTACACTTGTAATCAATCGATAAAAATAATATCTAACGCTTTATTTTTACCGACGGCTACTCTAGCAAACCGATAACTTTTTATTACCGAGTTCAAAACCCGGCGATAACACATATGAACTTTTTCACATTTAGGAAAGTTTTTTCATGTAACAAAATATTTAAAAAAAACTTATTTGCATCTCCTCTTAAAGTTAAATGTACTATTGGTGTTACCTTGCTTAGAAAATATGGATGGAAATTATTTCTTTCATAATTATAATCTTCACTTCCATCTCTTTCCAACATTTTTTCCAGACTCATTTGTTTCCAAAATCCAAATTGTAATAATTTCATTAGATCTGGGTAGCTAGAACATGGGTTCAAACCTCTGCTATTATTAAGCATCTTCTTAGTCCTCCATCATTGCAAAAGTTACATTTTACGCTTAACATGGTGGCAATTGGAGGAACTCGTGTATTGTCAGGCTTCTAGTAACCAGGAAATGTTTGTATTTCATTTCTAAATTCTTTATAATGAATCCAAATTCATTAATCCCATTAGCTCTGAAGAGTTGAGATTCTGGTAAAATAATGACATTGAAACTCATAAAACATATGACTTTAACCTTCATGCTGAGGCTCTTACTAACTTGATTAAAGTCGCTAAGACCAATCGCATGCATTCTGTATGGATATAAAACGTACATGATGCTGTCGGCACATTGTGTTCCTTCGTTAATTGAACGAGGCACCGCCATTCATCGCCCTCATAATGGTGCGCAAGCTACTTGCATTGTTTAACAATGCACTTTACATGCAGCTAGAGGAAACTGACTAAAATATTTTATTCTATCTCTTATTACTGGAGCGAACGGTAAAAATGAAAAAAAATACAGCAATATTCCAATTTATAGCATTATTTAGACACATGTTTGAACTCTTAAATACACGCTTTAAAAATTTCGTACCCGAAAACTTTTTTAAATATCTTAATTAATCATTCTACATGATGTGTACTACTTTAAGTTAAATAAATAAATTGTAAAGACGATATTTTTTATCTAGAAGCAGCAAAAGCTTGAATGGGAATGTTAGCTCTGATCCTTAAAAAAAAATCATTTCCAATTAGCAATGATTTTTCACCATGCGCTATAATTATGGGATCTTTTAATAAGACGAGATGCAAAAATATTATGAAGCAACATAAAAGATTTCTAAAAAGAGTGTCGAACTAAGCAGGTTTATTGATAGTTTGGTATATGTACATTTTTATATTTGAGAAAATAAATAAAATTATTTTTATTTATTCTTTGTCGGGTCTTCGACACGGTAACCTCTGGCCCAGAGCCAAATATCTTACTCGTACATACCACTCATAGAGGTCGTCATTTCAAAAGATTGTGAAATTCGTGATTTTTCCCAACAGTGAAATCGTTTATTTTAAAAATAAGTATGTTAATGGCTGATATATTATCATACCTAAGAATAACAAAATTCTACGGAAAAGAGTTTCCTTAAGAACTCTTGAATGTATTAAAGCAAACTTTCCAATGAGATCGTGCTGGTATTTAATTCGTATCGATAACGAAGAAAAATGTTCTTCCAGTGACAAATTTAAGTGAGTAGTTAATTATTTGATCTTAGTTTCTTACCCAGTTGTTTTCATTGCGTGTAGTTAGCACATAATTAAACATTAGAGTTTTGTGTGCGTGCATCCTTCAACAGCTTCGTGGAAGGGACAGGAACAGGTTAGGTTGGGGATGGGTAAGTGGGAGTTGAGGGGAGTGTTGTTCTGAGGCTCCGTGGGTGGCAGCGCTGTAGTTTACTTTAGGAAAACGTGACCGATCCGACATCTCTTGGGATTTCCCAGTCGGAAATACCCGCCCGTGCGATAAAACAGACCGGCCTCTACACGTGACATTCAAAATGTGGTGCGAGAAAGTACCGCGTTATTATTACTGCTACCCTCCCTCCTGAAATTTCCAAGAACTGTGATAAATGATCCTTTGAGCCAGCTCCATACCATTATGCAGTGTTTATTTAATCCTCGGACAGGAGCTTAGCAAGATAGTTAATTCAATGTTGGAAAATAATGAATACGGAAAAGCAAATGTTTATAATGCGTCTAGATTGTTTGCTCTATTATCATGTCTTATTCGAGTACACAGCTGGCACGTCAACATATCGGTGCACATGTTACAATCCCATGGTCATGTTCACCACTTTCCTGGATACAACTTTCACTGTGCAATTATAATAAGAGCTGTTTTACAAAAACCGTATTAATTAACATCTCAAACAAAGCTCACGGAGTGGATCCGTAATTTAATTGTGTTTTTCGTCTGTTGTTTATTAACAAAGTGGCTGTTTCTGAAGCCAAACGTTTGTTTAGTAAAACAATAAATAGTATGGCATACAAATAAAGTCGAGGCTTCTGTTGCAAATGTAGCAGTGTGTCAGAGGTTTGAGTGAATCTTTTTTTAATCGATTATTTCTTAAAATAATAAAATAACTCTCACAAAAGCAACAGTTTCCAAAAAAAAATTTTTTTTTTCAACTATTTTTCAAAACAAATTGTTTTTAAACGTAGCAGCAGACAAATACTGCTGAAGGTTATTTTAAAACGTCAGTCGTAGTTGTAGTTGTTCTCAGGTTCAGGTATATAGGGGAGCAACTTGTTTTATGTACAGTGAAGATCACACGCCCCACCGCGAACGGTAAAGCCATCTATCCAATCGCTGCATATTCTTATTGGCTTATTAGGGACTTAACTCGGGTGTTATCTTGTTTCCTGTTTAGATATACTTGAAGATAAAATGATCACCTCCTTTTGGAAGAATTAGGTAAGTCTATCAGAAAGCGTTTAGTTTATTTAATCATGCTGATGATCAATATTTACAAAAATTCTTCACTTTCTTACTTTTAAAAATAATATTTTTAAAACCACTCCTCTAAATTACTTGACTTTACTGCGGTTCGCTTTATTAGCAGTATGGTGAACTTATTGCTATCTTTAGATGAACTGGAATGTGTAGTGATTTAATAACACTTTTTTTAAATCCACTGTTTTTTTTTAATATTTTGCTATATATCAAAAAAAAAATAATTGAAAAAAATGTACATATATTCAAAAATAGGAATTTTCTTTTTCGTTAAATTGTTGCTATTACTTGTGACTTTAAGATAATGTCAAAATTTCACCCATTTTGTGTGTGTTAAAATATTCAAAGCGAACACTTAACAATGCACAGCGTGAAATGATTGTGAGTGTTCTGTGAAGTATCTTTGAGAGCACCTGCTGTATTTTTACCTAGTTCCAATATCATCCGAGCACTGATGCAACTATTGCTAGCCAGCCCATGCTCGAGTGCATAACGCGCTGAGAAATTCGATAAGGAATGAAAAATTAAATCGTAACCCTTTTGTGAGCCGAATCATTTTTTAATCCGTTTAACATTAAGCTACATGCCTTGCCCACATACTTGCTGAGCGCGCACTTGATGACGTCACGTGTCACGTGCCACGTGCTTTGGAACTACGTGCGGTGTACGCCTCTAGAGGCTCCACTCTCGTAAGGCTCTTCCAGATAACGCAACCCTTCGAATTGTTGGTGAAAGGAAAGTGAAATGATTGTTTGTCGGAAAATTTCAAATATATAAATATATATATATATATATATATATATATATATATATTAAGTTTAAGTTTTAAAATTATTTCGTGTTACGTATTATTGTTGGTAAAAATCATTAAATTATTCACCAAGTTCATCTACCTACAGTTCCATTTTCCATACACATGGTTTTTGGCAGTATTAAACTTGCATGTTTTCCATTCGCCAAAATTATATTTAGTATCAAAAGGTTAAAAGGAGATTTTTTAGTTGAAGAACAACAGTATTGAAATAAACGCAGTTAAGCTGATTTAAAAAAAAATTGATCGCACTGACCTTTACTGCAGACGAAAGAACTATGGTAAAGAGGCAGTAGTCTATTTGGAAATCTAAGATGGTTGGATTCGTTCACCATCCTTCCTTGGAGTGCGATAATGACAAAACTTCTTAGCCAAGCAGAAGTGAATTTATCCAAAGTGCTTGATTCAACATTAATAATACAAATTAGCGGCAACTAAACGAATCAGCATCCCATAAATATCTCAGACTGTTATTACGCAAATTAAAAAGCAAGGTTAAATATTGAAAATACGTTAGTTCACATTTGTATTTTGTTGTACCTCATGTATTCTTTAATTTCCCTTGTCTCAGAGTGAGTTTTTATAACTCATCGGGATTGCTGTATATGTTAGCAAGATATTAATTTTTATTTTTAAATCCATCATTGGTTCCGATGGTTTTTCACTACAATCATGGTATTTTTTTTTCTTTTTTTTTAGATTACACATTTTTTTTTAATTATGATTTATTTACCAAAAGTTCTAAAACTGTACACTGCTTAAAGTGATGCTGTGACTGATGTATTCAATTTTTAGACCCAGAGATTTCAATCTTTGACTCTTGTTTTCAAACTTTTCTGTCGGTAGTTTACGCAGCTTTTGGAGTTAATTTCTATTCAAATTTTGACCTAACTGACGTATGTACCGAGGTAACATAATATTATTTATTGATCGTATTTACGCAAAAAATAAAATAAAAACTAACCAAATGTTTTTTTTGTATTTGAAACGAATTAAATCTTATTTCACGTATATCGGCAACCGTAACCAGCTACGAAAGCTTGGATAAAAATGAGTTTTCCATATTTTATCATGAATTTACCACAATAAAATGAAATCAACAATTATTATATCAATGAACTTTTTTAGCATACAAAAGGTGGTTCTAAACGTGGTTCTCGTGCGAAAACGTATACTACATGTCGTTAAAGAGACCATATTCACGATTCTCGTTTTCTTTCAGGAACTCTGTTTCATATTGTAGTTTTAAACTTCCAACTTCGCTTCGAAAACTCAGAAGCCTGGCAGGAATAAATTGAAATGGGGATCGGATTCAGTTAGGATACGTAATACCTCCACGGGTAGGTCTCGCTTTTTAAATATCCATCTGAAGGCTGAAAAATCTAAGTTAAAGTCTTCAGAAGGGAAGGCGAACGTTCAACTTGAATTGTCTGTATCCTTGGAGCGATCATGGAATTTTTTGCACTTCTAGCTATTTCATAATTTGAAAACGAATTTGCATAATATTTAAATTACTTAAAATTGCTTTCAATAACTGGCCTTGGTACTAGAAAACTCACGCGAAAAAAGTGTCCCTCAGCAATTTTTTGAAGTCAATTGCGACAACGAATCCAAAAATAATTTTATATTTTTTTGCAGGCAGGCACAAAAGTGTTGAATATTACTGCAAATTTTTTTAGTCCTAGCATGTTATTAATATATTGTGTACCGAATAATGTCACTGTGCGTAATTCGCGTACGCAGCAAAAAGCAATGCAAGTACGTTATCACGTTTGGATAGTACACCGTGTACATTAGTTTTCTGTCGTGCTTTAGTATTATGCGTTATGTATTTAAAATTAAATCTAAAGAAATTTACATTAGGATCAGTTATAAGCTTTTACCCAGGCGTCGTGGGTTGAATATATCTGCTAGGTAATTCTTCCATCATATTTTTGAAAGTAAAAACTGTTTGCTTTATTTATCGCGCTATCCAGCGAAAGCATTGCCAACGGCTAAAATGCGCCACGACAAAAAAATTACCAGCAGTTGTATTGGTCATTTTTGGAGGCGCAATCTAAACAAACGACAGTTTGTACGTGTTCCAATGAATTTGATAATTACTGTTCCACTTTCTCGCAGGTGAACCTAGTACGTGTCATTCCGTACGAATTTGAATTACCAGAATAATATCACTCGGAATCGTCCCCCGTCCCCGAGGCGAGAATACTGGGGTCCGGGAGGGGCCCGGGGTCCGAGGTTCGGGGCTTGAGGGATGTGCCATGTACCAATGTACCAATGTACCAACTCCCGGCGATGTGGCTAAAAGACACGTTTTAGTTTAATATCTCTCGTGTAGGTCCCATCCCTGCACTAGATGGTAGATGGTAGATGGTACTACTTGATTCCGATGGTCAGGGGAACCCAACCCTGGGGCAAGTAGTGACGTTAAACTTTCCGTGACGTATTAAGAGTTGTGATAAGGATCCGAATTCAGATCCAAATGTCAATTTGGATTCGAAACTGAATTTGAAACAATTTGAATCTGTACACGCGCGGTCCAAATTAGAATGACCTCCTGCTGTATATTCCAGTCCAATTAAAAGAGTGATTGAGGTTAATTGGTTTGAGCGGGACGTTTTTTTTGGTACCACGGTTGAAGCTTTCAATTGAAAACCATTCTTCGACCAAAAATCAAAATGTGAGTTGTTTATTTCCTGCAGGAAAATTCTCGAAATTCAGCGTTAATAAAAAAACAGGAACGGTGTCAAACAAATTATTCACCACAGCCAAAACAATACGATAATGAACAATTCAGTCACTTTCCGCACATGAAAAGAGTGTTTGAATAATTTAAAAACTCCAACTCCTAACTTGCGTCTTCGGATTGTCACATCAATAAACCGCTAATAATGTTGAAAACCTTATTTTCAAAACTAATATACATTATGCACAAAAACTTAATAGTATTAATATCACTTCGGTGCAAACTTCGTTCATTTGTGTCTTTACTTTCTTGATATTTTTTTTCTAAAAATTTGAACGGTTTTAGAGCCAGCAAAATCCATTAATATGTAAATACTCTTTAAAATTAATTTTATAAGGACTTGTTGCATTAAAGTTAAATACCTTGAAGGTAATATAAAGTAAGGGTTTAAGTTTCTACTTGATTTTTGAAAGTGTCCTCAAGGTGGATATTTTACAAAATTTTGACACCATAAAATAAAAAATATAATTATACAGATTTTTTTTAAGAAAGACAAATGTTCCTGGGTTAAGAAAAATCTGTCAATATTTTAAAACTCCTACTACCATCATAATAAGCGGAAAATGTTGCTTGTGCAATGATGGAGGACTTAGCTAGCAGAGGGATTGAACCCACGACGCCCGTGTGGGATACCGACGCGTTTGTTCACTCAGCTACTAACAGATCCCAATGCTTGCAGCTCGATTCTTGAAAACAGCAAGTACTGAGTATTGTAAATAAGTGGCGATGCATATAAACAGTATAAATTTTATCCGGAAATAATCACGGATTTGGAATAGGTCTGGTCCTGCGGCACTTTGCGGCCGCGGCAGTGCAATAAACAATAGCGGTTAAACAGTATACAACAATCTTGGCACCGTCCGCCGGGGAGAATATATCTCCCTTAGAGCATCTGGACCGCTGTTTGCTCCGAAGGTTTATCCAGCGTCCCCGAGACGCCGAGGGAGTGCTATTGCGGACGGGAGAGGTGCAAAAGGGGCACTGTAATGTGTACTGCAGGATATGAGGTCGTTTCAGTGAAATATCTTCATTCATCAGTTCAAATCTTACTTCCATTTGCAGATATGGTTTCGTCCAAAAGTGAATCCTACGAGAACATGGCTCTTGCTTGAATATTTTTTTTGTCAAATTGCATTTAATCTGTAAAGGTTAACAATTTTTGTGTACTGTGTGTAAGATTTAAGAACACATCTAGACAATTCTACGTTATCTTATATAAAAAATATATATATAAAACAACGGAATGGAGAATATGTGAACACACCAGATATATGCAAAGCGCCCTAGAAGTGATTTTCCCACAAAAACGGCGCTATAAAAGTTATCCATTTATTATTATTATTATGATAAACGCCTGTATCTTCTTTTTTATACTTTCTAGCAGCTTGCTGGCTATCGTGATGTGGTAAGTGATACATAATATACTCGTTATCAGTAAAGGCCACAAAGTATGTTACTCCACAATAAAAATTTCCGTAAAAATATCACTGAAACTATAAAACGGCGCGCTGCAAAAATGGAAATGAGTTTTTTTTTCACTTTGCAAAGTCATCATATCAAAAAATAAGTAAGTCAGTACCGCCTGTAGGATTAGCACACAATTAAATGTCAAAGCCGCTGAGCAACCTACCACACTACGCTGATTTAAATGAATATCGTAAATAAATAAAAATAATCAAAATAAAATAATGACTTTTTTTAAGACCACAGATTTTATTTTATTTTTATGACCGACCGGTTTCGTTCAGCCTAAGCATCATCAGGGTACAAAATTAAACTAAACAAAAAATATAAAATGTACGGTTATATATATATATACGAGGCCTGTTGAAAATAAAAGGTGATTTTTGAATTTTCGCCGGCTGTTTACATTTGATTATCGATTTTTTTGTTGTTGTTATGTTGGTACACATATGTTTATCATATGTTAGCATTTTAAGCCATTTTGGATTAGTGGTTTTTTTTTGACAGCTGGAAAGGTTAGTCACGTTTTTGTGTGTTTTTCGATTTTTAACTTTTGATGGATCATAAAAAAATGGATTATTTCAAAATTAAAAAATCAAAAAACACACAAAAATGTGATTAACCTTTCCAGTTGTCAAACATAAACCACTAATCCAAAATGTCTGATAATGCTAACATATGATAAACATATGTGTACAAACATAACGACAAAAAAAATCGATAATCGAATGTACACACCCCGCGAAAATTCAAAATTCACCTTTTCTTTTGAACAGGCCATGTATATACAGAGAGAGAACACAATA